>CAKKTC010000001.1:0-402989 GCA_920104205.1 Eupeodes latifasciatus
ATGTAGTGTAGCTGCATGTGCTTCTTCAACGATCAAACTGGCTAGTTTACATTTATCCAGTATTATTGGGTGTTTCTGGTTCAAAGGCAACTTTGCATACTTAAGCCTTCCACCCACTCTTAAGATTCCTTCATCATCTTGGTAAGGTTTCATTTGAATTATTTTGCTGTTTAAAGGAATGTCCTTTTTGTTTTAAATTTTTGTAATTCATTGCAAAATTGAATTTTTCGCTGTTGTTTGATGATCAAAATTCTCGCCTGTGACAGTTCGGATACAGTTATTGATCCTGGCGTTGTTTGTTTGTATCGAAACCACCGAATAAAACGAAGCACATATGCAACACTTTTTTCAATTTTATTGATGTTCGATAATCGTTCGATTAAAGTCGATACAAAATGTTTCTTGCATTGTAATGTTGACATCATTCTTAGATCTGTTGATGGTGCCAGGTGTTGCTGTTGCGGCCAATGGTGTTTTGATTGTTTCAGCCACTGCGGACCTGTCCACCATAGTTCGTGACCAGCAATTTTTGAAGGGCATATGCCACGTGATGCAACATCGGCTGGATTGTCTTTCCAATTTATATGCAGCCATTCGATATTATCCATTAGACTCTTGATGTCAGCTACTCTGCTTCGTATAAATTTTTCTTTACTCTTGTTGCTTTTTATCCACCACAAAGTAATAGTGGAATCACTCCGCCTATAGTATTTTGTATCATTTGAGAAATATTTTTTTATATTGTTGAGTAACCTTGCAAGTAGTTGAGCTGCACATAACTCTAATTTGGGAAGAGTTTTTTTTATTTTTGATGGGTGCCACCTTAGTTTTGGCTGTTAGTATTTTAATTGTCATATTTGTTTTAACGTATATGACAGCTGCATATGCTTTTTCTGAAGCATCCGCAAATCCGTGTATTTCTATTGGACCTGCTTCGCCATTAAATATCCATCGTGGGATTTTAATTGATTTGATTTCTTGTAAGTTTTGTTGAAAGGTCATCCATTCTGTCTTCATGATTTCATCAAGTTCATCATCCCAGTCATAGTTTGATTGCCACAATCTTTGTATGAATATTTTCGCTCTTATCGTGACTGGAGCAAGCCATCCAATCTGTGCTACCTTCTACTACAAATCAAAGACACAGCAAACAGCATATATTTTTTTTGTTGTTTTCTTTGTAGATGAGAACTCACAATGTCTCATGTGAGTCTCACATACAGGGTACTGTGCGTGATACAAAACCTGCACGTTCTAGCCCATACGATTCAATATGAATAAGTATTTTGCTTCGTCATACTTCTATGTTAATTTTGGGACTCGGTGTGCATAAAATATATCTTGCACATATGAGGTGGCATGGAACTTTTTTGTGTTGAGATTTTTTCTTTTTTTCTCTTGCATGGAATTTTTTTGTGTTGAGATTTTTTTCTTTTTTCCTCTTGTACGAACAGGGTGAAATATTTGGAAATGAGGTAGGTAGAATTTTTAGTTCTGCGATATCTTGAGTTAAATTTTCATTGAATGCAACAATGAAAGTGATGTAAGTTAGTGCGCAAGAGATAACTTAGGACAGTTGTGATGGATGTTTTTTTGAGATTATTTTAAGAATGTTTGTGGTTAAAGAATGGCAAATATGTAGTAGTACATATTTGTTTGCAAGATCAGATTACATTTTCTTGCTCCTGGCAATGCGCCCCCAGAATTCTGCGCC
Organism: Eupeodes latifasciatus; assembly: GCA_920104205.1. Classification (NCBI taxonomy): domain Eukaryota; kingdom Metazoa; phylum Arthropoda; class Insecta; order Diptera; family Syrphidae; genus Eupeodes; species Eupeodes latifasciatus. The sequence goes on from CAKKTC010000001.1 coordinate 1,715, forward strand.
CTGTGCATTTGCACATCTTGCACATATGCTTTGTCCGGCCCTGCTTACTATTGATGCCCGCTTAAATTTTTCAAAATTTATTTTTTTTATTTGGAAAAATTGTATTAGTAAGTAAGTATGCAAAAATATAAATTTAAGCTGTTTTCTGTGGAAATAGATGTATCGAAAAGTTAAATTAATATATTTTGAAATAAGTTTGGTTTCTCTAAAATAAACATTGTCTTAAAATGTTACAAAACATTAACAACAATATTTCTATGGGATGAAACAACTTTGAAGTCAATATATTTCTTTATTCAATTTAATTTATAAATTCAATTAGGTTAATAATTTTTTTTTTGCGGCTTTTAGTTTTCTGTAAAATAAAAAATTGTTGTTAATAACAACAATTTGTATACGAGATCAAAACAATTCTTTCTTTCTTTTTTCTTTCTCCTTTACCCGATATTTCAGTTTAAGAATCAATTTCACGTATTTTTAGTACTTTTTTTTAGGTTTAAATTAAAGGAAAAAACTATCGATTGATTAACTTTTTATTTTAAACTATATTTTCAACATTTTTTGTATTAAATTAAATAAGTTTGAAGTCAATATCTTTCTCTGTTTTCAAGATGCTTTAGTAGAAACTATTTTTACCAGTTTTTAGTAGTTTTCTGTAGGTTTTTTTCTAAAAAAATAGTAAATTGGGATGTTAAAATAGGTCTATTAAGTTTTGTTTAGAAGTTTTTTTATGTTTAATATATCACTGCTCTTAGCCTATTTAAGCAAAGGTGGTTTTATAAAAAGTTTAAGAGACAATTTTTGGCCTTGACAAATAAAAATAAAATATCGTAAGTATTTATAATTATTTATTTTATTATTGATCTTTTATAAAATTACCTTTGCTTAAATAGTTTACAGGGGTCACGAACGGGTACGTGGCAGAATATCGACCCCACCCACCTACCACCCGCTGAATAGTACATTTATATATATATATATATATATGTAAATTGGTTATGTATTTATTTTTTTTATTGTTTTTGTTTGAGCTACGCGTTCATAACATTCACTAATTTTTTTATTTTAGTTCTATGATTTTTATACCTTTTATCTTTTGTATCAATTTCCCATTTACAATTTTTCCAAAGTAAGACTTTTATTAAAAAATGTATGATGTCAATTTTATGTGCATAGCATTCATCGGAATCATCGAACCAGCTTGTATATTGTCTGTTTGTTGCGTTTATAAATTCTCTTACAATGTTTTCTTTTGATCTGGATATAAAAGGTGTTTTTTTGAAGAAAGTTGTAAATATTTTTACGTGAAGACTACAGACTTGGAAAAAATTTTCAGAAGGCCATATAAGAACCGTATTTTCTTTTGGGGTTTCGTATTCTCTCAATTTAATTAATATTTCCGTTAAATCAAATTGAAGCTTATCTTTTGACATTTGTTGAATACAGTTTTCACAGATACTATTCATTTTTCATCGATTTAAAAAGGCAATAGCATGCCGATTTCCGGCACCTTTATACATTTTCTAAAGGATCTTTGTTATATTTATTAATATTTAAATAATATAAATTATTATGGTCTATATATAATGCTTTTTGTATTTGCAAAATGCTCAAAACCTTGAAACAAAACGTTTTACTTCTTGAATTAATAGGCTGAATGTTGAGAATATATGTATGTTTTCATTTCTCTTATGAATATTAGATTTTGATCATTTTTTTAATAGCTGGTTTTCCATTTAAAAGGTCGAAAAGCCAGTTTATTTTGTTTATAAAATTAGCTGTTGGTTTTGCAAAATGTGCTATATTTATGGGAAATTTGTTTAGACCTAATAAAGCTTCAATTTCACAAGCTACAGATCTACTTAGAACTTGTGCCACCAACTTTACATTCATTTTTTGAAATTCTGTTGCGCCAATATATGCCGATGTTAATTTTGGACAGATTTTTGTTGCATTTAATCTTTTAGAATTGTACATTATATTCAATTATTTTCCAACTTGGCCAAATTATATTTCAATAAATTATTTCTAAAGCTTTTTAAAAGATGAGGAATATCATACATACCATACATTTTTTTTTTTTTTGTAAACAAAGTTACAACTTTTGTCATCTAAACATAATTTACTAAACAAACTTCTATTTGTTATCGCAGTAAATAGCTCGTACATTTAATTTTAATTCTTCGCATATATCCAAACAGTTATGCACTTCTACCTCAAGTTGTTGCGAAGGGATATTACTTGGGCAAATGACATGATACAAAATTTTTTTAAAGTTGCCGCTTAAACTATTTATCATAAAAACGCAGGCTGACTTAGCACCTTTATCAGATCTTTGGTTTTTGCCATAATCTACAAAAACTTCAATTACATCTTTGTATTCATTGTAGGTTAAACTTGTCTGAAGGCTCATTTCATCAAAAATTAGAACCACTTTCTCTTTCGTTGCCAATTTTGAGGTAATTTTGTCTATCTCTTATAAAACGTTTTTGTTTAAGCCTGAAGAAAGGCCTTTAACGCTTATATATCTATGCAAAGAAGATGGATGAGGCAAGTGAAATTCTAATTGATTTCTCAAAAAATTATGAACGGATGAACGCAAAAATATACACTGCGAAATCCATTTTTCTTCTTCAGTGTACTCTGTTTTACTTTGCGACAAAATGAGTTGCAAACGTTTTTGAGTTTTGGTTCATAGGTAAAACGTCAATTTTCTCTTCCAAACATTTATTTTTGTTCTTCGATTTTTTTTATTTTCATTTTAAGAGCATTATAAATTTTCTTAAGACTTGCAATTTTTTTTATATAAAAAGTTTGCCTTTTAACATGAGCCTCACATTTTGTGCAAGCAAATTGAACCTCTTCATCTAAACTTTTGCTTGACAATATCCTTGAAGCTGGGCTTAGTTCATAAGAGAAATGAAAACATATACATATTCTCAACATTCAGCCTATTAATTCAAGAAGTAAAGCGTTTTGTTTCAAAAGTTTGAGCATTTTGCAAATACAAAAAGCATTATATATAGACCATAATAATTTATATTATTTAAATATTAATAAATATAACAAAGATCCCTTAGAAAATTTATAAATGTGCCGGAAATCGACGATCTTGCTACCAGATACTATGCAGGCGGCACGAGTACGATGACTTAGGCGACAAGATATTATAACGGAATTTTTTAGAACAGTTAAAAATAAGCATTTTTTACTATGGAAGGGGGGGGTCTATCTCCCCCCGTTTAGGCGGGAGGGGCAATTTAAAAAAATTATTACTTAAAATGGAAAAAAAAAGTTAAAAAATAACGGTAATACTTACAATTAAGTTGTATACGTTGTTTTAAAGCCAACATTCTGTTCTATTAGCCACTTTTTAAATAAAGTCAAAACTATGCGTAGTTTTTGAAAAATTTGAGTAAAAAAAGTTAAAAAAAGGTTTAAAGTGTAACTTTTTCAATACTTCAAGATTATCTACCATTGTTTTTATTTCAGAATTTATTGCTCTTATTTGTTTTTGATCAAAAACTGAAAACTAGATGATTTTATGTCTTTTAGTTTTTGAGAAAATTGAAAATAAAAATTTAATTTTAAACTCAAAATTTGAGTAAAAAAAGTTAAAAAAAGGTTTAAAGTGTAACTTTTTCAATACTTAAAGATTATCTACCATTGTTTTTATTTCAGAATTTATTGCTCTTATTTGTTTTTGATCAAAAACTGAAAACTAGATGATTTTATGTCTTTTAGTTTTTCAGAAAATTGAAAATAAAAATTTAATTTTAAACTCAAAATTTGAGTAAAAAAAGTTAAAAAAAGGTTTAAAGTGTAACTTTTTCAATACTTCAAGATTATCTACCATTGTTTTTATTTCAGAATTTATTGCTCTTATTTGTTTTTGATCAAAAACTGAAAACTAGATGATTTTATGTCTTTTAGTTTTTGAGAAAATTGAAAATAACTACAACTACTATTTTAATTTAATTCTTTTTTTTTGCTTGAGTGGTCTTATTTTGATAGTAATAATGGTATTTGCGTATGCGTAATGCGTGTTTGGGTGTATGCAACAGTAAGGTGTGCGCGAGTTTGGGTGTATGCAACAGTGACATCTGTAAGGGGGGGCATGCTGCCCCCCTGCAACCCCCCTGCTTGGGCACACTATAGGATTTGGGGTGGGTGCAAGTTCGAGTGTGTGCAAGGTGGGGAGGGTGCAAGGTGTGGTGGGTGCAAGATGGGGTGCATGCAAAGTTTCTTTTGCATTTAAATAAGCTGGATTTAAGAAAAATTAATTTACCCTAGGTATATCTTAATCCATATTCGATTATTACTATCAAAATAAGACTACTTAAGCAAGGAAAAAGTAATTTAATTAAAATATTTTGTTTTGGTAATTTTCAATTTTCTCAAGAACTAGAAGACATAAAGTCATCTAGTTTTCAGTTTTTGATCAAAAACAAATAAGAGCAATGAATTCTAAAAAAAAAATAGTAGATAATCTGAAAGTTTTGAAAAATTACACTTTAAACCTTTTTTTTTAACTTTTTTTTTGCACAAATTTTGACTTTAAAACAATTTTTTTCAAAAACTATGCATAGTTTTGACTTGATTTAATAACAAGATAATAGACAAGAGTATTGGCTTTAAAAAAAGGTATAATACTTAATTGAGGGTATTACCGTTATTTTTTAATTATTTTTTTCCATTTAATGTACATATTTTTTTAAATTGCCCCTACCGCCTAAACGGGGGGAGATAGACCCCCCCTCCCATAGTAAAAAATGCTTGTTTTTAACTGTTTTATACAAATCCGTCATTAAACTTTGTCGCCTAAGTTATCGTACTCTCCCCATGCAGGCTATTGCCTTTTTAAATCGATGAAAAAAATGAATAGTATCTGTGAAAACTGTATTCAACAAATGTCAAAAGATAAGCTTCAATTTGATTTAACGGAAATATTAATTAAATTGAGAGAATACGAAACCTCAAAAGAAAATACGGTTCTTATATGGCCTTCTGAAAATTTTTTCCAAGTCTGTAGTCTTCACGTAAAAATATTTACAACTTTCTTCAAAAAAACACCTTCTATATCCAGATTAAAAGAAAACATTGTAAGAGAATTTATAAACGCAACAAACAGACAATATCCAAGCTGTGTCGATATTCTGCCACGTCCCCGTTCGTGACCCCTGTAAACTATTTAAGCAAAGGTAATTTTATAAAAGATCAATAATAAAATAAATAATTATAAATACTTACGATATTTTATTTTTATTTGTCAAGGCCAAAAATTGTCTCTTAAACTTTTTATAAAACCACCTTTGCTTAAATAGGCTAAGAGCAGTGATATATTAAACATAAAAAACTTCTAAACAAAACTTAACAGACCTATTTTTACATCCCAATTTACTATTTTTTTAGAAAAAAAACCTACAGAAAACTACTTAAACTGGTAAAAATAGTTTCTACTAAAGCATCTTGAAAACAGAGAAAGATATTGACTTCAAACTTATTTAATTTAATACAAAAAATGTTGAAAATATAGTTTAAAATAAAAAGTTAATCAACCGATAGTTTTTTCCTTTAATTTAAACTTAAAAAAAGTACTAAAAATACGTGAAATTGATTCTTAAACTGAAATATCGGGTAAAGGAGAAAGAAAGAATTGTTTTGATCTCGTACAAATTGTTGTTATTAACAACAATTTTTTATTTTACAGAAAACTAAAAACCTTAAGCAAAAAAAAATAAAAAAAAATATTAACCTACTTGAATTTATAAATTAAATTGAATAATGAAAGATATTGACTTCAAAGTTGTTTCATCCCATAGAAATATTGTTGTTAATGTTTTGTAACATTTTAAGACAATGTTTATTTTAGAGAAACCAAACTTCTTTCAAAATATATTAATTTAACTTTTCGATACATCTATTTCCACAGAAAACAGCTTAAATTTATATTTTTGCATACCTACTTACTTACTAATACAATTTTTCCAAAAAAAAAAAATAAATTTTGAAAAATTTAAGCGGGCATCAATAGTAAGTTATCAGTGTTGGTCACATCCATCCGAGCCTCTTTTTTGTATCGTATCGAAATTATTTACATGAGTACCTACCTACACCTGTTTAAGTTCACAAAATGCGCAACATACGTTTTGCTAGGACAACATAAAAAACAATTAACAAACAACAAAAAGACCGAAATTGAAACTCACGCTTTTATCATATATATCTATGGATACATGTTCATACACACATGCGCCCAATATATTATATTGTGTCAAAAAAAATCAAAATAAGGAAGGCAACCAAAACTAAGCCTCATACGCGCACGTACATGTGCATCAGAGTTACCATACGAATCCATACAAATTATTTTTAAAATGTCTTGCAACTAACTCATCTTTACTTCCTTTCTTAAATGTATTTTCAACATATGTATATTGTTTTATTTGACATAGTAAAATATAACATGGAAAAATTTATAACTATGGTTTTTATTTTCATATTCAATAATAAATAGCATAAATAGCATAAAATACCTACATCGCTTGAACAATAAGAACTGAAATATGGTAACATCGGGCCCAAAAGATCATCGAAACCAAAACAGTTTCTGTTCTTCTTTGTCTCTATCGACATTGAATTGAGAGAAAAAACTACTTTCGAAGTTTTTTATAGTTAGACACATAGCTTTGAACAGGCATACTGGCAAGCCAATATGTGAAATCAAAAACAGCTTTTTGTGCTTGACGATCAACCGACAAAAAGCTTTTTGTCGGTTGATAGCCAAGGAGTAGCGAAAAAAATATGGGACATTTTCTTCTATGGGGATGAGACATCTTCATAGTTTCTTATCTGTGCTATCAGCATAGTTGGTTCATAATAACCAACGGGTCTTTTCCATTCATATAGAGAAATGCAAAAAAATAACATGTTCATGTGAAATTGTTGTTGTCGTAGATTTGATTTTTTCCTTGTTTCAATTCTAATTTGTTTCAACTTTTATTTTCAATGTCAAATTAGATAGCGGCTATGCAGAAATTCAACGAGACCTGTTCAGATGCCTGCGAAAAAAATGGTTGCGAAACAGAACTCAATCCGAGGGCGAAGAATGTGCGATTATAAATACATGCATTTATTTAGATAAAATAATAAAATTTATAAAATCAATGTAAATTCAGCTTTATGTATATCAGTATTGCCAACTTTTAAATTTCAAAATAAACTTATCGAAAATATAAAATATGTAATTCAATGTCAAATTAAGGTTAACATAAATTAAGCTAAAATGCATTACAATTATACATATACTTTTACTTTTTGTAATAAACTTTTGTTCGAACGCAACATCTCAACGATTTGCTCTAAATATACTCAATTTCTTTTTTCTTAATTTTTAACATAAAAATTCTTGTGCAAAATAAACACAAATATTGTTGTATGTCGTCTCCAAGTCTTCTCCTGTATATTCAGGTTAGCCGACCAGTACAGCATCACAAGAGTTCTTATCTCATTCAAGTTGATCAACTGCAAGCTCTAGTTGTTTGAGTTTTTTGCGTGCTTTTTGCAGTTGTTGTTCCATAAATGATGATCTCTCTCTGATTTTAGCATTAAATCGTTCTTCTAAGGCAGCAAGTTTATTGTCCAGTGATTTGTTGAATGTCAGCATCCACTCCTCCAGTCTCTTTTCAATGCGGCTCCACAGCTTGTCAGCAATGCCATTTGAATTACTTACATTACTTCAGCGTCTCTCAGAGAAAAATCACTCTCACTTCCTTGTTGTTGAGCACGGTGCCGTTTGTTTGGTTTTGGTGGCATTTAAAATTTAAAATTCTCGACAAAACAATGAAAAATAACAAAAAGTTCGAATTTTCAAGACAACAGTTATAACTTCAGACAACTTAGGTACGGCAGACGTTAGGCAAGAATTATGACAATACCAAGTGCTTGATCATATGCACTTAAACTGCGAGTTTAATAATTAAATATGAACGCTAATCGGACGACGAAAAAACACGTCTAGTTTGTAAGCATGAATATTTGTCCTTCCTATCTATCTCCCTATCAATCAATATATCTATCTATCTATCTATCAATATATCTATCTATCTATCTATCTATCTATCTATCTATCTATCTATCTATCTATCTATCTATCTATCTATCTATCTATCTATCTATCTATCTATCTATCTATCTATCTATCTATCTATCTATCTATCTATCTATCTATCTATCTATCTATCTATCTATCTATCTATCTATCTATCTATCTATCTATCTATCTATCTATCTATCTATCTATCTATCTATCTATCTATCTATCTATCTATCTATCTATCTATCTATCTATCTATCTATCTATCTATCTATCTATCTATCTATCTATCTATCTATCTATCTATCTATCTATCTATCTATCTATCTATCTATCTATCTATCTATCTATCTATCTATCTATCTATCTATCTATCTATCTATCTATCTATCTATCTATCTATCTATCTATCTATCTATCTATCTATCTATCTATCTATCTATCTATCTATCTATCTATCTATCTATCTATCTATCTATCTATCTATCTATCTATCTATCTATCTATCTATCTATCTATCTATCTATCTATCTATCTATATATCTATCTATCTATCTATCTATCTATCTATCTATCTATCTATCTATCTATCTACATATCTATCTATCTATCTATCTATCTATCTATCTATCTTTCTATCTATCTATCTATCTATCTATCTATCTATCTATCTATCTATCTATCTATCTATCTATCTATCTATATATCTATCTATCTATTTTTTTTACACTTCAGAATTTTCAGAAAGTAGTAAGCTTATAGCAAGAGTCAAACTACGATCAGAGGCTCATCATAAGTGCATGTGTTAGTTGTTAGTAAGAAAATAATTCAATTATAGCCTAACACAAGCACAAAATACAAAACATAATAATTATTAACATTTAACATGAATTATTACAGTACAAAAAATAAAATAAAAACGTTTACGATAGTGGAGCACTGGTTCTAAACAATGATTTTAATCCCACCTTATTTAAATTTAAATCTATCGATGAACAGTTTAAGTTATATAAAATGCTCATTCGACTTAAAGCTTCATTCTTCCCATAGTTAGTTCTATGGAAGTCAATATGTATAAAATCAAATGTACGCAGGTGATGAGTTCCGCCTCGGTAATTCAAATGTACACAAGATAGCAAATAAGGTGCATCAATTTCACCATTAATGAGTTGATGAGTCATTATTAACACGCCTTTGATGGAGAGATTGCATTTGAAGAAGCAGAATACGATGTTCACAGGGAGGCAGATCATAAGGATCATCCCAAGGAAGACCCTTTAGGGCAAAGCGAATGAAATTATGTTGAATTGATTCAATACATTTATTATGAATTTCGTAATAGGGAGTCCATACCTGCGAAGCATATTCAAGATGAGGACGAACATGACAATTGTACAAAGAAAGAGTGACATAGGGATCATTGAACTCCTTTGCCCAGCGTTTTATAAAACCAAGCATAGAACTTGCTTTAGTAACAATAAAATTAATGTGATGTGTAAATTCTAAGTTTGAACCGAAATGAACAATTTTCGCTGAGATATATAATAATCAAATACACTACCAATTCGTTTTTTAGTAAAAGTTATCGTCTGGCATTTTAAAGGGTTTAGTGAAAGGCTATTTTTCCCACACCAGAATGTGAAACTATCAATGTCGGCTTGTAAAAGAATACGATCATGGGTGGACTTTATTATTTTAAAAATGTTCATGTCGTCAGCAAAAATGAGTACTTCACTTGAGCGTAGACATGACGATACATCGTTAATAGACAGGATGAAAAGAAAAGGGCCAAGATGGCTTCCCTGGGGAACACCAGATTGAGCAACAAAAGGTTCAGAAGAAGGTTCCAAGCTACGAAAAATGGTGGAAAACCAAGAGCTTTAAGTTTAAATAAAATAATTCCGTGGCTAAGTTGGTCAAAAGCTTTAGAAAAGTCAGTGTATTCACAGTCAACTTCATAATCTTGTTCTAAAGCGTTTGAACATATGTTTGAGAATGTAAGGAGATTTGTTACGGTTGATCTTTTTTTCACAAAACCGTGTTGCTGTTCGCAAATGAGATTCTTACTAAAAAATGCTACACTTTCACAAACAACTTGTTCAAACACTTTAGGAATGCAAGAAAGCTTTGCAATGGGCCTAAAGTTGCTTATATCCGCCTTGTTTCCTCTCTTGAAAATTGGTGTTAGAAATGATTTCTTCCATATACTGGGAAATTTGCCTGTTTTTAGAGAAAGTTTGAATAAGAACGTAAAGGGGTTTATTGTTGTTTGATCTTTTATTATTGAAACAACAATTTATTTCTTTAACTTTGAACAATAATATATTTTATTTTATTATATTTAAAGTGTATTTTTAACAATAAAATGATTTTCGCGAACTAGACAATAGAAACATGCACCCTGCGTCGGTCGTTTACAAAAAGTATTTGAATGTGTAAAACTAAATGGATACCAACTTGTGAGATAGAAAGATATTTCTCCCTGCCGCATCATCTTCATCTGTTGATTTTACAGCGAACGAATTTATTTGCTTGGTTTGTATCGTGATTCGTGAAACACTACATTACCCCCCTTCCAGCGAAGCGAATGATTTTCGACGTTTTGCTTTGTATACTTTTTTCTTGTTTATTATTTTGAGTTAATAATATGGTTTGAGTCTGTCGATGGATATAGAATAATTTTTTTTGTCTTTAAGAACAATAAAGTATTTTCTTAATCTTTTAATTATTTTATATGGCCCTTCATAAGGAGATTCTAAACTTCTTTTACTCTATCTCTGCTAATCAGGAAGTGGTCGCAAGTTTCAAAACTCTTTGGAATGTGGACAGATTGTGTTGGCAATTTTCTTGTTTCTAGTGATGTGTTTGGTATATTTTCAAAGTATTGTTTTAATTGTTCCACCAAATTCGATTCATTTGTGCTTTCAGTTGAATTTCTTGAAAAATCTAGTGGCAGTTTAATGTTTTCTCCGTAAAGGAGTTCCGATGGTGTGTGTTTTGTATCATCTTTAATTGTGGTACGAATCCCAAGCAGAATTAATGGAAGTTGTTGTGTCCAGTAAATTCTATCTCCAGATGCCCGAATGGAGGTTTTAAGTTGGCGATGAAATCTCTTCACCATGCCATTCGCTTGTGGATGATAGGCCGTCGTCCGTATTCGTGTTGCACGCAGAAAAAAAATGGGTAAAATTGAATAAGTTTCGTGTAAATTTAACCCCGGGGTATTGCTAATATGGAACCTGCAACCTGCCTGGGTCAAATTGAGCCGGTGCAACTGTGTTAAAAATAATTGGTAAATTCTACCCACATATTCGGTTAAGGTGTACTAAAATGTAATCAACCTATTTCTCGATTAAATGGTTCTAAATGTTGTCAGTAACCAACAGCCTAGTAAGTTAGTAAATATAACATATTAAATATATTAAAATAAAACATACTCGATTATTATGTACACACTTAATTAGTTGCCGTAACATACATACATACAACTTTTTAGAACTAGAACGCGATAGCTAATCAACACGGTTAAATTAACATATCTTCTGGTTGAGTTAACTAATCTATTCGGTTAGAAATATTAATAAATGCTTTCATATAACCGATCTAATGGATTCCTTTAAATTTTTTACTGGATAGAATTAACCCATTTGCTCAGTTCGCGTAGCCCATCTACTTGGTTAAATTAACATACTTACTTAGTTGGAGTAGTGTATTTACTCTGTTGAAGTAAACTGTTGACTTGATTAAAGTTACCACCTAATTTTTTGTATATAACCCATCTAGTTGGCTACTTCAACTACCTTGTGGGATTGAATTAACCCATTTGTGCAGTTATATTGGCCCATCTACTCGGTTAAATTATCATACTTTCTTTGTTGGAGTAACCCATTTACTCGGTTAGAATTACCAACTAATTTTTTTTTCTAACCCATCCAGTTGGTTACTTTAACCACCTTGCTGGATTGAATTAATCAATTTGCTCAGTTCAAGTAGCCCATGTACTCAATTAAATTATCATACTTACTTTGTTGGAGTAACCTATTTACTCTGTTGATGTAAACTATTTTCTCGGATAGAATTACCGTCTAATTTTTGTTTCTAACCCATCCAGTTGGTTACTTTGATGGATTGAATTAACCCCTTTGCTCAGCTAGGGGACCCCATCCAATCGGTAAAAATAGCACACTTACTTTGTTGGTGTAGCCTATTTCTTCGTAGTTGTTGTAGCCAATCTACTCGGTTAGAATTAAAAACATTTAGTTTCGAATTTAAAAATACATACAAAATTTTATTTATAGAAATATTTACTTAATATAAATATTATTTTATATTTAAATTTAATTTTTGCTTAAATAATTCATAAAAATATTAGTTTAGTTTGTATGCAAAATTAATATTCTTTTTTAATTTTTAAATTTAATTACAAAACGAAAGAAGTGTACTGTTACTCAAAACTAAAAACATTTTGTGTGGAACTTTAAAATACATTTAAAATTTTATTTTTTAGACATTTTCACGTAACATAAATGTTTCTTTTTATAATTTAAAATTTAATACTCAATTATATACTATTATATTAAATACTATTTACATTAAATTTTAGAAAAATATGATTTTTTATTTTTTTAATCTAATTACAAAATTTTAGAAGTTAACAAAGCAATATTTACAAACATATTACTTCTTATTCTTAAAACTATAAATTGTCTTCAATTCGAATAGCTTTACAGTGGGCTTCTTAGAACTATTAATATTCTTCCATTTGAAAGGATGGTTTTTGTGTTAGGAATAGGATTAGGGAATGACTCAAGAAACAGTATGTCTTCTTCTTTTTTCTCAGGATATTCTATTTCGAAAGCAAAATAATGTTCGCCAAAGGCTAAAGTTTTTAATAAGGAGCAAGTGAAGATCAGTTGATCAAAGTCATAAAGGTATATATTATGGACAGTACAGAAATCGTAGAGGTAGCTATCTTCTCCCACATCTTTCACCAAAATGGAACCCTTTTCATAACGTACTGAGGAAATCATTGCCCAATTATCTTTCGTTATTGTTTTTTCTGAGTTTAACTTTAAGTGAGAATAAATTAGTTTTCTTTGCGAAGGTAAAATATCTTTTTGAGGACCTACGGAAAGTAAATTAGGAAGTTTGCCCTTTAAAAACATTTCATTTAGCTGAAACTGATGTTTCATTGCTAAGGTAAGAGTAATGTTCATTCGGTTACATGATGCTCTAGCTGACATTTTAGATTGTCTATGTTTTGCTTCGAATCGCATCGACCAAAGCGAAGAGAGTGGTCCATATTTAGTAAGTGCAGTATGGTAATGAATGAGATTGTGAAATTTTGGCTTAAGAGGTTCTTTGCTTAACGCAATATACTGTTCATTAAGTTCTGCAACTAATACCTGCAATAAAGGTGCTGTCCCATCTGAAATGCTTACACTTAAAAGGATATCTACAATTTTTCTAAGTGTAATAAACAATGACCAAATTTTATTTTCTCTTGGGACAAAGTCACCTACAATAAGACCAAAATATCTTATTAAAGTTATCATTTCCCCCGAGGATAGTCGAATGACTCCTCTTTTAAGATGCTCTTTTTCTATGGAACAAGGTCTAGTTTTATTATCGGGACCAAAGTCAAATGCCAAAAGCTTGTCGTTGAAAAGACTTAGGGTGAACAATTTAGAAGGTTCTGTATATTCTGAAAGGATAAAACTTAAAATATATTTTGCAACACCCTCAAGCACATCGTGCATGATATCAACTCCTATTTGCTCAAATAAATCAAAATTTTGGATTCCAAGGAAGACACATTTTTCTTTAATACCTGTTAAGGATAAGTTATCAAGAGCCAAATCTGCTTCGTAGGTCGATATGTGGCGAAGAAGAGCGGTATCCTCATAGAATTGTGTTTTTAAACTTTCTTTTGGGACTTTACATACTCTACACGAAAAATTGGCTGAAAAAACTTTCAGAAAAGCCTATCATTGCATGTATACCAAGGTTGTCACCCAGGATTAAACCAAGCTCGAAATATAGCCTTCCATTGAAATCTGGAATGTTTATTATTATTCCTTCTTTACCAAGAAAATTAAATTCATCAGTTATTGGTTGGAATATTACATTATTACCAAATTGTATTCTGTCAGAAGAATGAAAAAGAAGAATTAAGAATATGTTTGAAAGAACGGAAGAGCGCCAAGGTGGTAAGCAAGCTATGGAATTCAAAAATTCTTCAAAGCCGCCAATTACTTTCTGGACAACATTTCTAGGCAGAAGTGCGTTTCCATACAAAGAAGCAATAAAAATTGACATGGCTTTATCTACAGTGGGTGTCGTTTCTCTAGTTTTTATTTTCCGTAATTGGTTATCAGGAGTAAAGTTTAACTTTTTTGGTATAATTTGTATATTAGGTACAGCCAAAGGTGAAGAAAAAGGTACATCTCGTTTATGGTCTTCATTACTTTGTTCAGTACAATGATCTTTTAAAATATGTCTTTGGTAAGAACTAAATATTTGAAATGACCGGCTACAATTGCCTTCTTTACAGTTATATTGAATTATTTTTTGGTCACTATGTACACAATACAGATGTTGCCTTAGACATCTAACATCTTGGAGACTCATTTCACATAAGAAGCAGGAAACCATAGTAAGGGCAGTATATAAACTTAAACAAAAAATGAAAGTTAGTGTAGCAGGTATTGACGGCTTGGCATTTCACTATGACAAAAAGGACTTAATACTACTATTGAACGATAAAAAGTGTCATTCGCTATGACAAAAAGGACTTAATATAAATTCAAGGATAAAAAGTGTCATTCGCTATGACAAAAAGGACTTAATATCAATTCAAGCATAAAAAGTGTCATTCGCTATGACAAAAATGACTTAATATCAACTCAAGGATTAAAAGTGTCAGTCGCTATGACAAAAAGGACATAATATCAATTCAAGGATTAAAATTGTCGTTTTCTATGACAGGAACGGAAAGTGGAAAATAACTAGTTCTCCGTCAAGCCGAGTTCCGAGAGGAGAGTGGAAATGGATGTCAAATCAAATCGGGTTTTAATTTTATAAAAGCCTTTTTGAATTAACATCAAGGTACATAAACTCTCCTCTGGATATTTAGCATTGAGCGTAAATATTAATTTTAAGCAAGTATCCACTGCTTCCACTATTGAAGGAAGTATGTATTTATTTTCGTTTACTATAATGTTGTTTAAGGACTCACCAACTTCCAAAATATACGGTTGGAGGGTGATAATAATAATATCAATTCAAGGATAAAAGTGTCATTCGCTGTGACAAAAAGGACTAAATATCAATTCAAGGATACAAGTGTCATTCGATATGACAAAAAGGACTTAATACTACTTTTGAAAGATAAAAAGTGTCATTCGCTATGACAAAAAAGGACTTAATACTACTATTGAAAGATAAAAAGTGTCATTCGTTATGACAAAAAGGACTAAATATCAATTCAAGGATAAAAGCGTCATTCGATATGACAAAAAGGACTTAACACTACTTTGAAAGATAAAAAGTGTCATTCGCTATGACAAAAAGGACTTAATACTACTTTTGAAAGATAAAAAGTGTCATTCGTTATGACAAAAAGGAGTAAATATCAATTCAAGGATAAAAGTGTCATTCGCTATGACAAAAAGGACTTAATACTACTTTTGAAAGATAAAAAGTGTCATTCGCTATGACAAAAAGGACTTAATATCAATTCAAAGAAAAAAGTGTCATCCGATATGACAAAAAGGACTTAATACTACTATTGAATGACAAAAAAGACTCAATATGAATTCAAGGATTATGACAGGAACGGAAAGTGGGAAATTTCTAGTTTTCCGTCAAGCCGAGTTCCGAGAGGAGAGTTAAAGTGGAAGTGGATGTTGAATCAAATCGGGTTTTAATTTTATAAAAGCCTTTTTGAATTAACATCCAGGTACATGAACTCTCCTCTGGATACATAGCATTGAGTGTAAATATTAATTTTAAGCAAGTATATACTGCTTCCACTATTGAATTAAGTACATATTTATTTTCATTCACTATAACAAGATATGATGTAATATTGCTTAAGGACTCACCAACTGCCAAAATATATGGTTGGAGGGTGAGATTATAGCCTTCCAGTTTTGTTTTTCTGTTCTGTATTGCCTCGCTGATGCCAGCATCCGATATTATGTGAGTAATAAAGGCCTCCCTCACCTCTGATTTCGAAGGCCGCCAAACTTTTTTTGAGCTGCCCTTCAATCTTATGGTGCTCACGGAGAGCAGCGATGGAATGAGGAGGAAAGCAGCGAGGTTGCTGGTGTCTTCAGAAGCTATAAAAAGTAAACAAATGTTGATTGTGTATATATAAAATAAAGGTGATTTTACTTACTATTTTCAAGGGCCAACAAGTTTTGGATGCACTTGTCCTTGACTGAACGTTTCTTGGCTATTTGGTATATCTTGACTTTCGTGTTTGGAAACGTTTCCATAAGTCCATTAAAGCTATCCGGATAGAGGAACTGGAAGTCCTTTTGCAACTTTAAAAATTTAAGAAGAAAAAATCACATAAGCTTTGCAAATAAAACTTCTTAGAAAGTCCAGAATTAATAAAGTATTAAACATATTTTGAATTACAAACAGGGACCGAAAACTACTCTCTTCACCTTATCTTCGAAACTGTTCGACGAATGAAAAAATTGATTGTTAGGGACATGGAAAAGGGAATATTTAAAAGAAACTTGGAAACTTGGAAAAAGGACTTGAAAAAAAAAAAAAACGTAGGCAAGAATTTGTTTTTTAACTATGAAGGTTATATCAACTTATTAACTACGGACTTTGATATTTCAGAATACAAATATATCTTCAGTATGCTATAAAGAGAGCTTAAGTAAGGAATTTTATGAATATATCATTTCGACTTGTACATCATATTAAAATGTGATAATTTGAGCATTTACCAGTTTCTTTATAGAAATATCTTTTGGGAATCATCCGCAGTGAAGTTAATATCCCACAAGAGTGGGCTTGAGCTCTTTTTATAGCAAACATATTTTCTTAGTGAAGTGTAAAAATGTAAACATACTAAAGGGTTTGTTGAATCTTTACATGATTCAACATTTTTCTTGCTGGTTGATTGCGAGAAAGAAATCAATTCATTAAACGGAAAATCTTGAATATTCCCAGAATCTATTTTTATGACGGAATCAAAAACCTGTAAATATTATTGAAATAATTTATTTAACCTAATTTTTTTTCTAAACTTCAATTTAGAAAACTTACCAATGAGTCTATATTTTCCGGGTACATAAGTTTTTTATATTCCTCCAAGTTTTTGGTAAATAGCACACGGGGGCCAACGTTTGGAATCAGCTCTTTAATCTCTTCAGGTCCCAACAGAGCCATTGTCATCGCTGTTAAATTGTTTTTTAAGAAATTTTAATATTATTATGGAATGAATAAAAATTCGAAAAAAGTCTAATGCATTTCTACAAAAATAGTCCCCCGATAATATGAATGCTGATAGTGCAAATTTCTCCATAATATATGAATCGCCAAAAATTAGCATTTACATCTCTATAATGTTTCGAATTTCTTTCTAGCTCTATTATAAGAATTTCTTTTGGAAACGGGTTTTCTTCCTTTTTTTCTTATAGTTTTTTTTTATTGTTGAATTTAGACAGTAGTCTAAAGAGTAATGTGGTAACATTCCTAAAATCAGAAAAAATCAGAAAATGCGTGGTTTAAATTAGTTCACATTATCGAGGGACTGCTGTTTTTTCTAAATACGTAGTTTTCATATTCTGAGGTTCGCTAATTTGTGGTCGTTCTTGCAAACAATGGTCTTTTTTTTACGAATCATACAACAAAAGAAGTGCTCGAGTCGAGTGACGAGGAATCTGTCGGCGATGGCAAGCAGTCTGAGTCAGATCTAATAATGACTAGGGACACTCTCCACGTTGTTCATTTTTGTTTACATTTTTGGATCCCGTTAGGTCTCACGTACAGTGTACACGAGAAATAGACGGCAATATAAGGTGTTAAAGTAAGAAGGAGATAAAACAAAAGGAGCATTGTTTTGGCAGTTGTCATAGAAAACTTGTTCATTTCAACCCTCAATTACTGTGACCACGTTCATTCAAATAAAAAATGTTACGAGTTTCAACTCAGTGAATGAGCGCATCACGACAATCCGCATTAAGGCTAATTTCACCAACATCAGCTTCATCTGTGCTCACGCCCCCACTGAGGAAAAGGATAAAGACACCAAAGACAGGTTCTACGAGCTCGCTCGACAAGACCTATGAGTAATGCCCTAGCTATGACATTAAAATCGTCCTTGGAGATTTGAATGCTAAGCTGGGTAGAGAAGAAATCTTTGGTGGAATAATCGGACGACATAGCCTACACCTGCACGACACCACCTCCGATAACGGATTTAATCTAATCGACTTCGCTGCGGGGCGAGACGTAATGGTAGCAAGTACGCGTTTCCCACATCTCGATATCCACAAGGGAACATGGAAATCTCCTGACCAATCAACCATCAACCAGATTGATCACATTGCGATCGACGCACGACACTTCTCAAGCATGCAAGATGTGCGCACATTCCGATGTGCCAACATCGACTCGGACCACTACCTTGTTGTAGCCAAGGTACGAATGCGCATATCCCAATCAAGGCCAACAACCTCAGCATTATATGCCCGATCCTCAAGAAAGGAGATCCCCTGAACTGCACCAACTACAGAGGTAAAAGTCTCCTTAACATCGCCTACAAGATCTTGTCTGCCGTGCCTTGTGAACGTTTGAAGCCCTTCGTCAACAACCTGACCCGAAAAGTCCACCATCGGTCTAATATTCACCCTATTCTATATCTATAGATCTTGGAGAAGACACAAGAACTTCAAATCGATACCTACTACCTTTTCATCGATTTGCAATTAGTAGAGCAATGTCTAGTTTTGGCATTCCAGAAAAACTCGCCCGTCTGTATAAAATGACATGGGAAAACTAACGCTGTTTCATCATGGTCGGAAAAAACCTAACGGACGGATTGGATATGAAAAAAGGTTTTAGACAAGGCGACGCGCTGTCATGATTTCTTCAACTTCATTCTTGAAAAGATTGTGCAAAACTCCAACGTCAACACCAGAGGCACAATCTTCCAAAAGTCCGTCCAGCTACTAGGATACGCAGACGACATTGACATAATTGGAAGAATACAGCCTGATGTCAGTGGAGCGTTTGTGAATTGTGAGTCTTGAGACGGAGGCCAGGAAGATGGGTCTAGCGGTTAACGAGGTCAAGCTCAAGTTAATGCTGTCAACAAGAAAGGACACCCAACATCGACGTCTTGGAGCTAACGTCAATATAGACAGAATTAACTTCGAGGTAGTTACGGACTTTGTCTACCTAGAATGTGCTGTGAACTCAAACAACAACACCAGCGCTGAAATCAAACGAAGAATCACTCTTGCCAATCGCTGATTCTTTGGACTTAGAAGGCAATTGAGTAGTCAAGTCCTCTCTCGAGCAACTAGTGTGTCATTGTACAAAACCCTAATCGGTTCTAATGTATGGTGCAGAGACATGGACCATAACAACATCGGATGAAAACGCTTTGGGTTGCTTCACGAGAAAAATTCTTCGAGTTATTTTTGGTCCAGTCTGCATGGAATGGAAAAGAAGATTCAATCAAGAATTGTACGAGCTGTTCAGCGACACTGACCTAGCCAGAAAAGTTAAGATCCAACGACTTAGATGGTTGGGTCATGTTGAGCGAATGGAGAATAATGCTCCGGCTCTTAGAGTCTTCGAATCCAACCCGAAAGGACGTCGCAAAAGAGGAAGACCGCGGATCAGATGGAGCACACAGGCGGTAGAGGACCTGAACCAACTTGGTGTGTGAAACTGGAGACAGCTAGCTAGGGACCGAGCTGGCTGGAGATGTTTGTTGGGTGAGGCCCTGGTCCGACCTGGACTGTAGCGCCACCATAAGTTACTTATACATATACTACCATTGGCCGCCTAGGTTGTTTGTGGTGGAAGAGTGTCCCTACTCATTATACATATACTCTGGTGCACTGTTGTTTTTGTTTTATAAAATGCGAAAGAAACCCGCATGTAATCCTGCAATGTTCTTTTTCATTTCGCTGAATAAATTTTTTTTATAACATTTCTATTTGCCTCAATGATAAATTTTGTTTACCAAATAAACTTGCATAAAATCTATTTGTAAATAATGATCAAACCAATAGGAAAACTCTGAAATGTCAAACTACCAGTATACATATGTGTAAACATCCGTTCAAATTCGAATAAAAAATTAATTCCCTGATGTAAGAAATTTCCTTAAGGGAAGAAAAATTACCACTTATGCGTCACGGATCAAGAAAAGTATAAGTGGTAGTCGCACATGAACTCCTTTTCGAATGCAATTTGCTTGGGAAAATATTTCAATGTGTGTTCGAGGCATTTACTTTTGTGTATCCTCTATCGTATGGCGTCGTTGATTGTTTTTATTTTTTTTTCGTGAAAAGAAAAACATTGGTCTATTTACTGACACACTTTTCAAGGTTACAATAAACCAATCAAAAGATTAACTAAACTAACCAACTCGATTCAGTTCTCTCTGAAGTGTTGTGGGGTGCACACCTCAAAGAAAACTTAACCTTATACTCAAGTAACTTACAATATTAAACATTAACAAAATATAAAGATGATTTGTGTTGTTTGTTCGCATCATATCGATCGTAACTCTTCGTCGAAAATCGAATGCAGTGACTGTAATTATTTGTTTCATCATGAATGTGTTAATTTAACAAAAGAAGATGCCGCTTCTTATGAATTAATTGGAGCTCCATTTCGTTGTGATAAATGTTCAGTGCTTAGGCGTGCGTCGCTCTCTTCACTCTTTGGCTCAGTGTAGTTCATCTCCCACCATTAACAGAAAAGAAGTGGGAAGCAACAATGCACCGCAGAACATCGCTGGTGCGTCTATGAATGCCGTTGACTCCGAAGATGAATGTACTCTTCAGATGGTTTATTTAAAATTAACAAACCTAGAGAATACAAATCGCCGTTTTTTGGAGCAAATAAATGAGTTGCGAAATGAAAACATTGAACTCAAATCGAAAGTGCATAGCTTAGAGTGCTTAGAGAGCTTAATTGGCAACAACAGCGTACGCTGAGTAATAACATTGAGATTGTTGGTGTTCCTAATGTCAATGACTCTAATGTTTTTCTAACGACAAAAGAAATCTTCAGCAAAGCCTTGTCTATTGAAATTTCTGATAGTGAAATAGAAAAGTGCTATCTTAAGAAAGTAATAAGCAAAGTTAAAATCGATCATCTGTGTTAGATTTTGTGATCTCACAACAAAGCAGCGAATAATGAGCGCAAAGACAATGCACAAAAAAAACTTAAATGCATATGCTGGTGGTATCAGTAGTAGCAACAAAAATAAAAGCAGTATCAACAGAGACAACAATAGCAGCAGCAGCAGCGTCAACATCAGTAGCAGCAAAAGTACTGGCACCGGGATCTTTATAAATGACTCCCTCACGAAGTATACCCAGGCTTTACTTATGAAAACAAAAGAGATGGCTAAACAAAAAGGTGTAAAATATGTATGGTATAAAGATAATCAAATACTTTTGCGAAAAGTTGAGGGGGGAAAAGTAATATCTATTAAATCTTTTAATGAAATTGCTCGTAGTTAGAGCTTATCACTTTTTATTTTTTCTCTTAATTTAACAATGAATGAAGATTATTATTTAATCGAAGACTTTTCTTCTCTCAATAATAGTAATGCTAATATTGATATAAATAATGTTTTTACAAATAGATCATATTGTAATAACAACATTTTTATTGTTCACCAGAACATCAGAAGCTTAAGAGCTAATTTTGCAGATTTTGTTACCCATCTTGACTCTTTTGCTTGCATTCCAGATGTTGTTTTTGTATCAGAAATCTGGATTTATACCTTTGAAAAAGATGATTATAGCTTGCCCGGGTTTAACTTTATTTCAAATCCTAATGATAATTATGCCTCCGGTGGTGTTGGATGTTTTGTTAAGGATGAATACAAAGTGCTCGATGTCGTTTGTGTTGTTTTTGAGTGCGCTGATATTTTAAGAGTTTCCATTTCCATAAACCATGAAACCTATGTTTTGCTTTGTGTCTACAGATTTCATTCTTTTAGTATTTTAGAGTTCGTGAAAGAATTTTCTGGTCGGTTGGAAAAAGAAAGGTCAAAAAATTTGATTATACTAGGAGATTTTAATCTTAATATTTTGGAAAATAATGAAACTTGTTCTAGTTATTTAACCTTATTGGCTTCTCATGGTCTATATTCTTTTATTAATGAGCCTACACGTAATTCATCCGGCAGTTGTATAGATCACATTTACGGCCGTTTCAGTAATGTGTTTGTTGGTAATTGTGAATCGGGTGTATTTGATTTGTTGATATCCGATCATTCAATGACAGGAATTCTAGTTGATATTTCCAAAAGAAAAAATTGTGGAATCTCAGAAAATTCTTATAGTTTGATGAAAATCGATTATAATAAGTTAAAACATTTGCTTTTGTATGAGTTTTGGGAAAATGTGTATTCTTGTTTAGATGCTTCAAGTTCCTATTCGCTTTTTATTGATTGCCTTAGTAAGCATATTCGTAATTCTTCTTCAACTTTTTCTCCAAAAAAAATAAATAAAAGGCTTAAGCCATGGATTTTGATAAGTAGAGGTGAACACCAAGACTTCGTAATTCAGAATGAAGTTTTAATGTCAAAATAGGTATATATATAATTCAGAGTAAGTCAATGACAAGTACAGTGATTACAATATTTAATATTAAGGTTGCGATTACAACATCTCCTCCGCTACAATTACAAAGGATGTAAGCACTTAGCATCCTTGAGGGAACCGTACAGGAGCCTTTTTAGGTCGTTTGGATCTTCTTAGTTCGAGTGGACCAGCTGGGAATCCATATCCGCATGATTGGAAGCGTGCTGGTGCACTTCTGAAGTTGGTTGTGCGACTTGCTCAAATGATTCCTGTTTCGGTTCGATTTCCATATTTTCAGATGAACTCTCATCATCATTTTGTCTAAAAGATGAAGAAAATTCATGGTTATTTAAATTAACATTACCTTCCAATGAATCTTGTTTAGAACTTGGTGAAGTTTCTGAACTTCCAATGAAATTCGAGTCTGCTTCAGGTTGATGCTTTAATAACCGTAATTGGTTTTGATGACGCCTTATGTATCCTCGATCAGTTTGGATACCATACATGTTACTACCCAAAACGCTAGTAATAACTCCATTGCACCACTTCTTGGACTTCCTGTATTGTCTGGCTAGAACTTTTTGATTAGGTTGGAATTTAGGTTTTTGTCTTAAAAAAGACATTTTATGTTGGCTCGGTAGAAAACACGAAAGCAGGTTCCTATGTTGTCGTCCATGCAACAGCTCCGCTGGAGACTTTTGTGAAATAGGATTCGGTGTTGCTCTATATGTCGAGAGAAACACGTTGACTGCAACATCAGTATTCTTCTCCTCTTCGAAAATCTTCTTAAACGCTTCTTTAAATGTTCGCACGAACCTTTCGGCCTGACCGTTCGAAGCAGGGTGAAACGGTGCTGTTCTCCAATGTTGTATGGAATGGTAGTAGCAAAATTCTTCAAAAACCTGAGCGGTGAATTGCGTACCATTGTCCGTCACTATCGTCTTTGGGAGTCCTTCGATGGCGAAAATCATCTGTAAAGCTCTTATTGTGGACTCAGAAGTCACCGACGAAAGTGATACCACGAATGGAAACTTGGAAAAAGAATCCACGCAAATCAACCACATTTTATTGAAGAATGGACCCGCAAAATCCAAATGGATCCTTTCCCAAGGATTTTCTGCTGGTTGCCAATTCACGTATTCTTTTTTCGGATTCGATGCTGATGTTTGGCATATGACGCAGTTAGCTACCAATTTTTCGATCTGCTTGTCCATATCTGGAAACCAGATATACCGCCTTGCTAACTGCTTCATACGTGAACAGCCCCAATGACCTTCATGAATATATTTCAATGCTCTGGACTGCAGAGCTTCCGGAATAATGACACGATCATAATCTGAAGTCAAGAGAATCACGTTATTAAATAAAGAAAGAGCTAACTTACGTTCGAAAAATGGTTTCAGCTCCTTTTCGTTGCTCGCCAGTTTAACCGGCCACCCTTTCTTGTGGTAATCGCAACCTTAATATTAAATATTGTAATCACTGTACTTGTCATTGACTTACTCTGAATTATATACATACCTATTTTGACATTAAAACTTCATTCTGAATTACGAAGTCTTGGTGTTCACCTCTACTTATCATTTGGCGACGAGGATTTTTTTCTAAATTTCGAACCACAAATTGTGATAATTCAAGGAAATTATCAAAGGGTAAGATAAAACGATGGACAAAGCAACCTTGGAAGCTATTTTGAAATCACAAAATGATTGGATGGCACAGATTTTGGAGGCTCAGAAATCATGGATGGAGACAAACACGCGGGGCACAACTGTTGGTAGTTCAGGTATGTCAGTTGTTCAGCCTTTTCTGGCTTACAAAAAAGATGAAAACTGGAAAACCTACTTGAAGCAGTTGGAGCAACATTTCGAGGCGTGTGGAGTTTCAGAGGATAAACAAAAGCGCGCATTTTTCCTTTCTTGGATTGGAAGTGATAACTTTGAAACTCTTCAGAAGCTCTATGGGGGAGAAGACTTATCAACAAAGTCTTTCAAAGAGCTAACGGAGAAGCTTAGTGAGCATCTCGTGTCCAAAATTCATGTTCTAGCTGCCAGATATCAATTTCACAAAACGTCGATGAAGCCACGGCAATCATATGCCGATTGGGTTGCTGATCTTCGAGGTGTGGCACGCAACTGTAAGTTTTCTTGTCCAAAAGAAGCGTGTTCAGAATCGTACGTAGATAACACGATTCGTGACATCATTGTTCTCTACACTCTGTATGACACTGTTCGAACGCAAGCTTTACAAAAGATTGACCCAGAGTTAAAAGATGTGTTGGATATAGCCACTGCATACGCACACAATCCGATTCAGCGAGAAAATCTTGTCCCAGCTGTTTTGTGCATCATCAGAGAAGCGATTGTCGTCACAATAAAACTGTTTGCCATAAATGCAAAAAAATTGGGCACATAGCAGCTGTTTGTTTGATGAGTGCGAACGATGGGAATGCTAGTACGGTAAATTCAAAACGGAACAAAAAGCATAGGTCAAACAGAAGAGACAAAATAAAATCAAGCGGTAAATATACAGCTAATTCAATTGAACAAATTTATTTTAGTGAAGTGGTTACGCCACATGAATGTGCGATGGTGAAAGCTGAATCAAGGCCGTGGATTATGGTGGATGTCGTTGTCAATGGGTGCCCGATGAGTTTCCAGGTTGACACGGGGGCATCTTGTTCGCTAGTTGGGTTGGAAGGATTCCAGAAATTGGGGCAGCCAAAGTGCTGTTCTACAACCAAGTCTCTCCAAGCATACGGTGGAACACCACTAAGGTTAAAAGGAGAACTGGCTGTGCAGGTGACATACGAAAATTCCACACATAATATGAATTTGCTCGTAGTTGATGGCCCTGGTGCGAACATATTGGGACTAGATTGGTTCAAAGCTTTCAGCTTAAAGGTTCAACACTCTATTTTACAAATTAAATCTAATGATTTTCTTCTCAACAGCATTGAGACGTTATGCAAGAAGTACGGCAGACTTTTTTCATCGGGGCTAGGCAAGTGCACATCCTTTCAAGTTCACTTGGAATTGAAGGAGGGTGCAGTGCCAAAGTTTGTACGTCATCGTCAAATTCCCTATGCTCTATTAGATGGAACGAAAAAAGAACTAGACCGCTTGGTGGGCGAGGGAATTTTGTCCTGGGTTCAGCGCACTCAATGGGCCGCACCAGTGGTGATCGTCGAGAAGGCTAATGGTGGAATACGGCTTTGTGGCGATTTTAAAACAACGGTGAATCCACAAATCGTATGCAATCGTCATCCACTTCCTCGACCACGAGATTTATTTCACAAGCTTCGTGGAGGAAAAGTATTGAGTAAAATCGATCTATCGGAAGCGTATCTTCAGATTGAACTGGACGAATCTTCGAGAGATTATGTGGTGATCAACACACCTTTTGGTCTCTTACGGTTCAATCGGTTGCCGTACGGGATAAGCAGCGCACCACTTCTTGGACTTCCTGTATTGTCTGGCTAGAACTTTTTGATTAGGTTGGAATTTAGGTTTTTGTCTTAAAAAAGACATTTTATGTTGGCTCGGTAGAAAACACGAAAGCAGGTTCCTATGTTGTCGTCCATGCAACAGCTCCGCTGGAGACTTTTGTGAAATAGGATTCGGTGTTGCTCTATATGTCGAGAGAAACACGTTGACTGCAACATCAGTATTCTTCTCCTCTTCGAAAATCTTCTTAAACGCTTCTTTAAATGTTCGCACGAACCTTTCGGCCTGACCGTTCGAAGAAAGGTGAAACGGTGCTGTTCTCCAATGTTGTATGGAATGGTAGTAGCAAAATTCTTCAAAAACCTGAGCGGTGAATTGCGTACCATTGTCCGTCACTATCGTCTTTGGGAGTCCTTCGATGGCGAAAATCATCTGTAAAGCTCTTATTGTGGACTCAGAAGTCACCGACGAAAGTGATACCACGAATGGAAACTTGGAAAAAGAATCCACGCAAATCAACCACATTTTATTGAAGAATGGACCCGCAAAATCCAAATGGATCCTTTCCCAAGGATTTTCTGCTGGTTGCCAATTCACGTATTCTTTTTTCGGATTCGATGCTGATGTT
Organism: Eupeodes latifasciatus; assembly: GCA_920104205.1. NCBI lineage: Eukaryota > Metazoa > Arthropoda > Insecta > Diptera > Syrphidae > Eupeodes > Eupeodes latifasciatus. The sequence goes on from CAKKTC010000001.1 coordinate 28,691, forward strand.
TGGCATATGACGCAGTTAGCTACCAATTTTTCGATCTGCTTGTCCATATCTGGAAACCAGATATACCGCCTTGCTAACTGCTTCATACGTGAACAGCCCCAATGACCTTCATGAATATATTTCAATGCTCTGGACTGCAGAGCTTCCGGAATAATGACACGATCATAATCTGAAGTCAAGAGAATCACGTTATTAAATAAAGAAAGAGCTAACTTACGTTCGAAAAATGGTTTCAGCTCCTTTTCGTTGCTCGCCAGTTTAACCGGCCACCCTTTCTTGTGGTAATCGCAACCTTAATATTAAATATTGTAATCACTGTACTTGTCATTGACTTACTCTGAATTATATATATACCTATTTTGACATTAAAACTTCATTCTGAATTACGAAGTCTTGGTGTTCACCTCTACTTATCATTTGGCGACGAGGATTTTTTTCTAAATTTCGAACCACAAATTGTGATAATTCAAGGAAATTATCAAAGGGTAAGATAAAACGATGGACAAAGCAACCTTGGAAGCTATTTTGAAATCACAAAATGATTGGATGGCACAGATTTTGGAGGCTCAGAAATCATGGATGGAGACAAACACGCGGGGCACAACTGTTGGTAGTTCAGGTATGTCAGTTGTTCAGCCTTTTCCGGCTTACAAAAAAGATGAAAACTGGAAAACCTACTTGAAGCAGTTGGAGCAACATTTCGAGGCGTGTGGAGTTTCAGAGGATAAACAAAAGCGCGCATTTTTCCTTTCTTGGATTGGAAGTGATAACTTTGAAACTCTTCAGAAGCTCTATGGGGGAGAAGACTTATCTACAAAGTCTTTCAAAGAGCTAACGGAGAAGCTTAGTGAGCATCTCGTGTCCAAAATTCATGTTCTAGCTGCCAGATATCAATTTCACAAAACGTCGATGAAGCCACGGCAATCATATGCCGATTGGGTTGCTGATCTTCGAGGTGTGGCACGCAACTGTAAGTTTTCTTGTCCAAAAGAAGCGTGTTCAGAATCGTACGTAGATAACATGATTCGTGACATCATTGTTCTCTACACTCTGTATGACACTGTTCGAACGCAAGCTTTACAAAAGATTGACCCAGAGTTAAAAGATGTGTTGGATATAGCCACTGCATACGAGACAACACAAAAAACATTTTCGGCGATCAAAGAGAACAATAATGAGGTGGAGGTAAATGCATTGTCAACCTCAAAGGGATGTTCTCAGTCGCGCACACAATCCGATTCAGCGAGAAAATCTTGTCCCAGCTGTTTTGTGCATCATCAGAGAAGCGATTGTCGTCACAATAAAACTGTTTGCCATAAATGCAAAAAAATTGGGCACATAGCAGCTGTTTGTTTGATGAGTGCGAACGATGGGAATGCTAGTACGGTAAATTCAAAACGGAACAAAAAGCATAGGTCAAACAGAAGAGACAAAATAAAATCAAGCGGTAAATATACAGCTAATTCAATTGAACAAATTTATTTTAGTGAAGTGGTTACGCCACATGAATGTGCGATGGTGAAAGCTGAATCAAGGCCGTGGATTATGGTGGATGTCGTTGTCAATGGGTGCCCGATGAGTTTCCAGGTTGACACGGGGGCATCTTGTTCGCTAGTTGGGTTGGAAGGATTCCAGAAATTGGGGCAGCCAAAGTGCTGTTCTAAAACCAAGTCTCTCCAAGCATACGGTGGAACACCACTAAGGTTAAAAGGAGAACTGGCTGTGCAGGTGACATACGAAAATTCCACACATAATATGAATTTGCTCGTAGTTGATGGCCCTGGTGCGAACATATTGGGACTAGATTGGTTCAAAGCTTTCAGCTTAAAGGTTCAACACTCTATTTTACAAATTAAATCTAATGATTTTCTTCTCAACAGCATTGAGACGTTATGCAAGAAGTACGGCAGACTTTTTTCATCGGGGCTAGGCAAGTGCACATCCTTTCAAGCTCACTTGGAATTGAAGGAGGGTGCAGTGCCAAAGTTTGTACATCATCGTCAAATTCCCTATGCTCTATTAGATGGAACGAAAAAAGAACTAGACCGCTTGGTGGGCGAGGGAATTTTGTCCTGGGTTCAGCGCACTCAATGGGCCGCACCAGTGGTGATCGTCGAGAAGGCTAATGGTGGAATACGGATTTGTGGCGATTTTAAAACAACGGTGAATCCACAAATCGTATGCAATCGTCATCCACTTCCTCGACCACGAGATTTATTTCACAAGCTTCGTGGAGGAAAAGTATTGAGTAAAATCGATCTATCGGAAGCGTATCTTCAGATTGAACTGGACGAATCTTCGAGAGATTATGTGGTGATCAACACACCTTTTGGTCTCTTACGGTTCAATCGGTTGCCGTACGGGATAAGCAGCGCACCAGGCGAGTTCCAAGGTGTAATGGAACAAATCTTTGCGGATCTGCCTGTGGGTATTTATATTGATGATATAGTCATCTCTGGCACATCGGAAGAGGAGCATCTGCAAATTTTGGAAGAAGTTCTAAAGAGATTGGAAACAAATGGATTTCGATGCAACAAGCGTAAGTGTACGTTCGCAGCAGCAGAACTTGAATACCTGGGGCACACGCTCAATTCGAATGGCATACGTCCCTCCGAAAAACACTTGGATGCTCTTCGTTACCTACCTCGACCAACGAATTTGAAAGAATTGGAAGCAGTTATTGGTAAATTGAATTACTATAACCAATTTATTTCGAACTTTTCGCAGGTGGCAGGTCCATTAAATTCACTTCGTGCCAAAGGGGTTAAATTTGTGTGGTCTGAGCAACAACAAATAGCGTTTGATAGTTTGAAGGACAGCATCCTAAAAGCAACTCGGCTGGCGCATTTTGATGTGTCTCTCCCCATTATTTTGGCAACAGATGCCTCAAGTGATGGCATTGGCGCAGTCATTTCCCATCGGTTTCCAGATGGTTCGGAGCGGCCGATTGCATTTGCCTCCAAGACTTTGGACTGCCATCAGAAACTCTATAGTCAAATAGAGAAGGAGGCGTTGTCGATTATTTTCGGCGTCAAAAAATTTCATTGTTACCTGTATGGCCGTATTTTCGAGCTGCAGACGGATCACAAGCCTCTAACGGCGATATTCAACCCGAGTAAGCAGATTCCCGAAATGACTATGCGACGTCTTCGGAACTGGGCTTATATTTTGATGGCTTACAGATACCAAATAAAGTATCGACCTACAGCGAAACATGCCAACGCAGACGCTTTGTCACGACTTCCAATTGGGCCAGATGTGTCTTTCGACAAACAAGACAATAATTTGCATAAAGTAAACACTTTAATTCTGGAAGATTTAGACACCACTCCAATAAATGCAACAGTCATTGGAAATCTCACCAAGAATGATAAATTATTAAATAAAGTTTCTTCTTACATCAAGAAAATTCATGGTTATTTAAATTAACATTACCTTCCAATGAATCTTGTTTAGAACTTGGTGAAGTTTCTGAACAATATTTACAATATTTAATATTAAGGTTGCGATTACAACATCTTAAATGATAAGTAGAGGTGAACACCAAGACTTCGTAATTCAGAATGAAGTTTTAATGTCAAAATAGGTATATATATAATTCAGAGTAAGTCAATGACAAGTACAGTGATTACAATATTTAATATTAAGGTTGCGATTACAACATCTCCTCCGCTACAATTACAAAGGATGTAAGCACTTAGCATCCTTAAGGGAACCGTACAGGAGCCTTTTTAGGTCGTTTGGATCTTCTAAGTTCGAGTGGACCAGCTGGTGAATCCATATCCGCATGATTGGAAGCGTGCTGGTGCACTTCTGAAGTTGGTTGTGCGACTTGCTCAAATGATTCCTGTTTCGGTTCGATTTCCATATTTTCAGATGAACTCTCATCATTATTTTGTCTAAAAGATGAAGAAAATTCATGGTTATTTAAATTAACATTACCTTCCAATGAATCTTGTTTAGAACTTGGTGAAGTTTCTGAACTTCCAATGAAATTCGAGTCTGCTTCAGGTTGATGCTTTAATAACCGTAATTGGTTTTGATGACGCCTTATGTATCCTCGATCAGTTTGGATACCATACATGTTACTACCCAAAACGCTAGTAATAACTCCATTGCACCACTTCTTGGACTTCCTGTATTGTCTGGCTAGAACTTTTTGATTAGGTTGGAATTTAGGTTTTTGTCTTAAAAAAGACATTTTATGTTGGCTCGGTAGAAAACACGAAAGCAGGTTCCTATGTTGTCGTCCATGCAACAGCTCCGCTGGAGACTTTTGTGAAATAGGATTCGGTGTTGCTCTATATGTCGAGAGAAACACGTTGACTGCAACATCAGTATTCTTCTTCTCTTCGAAAATCTTCTTAAACGCTTCTTTAAATGTTCGCACGAACCTTTCGGCCTGACCGTTCGAAGCAGGGTGAAACGGTGCTGTTCTCCAATGTTGTATGGAATGGTAGTAGCAAAATACTTCAAAAACCTGAGCGGTGAATTGCGTACCATTGTCCGTCACTATCGTCTTTGGGAGTCCTTCGATGGCGAAAATCATCTGTAAAGCTCTTATTGTGGACTCAGAAGTCACCGACGAAAGTGATACCACGAATGGAAACTTGGAAAAAGAATCCACGCAAATCAACCACATTTTATTGAAGAATGGACCCGCAAAATCCAAATGGATCCTTTCCCAAGGATTTTCTGCTGGTTGCCAATTCACGTATTCTTTTTTGGATTCGATGCTGATGTTTGGCATATGACGCAGTTAGCTACCAATTTTTCGATCTGCTTGTCCATATCTGGAAACCAGATATACCGCCTTGCTAACTGCTTCATACGTGAACAGCCCCAATGACCTTCATGAATATATTTCAATGCTCTGGACTGCAGAGCTTCCGGAATAATGACACGATCATAATCTGAAGTCAAGAGAATCACGTTATTAAATAAAGAAAGAGCTAACTTACGTTCGAAAAATGGTTTCAGCTCCTTTTCGTTGCTCGCCAGTTTAACCGGCCACCCTTTCTTGATGTACGAAGAAACTTTATTTAATAATTTATCATTCTTGGTGAGATTTCCAATGACTGTTGCATTTATTGGAGTGGTGTCTAAATCTTCCAGAATTAAAGTGTTTACTTTATGCAAATTATTGTCTTGTTTGTCGAAAGACACATCTGGCCCAATTGGAAGTCGTGACAAAGCGTCTGCGTTGGCATGTTTCGCTGCAGGTCGATACTTTATTTGGTATCTGTAAGCCATCAAAATATAAGCCCAGTTCCGAAGACGTCGCATAGTCATTTCGGGAATCTGCTTACTCGGGTTGAATATCGCCGTTAGAGGCTTGTGATCCGTCTGCAGCTCGAAAATACGGCCATACAGGTAACAATGAAATTTTTTGACGCCGAAAATAATCGACAACGCCTCCTTCTCTATTTGACTATAGAGTTTCTGATGGCAGTCCAAAGTCTTGGAGGCAAATGCAATCGGCCGCTCCGAACCATCTGGAAACCGATGGGAAATGACTGCGCCAATGCCATTACTTGAGGCATCTGTTACCAAAATAATGGGGAGAGACACATCAAAATGCGCCAGCCGAGTTGCTTTTAGGATGCTGTCCTTCAAACTATCAAACGCTATTTGTTGTTGCTCAGACCACACAAATTTAACCCCTTTGGCACGAAGTGAATTTAATGGACCTGCCACCTGCGAAAAGTTCGAAATAAATTGGTTATAGTAATTCAATTTACCAATAACTGCTTCCAATTCTTTCAAATTCGTTGGTCGAGGTAGGTAACGAAGAGCATCCAAGTGTTTTTTGGAGGGACGTATGCCATTCGAATTGAGCGTGTGCCCCAGGTATTCAAGTTCTGCTGCTGCGAACGTACACTTACGCTTGTTGCATCGAAATCCATTTGTTTCCAATCTCTTTAGAACTTCTTCCAAAATTTGCAGATGCTCCTCTTCCGATGTGCCAGAGATGACTATATCATCAATATAAATACCCACAGGCAGATCCGCAAAGATTTGTTCCATTACACCTTGGAACTCGCCTGGTGCGCTGCTTATCCCGTACGGCAACCGATTGAACCGTAAGAGACCAAAAGGTGTGTTGATCACCACATAATCTCTCGAAGATTCGTCCAGTTCAATCTGAAGATACGCTTCCGATAGATCGATTTTACTGAATACTTTTCCTCCACGAAGCTTGTGAAATAAATCTCGTGGTCGAGGAAGTGGATGACGATTGCATACGATTTGTGGATTCACCGTTGTTTTAAAATCGCCACAAAGCCGTATTCCACCATTAGCCTTCTCGACGATCACCACTGGTGCGGCCCATTGAGTGCGCTGAACCCAGGACAAAATTCCCTCGCCCACCAAGCGGTCTAGTTCTTTTTTCGTTCCATCTAATAGAGCATAGGGAATTTGACGATGACGTACAAACTTTGGCACTGCACCCTCCTTCAATTCCAAGTGAGCTTGAAAGGATGTGCACTTGCCTAGCCCCGATGAAAAAAGTCTGCCGTACTTCTTGCATAACGTCTCAATGCTGTTGAGAAGAAAATCATTAGATTTAATTTGTAAAATAGAGTGTTGAACCTTTAAGCTGAAAGCTTTGAACCAATCTAGTCCCAATATGTTCGCACCAGGGCCATCAACTACGAGCAAATTCATATTATGTGTGGAATTTTCGTATGTCACCTGCACAGCCAGTTCTCCTTTTAACCTTAGTGGTGTTCCACCGTATGCTTGGAGAGACTTGGTTGTAGAACAGCACTTTGGCTGCCCCAATTTCTGGAATCCTTCCAACCCAACTAGCGAACAAGATGCCCCCGTGTCAACCTGGAAACTCATCGGGCACCCATTGACAACGACATCCACCATAATCCACGGCCTTGATTCAGCTTTCACCATCGCACATTCATGTGGCGTAACCACTTCACTAAAATGAATTTGTTCAATTGAATTAGCTGTATATTTACCGCTTGATTTTATTTTGTCTCTTCTGTTTGACCTATGCTTTTTGTTCCGTTTTGAATTTACCGTACTAGCATTCCCATCGTTCGCACTCATCAAACAAACAGCTGCTATGTGCCCAATTTTTTTGCATTTATGGCAAACAGTTTTATTGTGACGACAATCGCTTCTCTGATGATGCACAAAACAGCTGGGACAAGATTTTCTCGCTGAATCGGATTGTGTGCGCGACTGAGAACATCCCTTTGAGGTTGATAATGCATTTACCTCCACCTCATTATTGTTCTCTTTGATCGCCGAAAATGTTTTTTGTGTTGTCTCGTATGCAGTGGCTATATCCAACACATCTTTTAACTCTGGGTCAATCTTTTGTAAAGCTTGCGTTTGAACAGTGTCATGCGGAGTGTAGAGAACAATGATGTCACGAATCATGTTATCTACGTACGATTCTGAACACGCTTCTTTTGGACAAGAAAACTTACAGTTGCGTGCCACACCTCGAAGATCAGCAACCCAATCGGCATATGATTGCCGTGGCTTCATCGACGTTTTGTGAAATTGATATCTGGCAGCTAGAACATGAATTTTGGACACGAGATGCTCACTAAGCTTCTCCGTTAGCTCTTTGAAAGACTTTGTAGATAAGTCTTCTCCCCCATAGAGCTTCTGAAGAGTTTCAAAGTTATCACTTCCAATCCAAGAAAGGAAAAATGCGCGCTTTTGTTTATCCTCTGAAACTCCACACGCCTCGAAATGTTGCTCCAACTGCTTCAAGTAGGTTTTCAAGTTTTCATCTTTTTTGAAAGCCGGAAAAGGCTGAACAACTGACATACCTGAACTACCAACAGTTGTGCCCCGCGTGTTTGTCTCCATCCATGATTTCTGAGCCTCCAAAATCTGTGCCATCCAATCATTTTGTGATTCCGAAATAGCTTCCAAGGTTGCTTTGTCCATCGTTTTATCTTACCCTTTGATAATTTCCTTGAATTATCACAATTTGTGGTTCGAAATTTAGAAAAAAATCCTCGTCGCCAAATGATAAGTAGAGGTGAACACCAAGACTTCGTAATTCAGAATGAAGTTTTAATGTCAAAATAGGTATATATATAATTCAGAGTAAGTCAATGACAAGTACAGTGATTACAATATTTAATATTAAGGTTGCGATTACAACAGATTTCAAGTTATTTGATAAATAAAGTAAAAAGAAAAAACAAACTAAGAATAAAATGCTATAAGAACCCTAATAATACTATTCTTAAACGTAATTATAAGAAGCTGTGTGCTGAACTTAAAAAAGAAATTCCGCTTTGCCGTGATAACTTTTACCGGAATCAGTTTAACTCCTCAAGAGGTAATCTGAAAAATGAATGGAAAATCGTTAACAGCATACTCAACAAACATTCTACGTCAAAAAGTCTTAAAACGATGTGCATTGATGATTGTGAAGTTATTGACAAATGTGTAATTGCTAATGCGTTTAATGACTTTTTTATAAATGTAGCCACTAATCTGCAACCACATTCTTGCCAACCTATTGGTGACGCTGAGCCGATGCAAAGCAACAGTTTCGTTTTTGAGTCCATATCTTCTCTTGAGATACTTAAAGCTATTGGTAATTTAAAAAATTCGCATTCGTCTGGGGCTGATGGTATATCAAATTTGTTTGTTAAACAAATTTCTTGTTTCGTAATTGATGTTCTCGCCTGTATTTTTAACCGCTGTGTTTTTGCAGGGATTTTCCCTGATGCTCTCAAAAATGCTGATGTCATACCATTATTTAAAAAAGGTTCGGCCAGTAATATGTGTAACTATAGAACTATATCTCTTCTTCCCGTCTTTAGTAAGATTTTTGAAAAAGTTATAAAAACAAGGATGGTTAGCTTTTTGAACAAAACAAATTTTTTTAATCCTGTCCAATTTGGGTTTCAGCAGGGAAAATCAACTGAAGAACGTTATTACAGTTTTGTGACCAAATAATGCGCAATTTAGATCAAAAAAAGTGCACAGCCGGTTTATTTATTGATATAACAAAGGCATTTGATATGGTTAACCATAAAATCTTACTGCGAAAATTAGAAAATGCTGGATTCCGTGGTTTTATGTTAAAGTGGTTTGGATCTTATCTTGAAAAAAAAGGTGTCAGAGAGTGAAGTTGGATGAGATCAGAAGCGAATTTATGTTTCTCAACCTCGGTGGACCAATTTTATTCCTAGTGTACATAAACTCTCTGTTTACTCTTGATTTCAGAGGTAAACCAACTGCGTTTGCGGATGATGTTGGTTTTTCTTATGGCACTAACAGTCGATTGGATTTGGTCTCAGATATAAATTGGGACCTTGAGTTATTGAGAATATGGTTTTCGGTTCATAATTTGGTTATTAGTTCGAAAACGAAGCTAATGTTGTTCAGCTTATCATCCTTCCAAAACTTTGAAGTTGATTTTCAGTACCATGCCCCAGAATGTCAAAAGTTCAAGCTTCCTAACTGTAACTTTTTAACCGGGACCAAGACTTATCTAACTTATACTAACCAAAACTGTGCGTCCAATTGTTTTTCAATAGAAAAAGTGAATGATTTTAAATACTTAGGTCTTGTAATTGATTCCAAAATGAAATTCTCAATTCACACGGATAACTTGGGAAAGTACTTTAGGTATACAATGAGGCACTTCTACTTTTTGCAAAATTTAGTTTCAACTGAGCTTTTAAAAACCATTTACTATGGCATTTTCCAGTCTAAGCTACAATATGGAATCGTTTGTTGGGGTGGTATCTACTTCAACAAAATTCAGCCTTTATTAGTTTTGCAAAAATATGTTATTAGAAAAATTTGCCGTAAACCAAGTAGATATCCGAGTTTTCCTCTTTTTTGTGACCTGAAAATTCTTCCAGTGCGTCATTTGTATTGTTTTAAAGTGCTTAAATCCTTTTTTATGAAGTCTGGTAATCGTAATTTCCGTTTAATTTCAAATTATAGTTTACGTGGAAACTCTTCGAACATCCTTACCGTACCCACATTCCGAACAACTGCGTTTCGGAATTTTTATTCGATTTCATCGTTTCGGTTATTTAACAAGCTTCCACTTTCTTTAAGAACAATAACTGCTCCTGGTATGTTTGTAAGTCATTTAAAACTATGGGTTTTAAATTTTGATTATTCAAACTTGGAATTAATTGCTTCTGGTACTCTGGTTTAGTTTCACTATGTGTTCTTTATTTTCTCTATGAAATGTATTTGATTTTGTGTAACAAAGTAATTTTATTTTCATTATTGTAATTTAATAACATCTTTTTTTTCTGTGTACTCTCAAAAGGATTCGATTAAAACTTTTTTTTAAACTTTAATGTTAAGGGTCACCCCACCCATTAATTTTAATTAAGTATATTAATTGAAGTGGCATTCAACACTATTTTAATTTCTTTGTAAATTGAATACAGAATGTCACTATTTTTTTTCATTTTTTCATTTTATTATATTTAAATTTACATTCTGTATTAAAATCATTGTAAATATTTACTTTAAGTTTATACGAAATGAAATGAAATGAAATGAAATAAAAATAATTAATAAAAAAAAATAATTAATTAAATTTTTACATATTTACTCGGTTACAATACAAAAGTCACTCGGTTACAATATAATAGTCACTCGGTTACAATACAATAGTCACTCGGTTAAATGGAATGCGTTATTATTATGTATTTAATTAATCTTTTGATATTTTTGTTTCAAATTAAAAAAGTTTATTGAACTAAAACGCAACAAATTTAAAAAAACAATATGAATCACTTACCTTCAAACGTGGGGATATATTCCCCACTGTTTTAACAAACACGCCACTTCTTCCATTTGGACGAAAATTGAAATGGAAAAAAGAATTTCCTCACTTTCAAATCACTTTAAATAGTTTTTTGTTATTGAATAACACGATATTTTTGAGTGTTGATTCAATTTAAAATAATATTTTAATTTTCACGAACTCACTGCTTCAAACACGAACCTTCCGCTGCCAAGAACAAAAACCGACTGTGCTGAGAGAGTGAGAGCAGAGAAATAACTAACCACTTTGTGTTTTACATGTACACATAAAATAGGAAGTAAAGTAAAGTAACCGATTACTCGGTTAAGGCAGCGCACTAGAAGGGTTAAGTATGTAGAGGATATTTCTGGTGTGTGTGTCACAGCACAGAGCAGTAGAATGTAACCGACTACTCCGTTAAGTCAGCACACTAGAATGGTTAAGTATGCAGAGATATATGTTTTCTGGTGTGTGTGTGTCACAGAGCAGTAGAAAGTAACCGATTCAGTGATCACTTAAACCGATTACTCGGTTAAGGCAGCACACTAGAAGGGTTGAGTGTGTAGAGGATATTTCTTGTGTGTGTGTGTCACAGAGCAGGAGAAGGTAACCGAATACTCGGTTAAGCTAACACACTAGAAGGGTTAGCACGCAGAGAATATCTGTTGTCTGGAATCTGGTGTTTGCAACCGCTGCCAACCGCTTCACCCCAAAAAATGCCTACATTCCGAAAAAAAGATGCCTTTTTCATTAAAAAAATGCCTTTTTTTAACACACTATTACTTTCCTTGAGTTTTATCAGTGGAAGTAAAGAAAACACAATTCAAATTTTCTTTAATTTTAGGTCTAACAACCTAAAAAATTGTTTTTTTTTTTTTTTTAATTCTTTGCGTAGAACTTAAAACTAAAACCTTGAATTCGATTCGAATTATTGAAAATCGTATAAACAAATAATAAAAGTGGATTTACTTAATTTTCCTCAGTCGGCGAGGTCGAATGCATAATCTTAGTAAATTAACAATCCACAATGAATACAAAAACAGTTTACTTTCAGTTTAACAGGACTAGAAGTGGAAAAAAACAAAACAATAGAGAAAGCCTAACATCAAAGCACAGATAATAAATTTATTATCTGTGATCAGAGCTTCCCTGGGTTAGACAGTGAAAGACAGTAAGATATGTCGTTTTATATTGGTCTTTTTTTTACGTTTATTTTTCTACCTCCAATCTTTGTATATGGAATTTATAGTAGTTGCAGCACCGGTAATCGACGACAACGACGCGACGTCTGGAACGCGATACAGAACTAAAATCTTTGCATATTTAGAATAACTGCCAGCGCCAAGAACGGGACGATTTTCCAACCAAAGAATCACTAGGCTGGCACTACTATAATTTCCATATACAAAGCTCCAATGGAACGGGGTATGATGATTCTTCGGACGATTCTGTTTTCAAAACAGAAGAGTTCTGCTCTTCCCAGAAGCATTCCGTCTGTCAAAGTCTGTCCAATGGAATGCTTCCAGAAGACTTCTGGACTCTTCCGAATGCTTCTGGACAACCAATGGAAAACGACAATAGATGAGCACCAGATGAGCAGAAACTGATCGGAAAATTCGAACAATTTGAAGGTGGAATCTCATTTCTAAGGGCGAATTTACATATTACAATCTTAAAGGTTTAATATTTCAAGAATGCTTTAATAAAATAAAAAAAATAAAATAAAATAGTCAGTAGTTTGAAGCTGAAATGAAAAAAAAAAAGATGCCTTTTTGCAAAAAAATAAGCCTTAGAGCCTTAGCTAGCAAAATAATGCCTAAAAGGCATGAAAATGCCTAGGTTGGCATCGCTGGGTGTGAGTGTCAAAGAGCAGTAGAATGTAACCGACTACTCGGTTAAGTCAGCACACTAGAATGGTTAAGTTTGCAGAGGTATGTGTTGTCTGGTGTGTGTGTTACAGAGCAGTCGAAAATAACCGACTACTCGGTTAAAGTAGCACACTAGAAGGGTTAAGTATGTAGAGAATATTTCTGGTGTGTGTGTCACAGAGCAGTAGAAAGATAACCGAATACTCGGTTAAGCTAGCACACTAGAAGGGTTAGCATGTAGAGGATATCTGGTGCCTGGTGTGTGTGTCACAGAGCAGTAGAATGTAACCGACTACTCGGTTAAGTTAGCAGTCAGCACACTAGAATGGTTAAGTATGCAGAGGTATATGTTGTCTAGTGTGTGTATCACAGAGCAGTCGAAAATAACCGACTACTCGGTTAAGGTAGCACACTAGAAGGGTTAAAAATGTAGAGGATATTTAACCGACTGCTCGGTTAAGTTAGCACATTTAAAGGGTTAAACATGTAGAGTATATCTCATACGCACATTCGTGTCTTATATGAAAACGGTTAGCAGTCTTACAAGTTTAAATTTAAACACTGAACGGTTACTTTAAAACCTACAAACGGTTGGATGTCATGGGAAAATTGATGAAAAATTCACTCAAAAAAATCAAATAACGAGTGTGTTATTGTAACCGTCCTAACTCGGTTATATTTATATTTTTAAGTAGTAAAATTAAATGACACCATTGGGTTATTTTAACCGATTTGCTTAGTGATCTAGTAAGTTGTTTAATATTATCTATGACATGTGCTAAATTAAATTATTGTAGTCGTCTAAAGCTACCAAGTAACTAGTATAAAATGCGTTTTTTGACTTTACCCGAGGTTATTAGTTAATATAAATAATAGGATCGGTTTAGATAACCTTTATAAGTTGGTAATTTTAACCAATTCCATATAACCGAGTTGACTTCGTTGTTTTTAACATAATTGACTACGTAGTTTTTAAATAAGACTACGCTGTTTTTAACACATTTTTTTTAACCCATGGAAAAAAGCACTCGGTTGATAATTTTTTTTCTGCGTGTGTGCCTAAGAATCTGATCAGCTCTTTGAAAAGCTTTGATATGAATTGCGAACCTTGATCAGTGGTGATGCTGTCTGGAACACCGAACCTAGAGACATGCTCATGATCGTACGTTCTGGCAATTGTTTCGGCATTAATGTCTCGAATGGGATAGGCTTCAGGCCATCTAGAGAATCTGTCTACGATCGTTAGTATATATTTATAGTCGTTTGAGGGTGGAAGTGGACCTACTATGTCCATATGTATGTGTTGAAATCGGCCAGGAGGGATTGCAATTCGTTCAAATGGTGACTTTGTGTGTTTATGAACCTTTTCTGTTTGACATGCATTGCATTTTCTTGTCCATAAGTTTATGTCATGGTTCATTCTTGACCAAAAGAACATTTTTACTATCTTTTTGCGCGTAGCGCGAATTCCTGGATTGGAAATCGAGTGAATCTTATGAAAAATTGTTTGACGGAGATTCCTGGGTGCATATGGACGATTGTTTTCGGTGGAGGTTTCACACCACAGAGAAGAGTTGCATGCAGGGATTTTTATGAATTCTAATTTGATTTTTGAATTCTTTGGGATGTTGTTTCGAAGAGTTGTTAGTTCTTCGTCGCGTCCTTTATTTGTGCATTGGCTATAGTTTCTATGCCAATCGGTGTTTGGTCAATCGAATCCGTATTTGGTCGCGATAGGGAGTCTGCAACGACATTCAAAGAACCTTTGACATATCTTATATCACTTGTAAACTGGGATATGAGATCGAGATGTCGTTCTTGTCTAGGGCTTCGTTTAGCTTTTGTCGTGAGAGCTGTTGTTAGGGGTTTGTGATCTGTGTAGATATAAAAGTCTTGCCTCAACGAAGTTTTGAAAGTGTTGAATAGCCAAATAAATTGCAAGCAATTCCATATCGAATGCTGAATATTTAGTTTGGGAAGGTGAAAGTTTCTTACTACAGAATGCGATTGGTTCCCAAGTGTTGTCTTTTAATTGCATTTCTGAGCCCAAAAGGCATACGTAGGAATTCAAAAAGTCCGAATGGTCTGATTACAGCTATTTTGTGTATGTCCTCTTTTGCCATGGGTATGTTGTGATAGGCTCTTACCAAGTCAATCTTGGAAAATACTTTGCAATCGAAGAGTGTTGCATTCATGTAATGAATATGTGGAAGTGGGTTCCTTTCTGGGACTGTCATGGCGTTTAATCGCCTATAATCACCACATGGTCTCCAGTCGTTCGCCTCGTGTTTTGAAGCCATGTGTAGTGGAGATGCACCGGGTGAGGATGGAGGTCTGCAAATGCCTATTTGGACCATGTAGTCAAATTCTTCTTTTGCAATTTTTAATTTGACGTTGTTGAGGCGACGAGGGCGAGAATAAAGAAGGGATCCATTTGTAATAATGTGGTGAACGAATGTGTGTTTTACAGGAAGGTTGAAATTGGAAGGTTCCATAAGGGAAGAAAACTCTTGAAGGATTAAGTTGTATTTTTGTTTAATTTCAAAAAAAATTTCTCTACAAGGTGTGCCACTAACACTTGTATTTGTCAGTGGGTCAATAAGTCTGCAGTTTCTTATGTTGATTACCAAACCAGTTATTTTTAAGAAGTCGGCACCTATGATGGGTTTTGTGACTGAAGCTATTAAGAAGGTATGGTTGAAAACTCTTCAGAGGCCTAGCGTTAGTTTTAAAAATGTTGTGCCAAAAACATTTATAGCTGAGCCGTTTGCTGCAGAAATCTTTTGATCTGGTTTATTGTTTTTGTATTGTTTTAGTAATGAGGCTGGAATGGCTGAAACGTCTGAACCTGAGTCAATTAAAAATGTAAGGCTAGAAATTGGATCTTGAATGAAAATGCGGCTTGCAACATTATGCATTATACTGTCATTTGCCGCTGCCATGACAGTAGAATCTAGTTTGGGTTCAAATTTTTGAAATTGCAAGGCTGTGAACACTTTATGGCACGATTTCCATATCTCTGATGGAACCAACAAGTTTGTGAATTTCTCTTAGAATTCGATCTATTCCGACTATGTTTGTCTGAGTTTCGACTGAATGGGGTTCTATTTTGAGTTCGTGAAGAACGTTTATTGAAATTAAGATTTGAGAGCATAGTTTTTATTTCGCTTATCTCGGCTTGTAGGTTTTGGTTGATGCTCGTAAGTTCATTGATTGATCGTTCAGAATGTGAAGGCATTGAGAAACAGGAGTTTTGTTTTTGGTAGACTTCAAAAATGTCGTCTGCTATTTCAAGGAGTTCGTCCGTTTTTGTTTTGGAGCTCGATTTGATTGAGACTTGGACAAGAGTGGGAAGACGCCGTTTCCAGGGTTCTAGTATGAGACTCTCCGTTACAATCATTGATTGTCCGGCCAATGTTTGCAATCTTCTGTAGAACTCTGAAGTCTTTTTGTCTTTTTGCTGATGGATACTCTCAGACAGGATTCTTTGTGTGCAGACACGCGTTGTGCTGTGTCGAGATTTGTGTGACACAAGGGTTGGATTTAAACACTCAATCTCTGGTTTGTCGATTTTTGTCTGGTTTTTGAGCGTGGAGTTTGTTTGCCACCAAATAATGTTTTCAGAACTCTGTGTTCCCTTTAAGTTTAATGTCTCGACCGATATTTTATGGGTGACGACGGCGCGGCGGCGGACGTCGAGCGTCGGGGTCACCAATATTGTTGTTTGATCTTTTATTATTGAAACAACAATTTATTTCTTTAACTTTGAACAATAATATATTTTATTTTATTATATTTAAAGTGTATTTTTAACAATAAAATGATTTTCGCGAACTAGACAATTGATTTTAACTTTAACAGAAACATGCACCCTGCGTCGGTCGTTTACAAAAAGTATCTGAATGTGTAAAACTAAATGGATACCAACTTGTGAGATAGAAAGATATTTCTCCCTGCCGCATCATCTCCATCTGTTGATTTTACAGCGAACGAATTTATTTGCTCTGTTTGTATCTTGATTTGTGAAACACTACAGGTGCAACTAAAGCATTACTACACTTTTTTAATACTATCGGGGGAATACCATCGGGACCGGCTGAACAGTCATCATTCAACGCGGATAAAAGATCAAGGACCGTACTCTGTAGCACAGGTATGTGACTACAGCTAGTTTGCGAAAAGGAGTGAAGATTTTGTAAATATACTTCGTCAACTTCTTCATATAAAAAATTAGAAAGAGACTTAAATTGGTTAAAGAGTTCAACATAGAAAGAGAAGTTGGTTGGAGACAGAGTTTTGAGATACATTTTCCATGCCTTATTTCTTTTGTTACGCAGTAAACGCAATTCTTTCGTGTACCAAGGGTGGCTAAAGTTTGTTTTTTTTTGATTTCTTTAAAGGTACATTTTTTCCAAACAATAATTAAGGATCTTATAAAAAGTTGAAACTGCTTCGTCAATGTTAGAAAATGCTAATGTATCAGCAATTCCAGAAATGGTTAAATCTTCAGACAACAGCTGGAAATTAGCTCTTCTGAAATCAAAATTATATAAGCAATCAAAGGAATTACTGTGTTCAGTAAGGTGATTACTTAAGTCAAAAAAAATGTCCAAAGGGGGGTGATATTTATCAATATTAGTAATTCCTGATCTAGATTCTAGAACAAGAGTACTAATAGCGTCAGAAGAAAAGACTAAATCGAGAATTCGATTTTTTGAGTTTTTAATACAGCTTGTTTGCTGTAAGTCTGTAAGAAAGACTTTATCGAGAAGAGATAGTTTCAATTGTGAAGAAGAAGGAGAGGCTTCAAGGCAGGATTCGTCTTCGGATGGAATCCAGTCAATGTGTGGTAAATTAAAATCACCTAGAAGTAAAATATTGGTGTCAGAGCTGGACAAATTTATAAGAAAGTCTAATGCCAAGGAGAGATCGTTATAAACAGACTCCAAACTCTTTGGAGGAATGTAGACGTTTAAAATGAAAATAGTCTTAGTCTGTACCATTATCTTTACACATACTTGTTCAATTGATAATACAAATGGAAAAGATACAGAAGAAGAGAAATATGTATTTTTTACCCCTATGAGAACACCTCCACCTAAATCCTTTGCATTACCAACATGACGATCGTTTCTGTAAACTTCGAACTCTTGACTGAAAAGTTCTGTGTCGGAAAAGCTTGAATTAAGCCAAGTTTCTGTCAAAACGAATACGTCATGTGGAAATGATTGGGAGTTAAGGAAAATGTCAGCAGTCTTGCTACGAAGTCCCCTTACGTTTTGGTAGAAGAGTGCATGCCTGTTAAGTTTTTTGACTTGGTTTTCAAAGAAACACCTTGTTTTTGCTGGATTGAATTAATCCATTTGCTCAGTTAGAGTAGCCCATCTACTCAATTAAATTATCATACTTACTTTGTTGGAGTAACCTATTTACTCTGTTGAAGTAAACTATTTTCTCGGATAGAATTACCGTCTAACTTTTGTTTCTATCCCATCCAGTTGGTTACTTTAACCACCTTGATGGATTGAATTAACCCCTTTGCTCAGCTAGGGGACCCCATCCAATCGGTAAAAATAGCATACTTACTTTGTTGGTGTAGCCTATTTAAATTTAATTTTTTATATTAGTATAGTTTGTATGCAAAATTAATATTCTTTTTAATTTTTAAATTTAATTACAAAACGAAAGAAGTGTACAGTTACTCAAAACTAAAAACATTTTGTGTGGAACTTTAAAATACATTTAAAATTTTATTTTTTAGACGTTTTCACGTAACATAAATGTTTCTTTTTATAATTTAAAATTTAATACTCAATTATATACTATTATATTAAATACTATTTACATTAAATTTTAGAAAAATATGATTTTTTATTTTTTTAATCTAATTACAAAATTTTAGAAGTTAACAAAGCAATATTTACAAACATATTACTTCTTATTCTTAAAACTATAAATTGTCTTCAATTCGAATAGCTTTACAGTGGGCTTCTTAGAACTATTAATATTCTTCCATTTGAAAGGATGGTTTTTGTGTTAGGAATAGGATTAGGGAATGACTCAAGAAACAGTATGTCTTCTTCTTTTTTCTCAGGATATTCTATTTCGAAAGCAAAATAATGTTCGTCAAAGGCTAAAGTTTTTAATAAGGAGCAAGTGAAGATCAGTTGATCAAAGTCATAAAGGTATATATTATTGACAGTACAGAAATCGTAGAGGTAGCTATCTTCTCCCACATCTTTCACCAAAATGGAACCCTTTTCATAACGTACTGAGGAAATCATTGCCCAATTATCTTTCGTTATTGATTTTTCTGAGTTTAACTTTAAGTGAGAATAAATTAGTTTTCTTTGCGAAGGTAAAATATCTTTTTGAGGACCTACGGAAAGTAAATTAGGAAGTTTGCCCTTTAAAAACGTTTCATTTAGCTGAAACTGATGTTTCATTGCTAAGGTAAGAGTAATGTTCATTCGGTTACATGATGCTCTAGCTGACATTTTAGATTGTCTATGTTTTGTTTCGAATCGCATCGACCAAAGCGAAGAAAGTGGTCCATATTTAGTAAGTGCAGTATGGTAATGAATGAGATTGTGAAATTTTGGCTTAAGAGGTTCTTTGCTTAACGCAATTTACTGTTCATTAAGTTCTGCAACTAATACCTGCAATAAAGGTGCTGTCCCATCTGAAATGCTTACACTTAAAAGGATATCTACAATTTTTCTAAGTGTAATAAACAATGACCAAATTTTATTTTCTCTTGGGACAAAGTCACCTACAATAAGACCAAAATTTCTTATTAAAGTTATCATTTCCCCCGAGGATAGTCGAATGACTCCTCTTTTAAGATGCTCCTTTTCTATGGAACAAGGTCTAGTTTTAGTATCGGGACCAAAGTCAAATGCCAAAAGCTTGTCGTTGAAAAGACTTAGGGTGAACAATTTAGAAGATTCTGTATATTCTGAAAGGATAAAACTTAAAATATATTTTGCAACACCCTCAAGCACATCGTGCATGATATCAACTCCTATTTGCTCAAATAAATCAAAATTTTGGATTCCAAGGAAAACACATTCTTCTTTAATACCTGTTAAGGATAAGTTATCAAGAGCCAAATCTGCTTCGTAGGTCGATATGTGGCGAAGAAGAGCGGTATCCTCATAGAATTGTGTTTTTAAACTTTCTTTTGGGACTTTACATACTCTACACGAAAAATTGGCTGAAAAAACTTTCAGAAAAGCCTATCATTGCATGTATACCAAGGTTGTCACCCAGGATTAAACCAAGCTCGAAATATAGCCTTCCATTGAAATCTGGAATGTTTATTATTATTCCTTCTTTACCAAGAAAATTAAATTCATCAGTTATTGGTTGAAATATTACATTATTACCAAATTGTATTCTGTCAGAAGAATGAAAAAGAAGAAATAAGAATATGTTTGAAAGAACGGAAGAGCGCCAAGGTGGTAAGCAAGCTATGGAATTCAAAAATTCTTCAAAGCCGCCAATTACTTTCTGGACAACATTTCTAGGCAGAAGTGCGTTTCCATACAAAGAAGCAATAAAAATTGACATGGATTTATCTACAGTGGGTGTCGTTTCTTTAGTTATTATTTTCCGTAATTGGTTATCAGGAGTAAAGTTTAACTTTTTTGGTATAATTTGTATATTAGGTACAGCCAAAGGTGAAGAAAAAGGTACATCTTGTTTATGGTCTTCATTACTTTGTTCAGTACAATGATCTTTTTAAATATGTCTTTGGTAAGAACTAAATATTTGAAATGATCGGCTACAATTGCCTTCTTTACAGTTATATTGAATTATTTTTTGGTTACTATGTACAAAATACAGATGTTGCCTTAGACATCTAACATCTTGGAGGCTCATTTCACATAAGAAGCAGGAAACCATAGTGAGGGCAGTATATAAACTTAAACAAAAAATGAAAGTTAGTGTAGCAGGTATTGACGGCTTGGCATTTCACTATGACAAAAAGGACTTAATACTACTATTGAACGATAAAAAGTGTCATTCGCTATGACAAAAAGGACTTAATATAAATTCAAGGATAAAAAGTGTCATTCGCTATGACAAAAAGGACTTAATATCAATTCAAGCATAAAAAGTGTCATTCGCTATGACAAAAAGGACTTAATATCAATTCAAGGATTAAAAGTGTCATTCGCTATGACAAAAAGGACATAATATCAATTCAAGGATTAAAAGTGTCGTTTTCTATGACAGGAACGGAAAGTGGAAAATAACTAGTTCTCCGTCAAGCCGAGTTCCGAGAGGAGAGTGGAAATGGATGTTGAATCAAATCGGGGTTTTAATTTTATAAAAGCCTTTTTTGAATTAACATCAAGGTAAATAAACTCTCCTCTGGATATTTAGCATTGAGCGTAAATATTAATTTTAAGCAAGTATCCACTGCTTCCACTATTGAAGGAAGTATGTATTTATTTTCGTTTACTATAATGTTGTTTAAGGACTCACCAACTCCCAAAATATACGGTTGGAGGGTGATAATAATAATATCAATTCAAGGATAAAAGTGTCATTCGCTATGACAAAAAGGACTAAATATCAATTCAAGGATAAAAGTGTCATTCGATATGACAAAAAGGACTTAATACTACTTTTGAAAGATAAAAAGTGTCATTCGCTATGACAAAAAAGGACTTAATACTACTATTGAAAGATAAAAAGTGTCATTCGTTATGACAAAAAGGACTAAATATCAATTCAAGGATAAAAGCGTCATTCGATATGACAAAAAGGACTTAACACTACTTTTGAAAGATAAAAAGTGTCATTCGCTATGACAAAAAGGACTTAATACTACTTTTTAAAGATAAAAAGTGTCATTCGTTATGACAAAAAGGAGTAAATATCAATTCAAGGATAAAAGTGTCATTCGCTATGACAAAAAGGACTTAATACTACTTTTGAAAGATAAAAAGTATCATTCGCTATGACAAAAAGGACTTAATACTATATAATAATAATATAAAAAGTGGCATTCGTTATGACAAAAAGGACTAAATATCAATTCAAAGAAAAAAGTGTCATTCGATATGACAAAAAGGACTTAATACTACTTTTGAAAGATAAAAAGTGTCATTCGCTATGACAAAAAGGACTTAATATCAATTCAAAGAAAAAAGTGTCATTCGATATGACAAAAAGGACTTAATACTACTATTGAATGACAAAAAAGACTTAATATGAATTCAAGGATTATGACAGGAACGGAAAGTGGGAAATTTCTAGTTTTCCGTCAAGCCGAGTTCCGAGAGGAGAGTTAAAGTGGAAGTGGATGTTGAATCAAATCGGGTTTTAATTTTATAAAAGCCTTTTTGGATTAACATCCAGGTACATGAACTCTCCTCTGGATACATAGCATTGAGTGTAAATATTAATTTTAAGCAAGTATATACTGCTTCCACTATTGAATTAAGTACATATTTATTTTCATTCACTATAACAAAATATGATGTAATATTGCTTAAGGACTCACCAACTGCCAAAATATATGGTTGGAGGGTGAGATTATACCCTTCCAGTTTTGTTTTTCTGCTCTGTATTGCCTCGCTGATGCCAGCATCCGATATTATGTGAGTAATAAAGGCCTCCCTCACCTCTGATTTCGAAGGCCGCCAAACTTTTTTTTGAGCTGCCCTTCAATCTTATGGTGCTCACGGAGAGCAGCGATGGAATGAGGAGGAAAGCAGCGAGGTTGCTGGTGTCTTCAGAAGCTATAAAAAGTAAACAAATGTTGATTGTGTATATATAAAATAAAGGTGATTTTACTTACTATTTTCAAGGCCCAACAAGTTTTGGATGCAATTGTCCTTGACTAACGTTTCTTGGCTATTTGGTATATCTTGACTTTCGTGTTTGGAAACGTTTCCATAAGTCCATTAAAGCTATCCGGATAGAGGAACTGGAAGTCCTTTTGCAACTTTAAAAATTTAAGAAGAAAAAATCACATAAGCTTTGCAAATAAAACTTCTTAGAAAGTCCAGAATTAATAAAGTATTAAACATATTTTGAATTACAAACAGGGACCGAAAACTACTCTCTTCACCTTATCTTCGAAACTGTTCGACGAATGAAAAAATTGATTGTTAGGGACATGGAAAAGGGAATATTTAAAAGAAACTTGGAAACTTGGAAAAAGGACTTGAAAAAAAACGTAGGCAAGAATTTGTTTTTTAACTATGAAGGTTATATCAACTTATTAACTACGGACTTTGATATTTCAGATGTAATGAAAATTAACAACCGAATTTACGATTTTAATTTAGGATGAATATTACGATGGCGGAGTGATTGTCCGCAAACTCAATAATAAAAAAACAAAGTTATCCAAGTCCCAAACGAATTATAATTTAATCAAATAGGTAGCCGGCGCGCACGAGTAGTACCTATTTGTGATTAATTGAAAATGAAATAAAAATAATAGACAACTGTCAAACGCGAATAGGTTTGTTCGTTAATTTCCACACAAACAGCAAAAGCAGTGCTGTCGTCCGATAGCTCAGTTTTGGGGTGGGTTCGATTAATTGGGAATAAAGGTACGTTTTATCAATTGTAATGATTTACCTTATCAAATTAATTGGATTATTGACTTTGAATAAAGGGTGTTCCTGAAATATATGGAAAAAAAAAATAAAAGAAGCAAAATGGGCGCCAGTGATTTTTTTTGTAAAAAAAAGGAAATCACAAACCTTTTGGAGCGGAACCAAATAAGACAATTTGTGAACAAATAAAAAAAAGAAGATGTTTTAAACAGGTAGAAGTATTTTTAATGATTTTAAATTTTGCTTGGGAAACCTTACAAGTAGGATTAAAACCCAAGATCTTTTAAGAATTTTGAAAGACAAAGAAATGGTGTATAACACCGAAGATGGACCGTTAACCTTTTTGTCCCGACTGGACAAAGACAATTTTTAAACACGGGTCGCGAGTTCCGCTTTTTCGGAATAACCTTTTTTTTTCTTTACGAAACGAAAGCCCAACGATTATTCAAACAATTCTCAATAATAACTATCACGCACAAAAAAAATTGTACTCTCCAAATACCAAATAAAATACTTAGCTTTTATCTCTGGATGTCCTGCCAACTTCCCTCTCCTAGCTGTTTCCCAATCCTTTTTTTTTTCTTTCTAACTTCCTCCAATTTTCACTTTCGTTTTCCTCAAAATTTTACAATTTCTATATCACTTCAAACAACACTTGAATTTCTTTCCCTTCTCAAAGTTTTTCCTTTATCTTCTTTTTCTTTTTCTTTAAAATCTCTTGAACCTCTGGCTCAGAATCAATATCGCAAAAAAGTGATCTTCCAGGCTTTAACCTTGCCTTGAAGACCTCTTCTTTGTTTTCCATTCCCACATGCTTTCGGCCAATCAGAAAGTGTGGGTTTCGTTCGCGTTTTAATTCAGCTACACCTAGCATATTTGCAAGAGTGAGCGAACGCAGTTGAGACACCACTACTTTTCCTACTCGCACGTTTCACCCCAGCTTTATGCACTACCACCGTCATTGGATTCGCCGACCTCTGGTACTTCTTCCAGTGAGCGGGAATTCAATGGGTGCATTCAGCCACCCTATTCACACCCCCATAATTTTGGAGAAACTTTGATAAGTTGCATGAAACTCAAGTGTTTAACGCGTTCATTTTTTCCCCTCGTACGAAATTACAATTTAGTAAAAATTGAAGAAAGCTTATCAATTTCTTTTTTTTTTGTTTTAACTGTCGGAGTGTGGAAGTTGGCAGTGATTTTTAATCTCGCGATTCTACTCTATTCGTCGTTGGACTTTCGCGCAGACTAGGGGATTAGGGACTCGTGTTAACGTTCCATCTTTTACAATAAGCGATTGGTTTATGTCGGGCATGCAGCCATTCTCATCTGAGTAACATCAGCAATCGAGGACCAAGTGTCGCTCGTGCCTTTTTTTTTTTGTTTGTTCTGGTGACCAGACCACCTGTCTGTCACCATGATTGGTATTCGTGTAGACCATCCGTCGTACCCAGTCTTTTGTGGACCGCCTGTCACACAAATGCACCATTTTGTCCGCACCTGTTTTTGGTTGCTTTTCCAGTATATACTAAGAGCAGGCCACTGACTGATGGAAGACAGGATTCAACTGAACTCTTAGAATATTTTGGAGCCACAACGAAGAACGGAAGGTTAAAAAGGGTAAAGGATATACAATAGGCGAGTGAAACTTGTTGTGGTAAATTTTACCGCAACAAATCCCACCCTTACCTCCTAGGAAATGTGCTTACAATTCTGTAACACATTTTCTAAAAGTGCCAAGGTAATGGAAAACAAGATTAAGGATTTTCCATCAAAAAAAAATGTGAACTAAAATCAATTTAACAAAATCGAAGTGCAAAGTAATCAAAACAAAAGTAAACTACGTTAATCATTAAAATTTTCGGATGCATTGGTAAACGGTTTTAAATCTTTAACATGCCAAGTTCCGCGTTCTTTACCATTACTATCTTTCACGACGTATGTCCAAGGTGACAAACGCTTATCAATTAAAAACGGACCGACAAATTTCGGTGCTAATTTGGCTGCATAATAATTCGCGGCATCCGAAAGCGTGAAATTCCTGCGCCATACAAGTTCGCCGGGGTGATATTGAACATCACGCCGTCGAAGATTGTAGGCTTCCGCAGAACGTTTAGAAGCTACTCCCAGCTTCTTAACAATATCGGCCCTAAGCCTTTGAAAGCGTTCCCTCATCCCCTCCGGATCCTGAACGTCTTCTGAATCATTCCCTACAGATGGTACTTCTTTACCCGAAGTTACCATTTCCCTCCCGAAGTTCGCATAGTAAGGGGACACTCCCAAAACTTCGTGTTGTGACGTGCGAATGGCGCACGCCACTTTACTCAGTTGAGTATCCCAAACCCGTTGATTTTCCCCAACATATGCCCTTAAGGTGGTTTTGAGGATCTGATTAATCCTCTCCGCAGGATTCGCCTGCGGGTGATAATGGGCTGTAAATTTTATTTGTGACGCGTACGCCTGGCAAAGCGTTTTCAATTCCTTCGATCGGAATTGGGGACCGTTGTCACAGACGGTCACCTTTGGTACGCCAAAAAGTAGGAAGACATTGTCTTCGAGTTCCCTACAGATAGCTTTTGCAGTAGCCGACCTCAACGCAAACAGTAGTGGAAACTTTGTGAAGTAATCCACCACCGTCAAAATGTATGTAAAACCCCTACTAGATTTAGGAAGCGGCCCTACCAAATCTATACAAATCATCTCCCACGGTGATTTGATTCCTACCCTCTCCGTCATTAACCCAGCTGGTTTTTCATTAATAGGTTTCACCTGTTGGCAAACTTGACAACTCCTAACGTACTTGGTGATATCAGCTCTCATTTTCGGCCAGTAAAACTTTGCCGCTATCCTGGCGAAAGTTTTCCTAACTCCCATGTGACCCGCTAATGAGTTATCATGATTATCCTGTAAAATCCCTAACCTATCCTTTTTACCTATCACTCTCTTCCATTCTTGATTATCCTGATGAACTATAATATGACTAGCCTTTACGAGCTTGAACAATTGTCCATGCTCAACTCTCCAGGCCGGAAACCTAAGTGGATTGGCATTCACTTGCGCAATCATTTTTACCACCCAAGGGTCTGAAACCTCTTCTGAGATACCACCCAACTGTGGCACTCCTCGAGACAGCATATCTGGAACCACATGCTCTTTCCCCTTGCGATGAACGATTTCGAAGTCAAACTGTTGTAACCTAATGGCCCAACGAGCCAACCTACCCTGTGGATCTTTCAAATTACTTAGCCATACCAAGGAATAATGATCAGTTACGACAGTAAATCGAACACCTTCGAGATACGGTCGCAACTTCTCAATAGCCCAAAGCACAGCCAAGCATTCCTTCTCTGTCGTACTATAATTCCTTTCATTCCTATTTAGAGACCTACTAAGGTAACAGACAACCTTTTCTCCCTCATCAAAGTTCTGTGAAAGAACTGCACCGATACCAAAATCTGACGCGTCTGTTTGAACGACAAAAGGTCGTTTGAAATCTGGGCAAGTGAGTATAGGTGCTGTCACCAAACACTCTTTTGCCTTCCTAAAGCTATCCTCGCATTCTTGAGTCCAAGTGAACTTCCTATTCTTTTTTAATAAATCTGACAACGGTCTGAGCAATTCAGCGAAATTTGGTACAAAACGACGGTACCAAGAAACTGTCCCTATAAAACTCCTAACCTCTTTAACATTCCTCGGTGCTGGAATCCTAACCATACTGTCTACTTTTTCAGGATCGACATGCAACCCATTACGATCCACTATATATCCTAAAAATTTAAGCGAAGGCATGCAAAAGTTGCATTTTTCCTTGCTAACCTTTAATCCGGCATCGCTCAACCTTTTCATCACTTCACTGAGAACTTCGAGATGTTTTTCAAAAGTTTCGGCAATGATAATGATGTCGTCTAAATAGACGAAAACGAATGGCTCAAGATCGGCACCCAATACCGTGTCGATAAATCTTTGCCAAGTCGCCGGTGAGTTATGAAGTCCGAAAGGCATTCTCCTAAACTGAAATAAACCTCGCCCAGGTACCGTAAAGGCAGTATAAGGCTTAGATTCCTCCTCCATAGGTATCTGCCAGTACGCTGACTTGATATCTAGTGAAGACAAGAACCTAGCACCACGAAGCCTATCTAAAATTGCACTAATATACGGTAAGGGGTACGCATCCCTATCCGTATTCTTATTCAGCTTCCTATAGTCCACGCAGAATCTAAAGGAGCCATCTTTCTTTTTTACTAACAGTATTGGAGATGACCAAGCACTTGTCGATCTCTCAATAACTCCTGCCTCTAACATTTCATTAAGTTCCCTATCTATATGAACCTGCATTGCCGGGGAGACCGGATAGTACCGTTGTTTTATCGGCTCTGCCGACTTCCTAATTTTGTGCTCGACTAGTGTTGTGCAACCTAAGCCCTCGGGCATTTTCCTAAACGAATCCTCCACTAAAGTTTCTAACGCTTTTATTTCCCTATTATCCAACTCTGATCGTTCTATAATAGAACATACCGAAACAGCACTGTTCTGTTCGGAAAAATTCCACTCTCGTGACCTGATATCCGGGACAATGCCCGACAGCGCCCAAAAATCTGCGCCTAAAATCACGGTGTGCGGCAAAGTTGGTATAATTAAGCAATCAATAAGGATTGCCCTACCCTCAACTACTATCGGAAGAGAGAGTGTCCCTAACACTTCGACACCTGACCCGTCTGCCAAACACACGCAGTGGACAGTGTCTTTCTTCACAGTAAACCCTAAATCACCAAGTATTTTCCAAGAGTCCCTACCTATTATGGTCCTGGAAGCTCCTGAATCTAGTATTCAGAACCATAAATACTAACTTTTAAAAATGGTCTCCTATCATTCCCGTTTGCCTCCAAGGTGAACCCTAAATGAACCCTATTTACCAGCTGGTTTCCAGCAGGCAAAAACCCTAACGCTTCTGAACTCCTCGCCCTGCTGCCGCAGGAGTTCGCTGCCCATTTCCCGAGCATTTCCTACACTCTGCTCTTTTGACCCCTAAAGCCCCACACCCGAAACAACGCCTAGGAGCGGAACACCTATCTGCGTAATGGCCTGATCCATTACACTTAAAACACCGAATGCTCGAATAGGCACGAGATGAGTTCAATGATTGGGCCTGACGATGAGTTTCGTTGTTCTCTGTAACAACCGAAACCGAAGGAGTATCGACACCTACATATGCTAGATCCGGTTCTAGCAAAGACCTATTCTGCCTAACACTTGGTGGTGGAACATACGCATCTACGTTGGCCCTAACGGCTTCTAAACTCCTACCTAATGTCACCAAATCTGACACACAAGTTGGTTTCGCCAAACCAAGTTGTGTTTGGTAAAAGGGTGTCAAGTTCCTTTGGATCATTGACAACCTTCTACTTTCAGTTATGGGTTCTGTCAATCTACCAAACAAATTCGACATCGTCGCGACATAGACACCGATGGACTCATCTTTGCCTTGAGTCCGACGCCTAATCTCCTCTTAAAGCTGGTCGTCATAATTCAGTGGTAAGAACTCGAGTTTCAACTCTTTCACGAGTTCCTGCCACGAATTAACCGAAACCCTAACTGCCCTATACCAAATCAATGCTTTTCCGACGAAAAGCTCTACTGCTGACCTAAAAAGTTGGGTTTCCGAAACCCCCCTAGCCTGTCTCATTTCCTCAATCCTCTCTAAGAATGCATTCACTGAGGTACCGCAGCGTTCCCCAGTGAATTTAACCTCCCATTTGGCGATGTTTTGGAATCGGTCCGATTCCACATAAATCCTTCCTGAAACGAAATCTTTATTTTCAGCATTATTCCTCCTATTGCC
Organism: Eupeodes latifasciatus; assembly: GCA_920104205.1. NCBI lineage: Eukaryota > Metazoa > Arthropoda > Insecta > Diptera > Syrphidae > Eupeodes > Eupeodes latifasciatus. Next base: position 57,755 of record CAKKTC010000001.1, read on the forward strand.
TGCTTCTCCTAAGCTTGTAGGTGTATCGACAGCAGTACCCATTGACACACTTCTTGTTGTTGCAGCCGGAAGCTGTTTATCCCTTTCCTTTTCCTTTACAACCTGTTCTTCCTCAATATCCTCCTCATCATCCCTCTCTAATACCGACATGGTCATAATCACCTTATTTTTCAAGGCAAGCTTTGATTTATCCTGACTTTCATTTTCAGGAATGCTCCTATCTAACCTACGCAAGCACCACTCTACTTTCGTTAAAATTTTTAGATATTCACCCGAAGTTTCCGATTTCGGGGGATTCTCTAAAAGTTTCCCTATCTCGACTACTTTCTTTTCAACTGCCATCAAATCCTCCTCGAAAGTGAAAGGATATGATGCAGCTACAAAAGAATTCCTACTTTCTAACTTAAGCGTTGTCCTAAGAGACTTCCTCATCTCTTCAACCGTACCGACAATCAAACCACGACATTCTATTTCATAGGTAATCTCGTCCTGAGATAACCTATTAATCTGACTCACGTCCATATTACAAAAAAAACTATTTTCCAAAATGACCCCGAAACAAATTTAACAACACGTAAAATAATCTTAAGCCAAAACAAAAGTTAAAAGAAAGGCTCAAAACTCCCTCTGATTGATACCAAAAGAAAACAAGCAAACGCGAAAGAACCGAAAAGAAAGGTAAAAGTCTCAAAAATCCTAAGAAAATTTGTTTTCTTTTTATTTAAAAACTCTTTAATTACACTGTATATAGGAACTAACGATTGCAAAAAAAACATCCACGTAAACCCGTCATTGAACAAGATTTTATTTTAACTATAATAAACAATATCGCAAGAGAAGAAAAAAATTAATTAATTAATTATTAAATTCGATGAAGTTAAAATATAGCAGAAAATTTAAAAAAAACTATTAAAATATTCAAACTAGTACAATGGCAACACTTAAATCTGAACAAAACTTCACTAAAATATGCAATCTATCTCCACAAAAGGTGCGAGAGAGAACGCTATACAACCACTATCCCAAAATGGATTCCGAAAGCACAACGCAAAAAAAAATATATCACTTTATTATATGAAAGTAAAATAAATAACAAAATCAATGAAAATTATATTTGTGTCTACTATCACTATGAAACAATATATGCGAAAATTTAAAGAATATTCAAAGGACTCACTTATTATTTTTTCCAGGCAAAATAAACAAACTTCCGAATTCCCTCCTTTCCTTTCTTTTTTAAAGGTTATATCCTTAGGCCTCTTGTGGCCGTAAATTCCCCGCGACAGCTCACCTAAATGAAAAAAAAAAAAACACCACCAAGTAATTAAATCTTTAAAAGAAAAGTAAATCACAACACAATTAACTTCCCTAAACACAGGACAAAACCAATCACGAGTATGTATGTAGGTATTTCAACCAAAAAAGAAACAAGAAAGCCCCACGTTGGGCGCCAAATTGTAATGAAAATTAACAACCGAATTTACGATTTTAATTTAGGATGAATATTACGATGGCGGAGTGATTGTCCGCAAACTCAATAATAAAAAAACAAAGTTATCCAAGTCGCAAACGAATTATAATTTAATCAAATAGGTAGCCGGCGCGCACGAGTAGTACCTATTTGTGATTAATTGAAAATGAAATAAAAATAATAGACAACTGTCAAACGCGAATAGGTTTGTTCGTTAATTTCCACACAAACAGCAAAAGCAGTGCTGTCGTCCGATAGCTCAGTTTTGGGGTGGGTTCGATTAATTGGGAATAAAGGTACGTTTTATCAATTGTAATGATTTACCTTATCAAATTAATTGGATTATTGACTTTGAATAAAGGGTGTTCCTGAAATATATGGAAAAAAAAAATAAAAGAAGCAAAATGGGCGCCAGTGATTTTTTTTGTAAAAAAAGGAAATCACAAACCTTTTGGAGCGGAACCAAATAAGACAATTTGTGAACAAATAAAAAAAAGAAGATGTTTTAAACAGGTAGAAGTATTTTTAATGATTTTAAATTTTGCTTGGGAAACCTTACAAGTAGGATTAAAACCCAAGATCTTTTAAGAATTTTGAAAGACAAAGAAATGGTGTATAACACCGAAGATGGACCGTTAACCTTTTTGTCCCGACTGGACAAAGACAATTTTTAAACACGGGTCGCGAGTTCCGCTTTTTCGGAATAACCTTTTTTTTTCTTTACGAAACGAAAGCCCAACGATTATTCAAACAATTCTCAATAATAACTATCACGCACAAAAAAAATTTTACTCTCCAAATACCAAATAAAATACTTAGCTTTTATCTCTGGATGTCCTGCCAACTTCCCTCTCCTAGCTGTTTCCCAATCCTTTTTTTTTTCTTTCTAACTTCCTCCAATTTTCACTTTCGTTTTCCTCAAAATTTTACAATTTCTATATCACTTCAAACAACACTTGAATTTCTTTCCCTTCTCAAAGTTTTTCCTTTATCTTCTTTTTCTTTTTCTTTAAAATCTCTTGAACCTCTGGCTCAGAATCAATATCGCAAAAAAGTGATCTTCCAGGCTTTCACCTTGCCTTGAAGACCTCTTCTTTGTTTTCCATTCCCACATGCTTTCGGCCAATCAGAAAGTGTGGGTTTCGTTCGCGTTTTAATTCAGCTACACCTAGCATATTTGCAAGAGTGAGCGAACGCAGTTGAGACACCACTACTTTTCCTACTCGCACGTTTCACCCCAGCTTTATGCACTACCACCGTCATTGGATTCGCCGACCTCTGGTACTTCTTCCAGTGAGCGGGAATTCAATGGGTGCATTCAGCCACCCTATTCACACCCCCATAATTTTGGAGAAACTTTGATAAGTTGCATGAAACTCAAGTGTTTAACGCGTTCATTTTTTCCCCTCGTACGAAATTACAATTTAGTAAAAATTGAGGAAAGCTTATCAATTTCTTTTTTTTTTTGTTTTAACTGTCGGAGTGTGGAAGTTGGCAGTGATTTTTAATCTCGCGATTCTACTCTATTCGTCGTTGGACTTTCGCGCAGACTAGGGGATTAGGGACTCGTGTTAACGTTCCATCTTTTACAATAAGCGATTGGTTTATGTCGGGCATGCAGCCATTCTCATCTGAGTAACATCAGCAATCGAGGACCAAGTGTCGCTCGTGCCTTTTTTTTTTGTTTGTTCTGGTGACCAGACCACCTGTCTGTCACCATGATTGGTATTCGTGTAGACCATCCGTCGTACCCAGTCTTTTGTGGACCGCCTGTCACACAAATGCACCATTTTGTCCGCACCTGTTTTTGGTTGCTTTTCCAGTATATACTAAGAGCAGGCCACTGACTGATGGAAGACAGGATTCAACTGAACTCTTAGAATATTTTGGAGCCACAACGAAGAACGGAAGGTTAAAAAGGGTAAAGGATATACAATAGGCGAGTGAAACTTGTTGTGGTAAATTTTACCGCAACACAGAATACAAATATATCTTCAGTATGCTATAAGAAGAGCTTAAGTAAGGAATTTTATGAATATATCATTTCGACTTGTACATCATATTAAAATGTGATAATTTGAGCATTTACAAGTTCCTTTATAGAAATATCTTTTGGGAATCATCCGCAGTGAAGTTAATATCCCACAAGAGTGGGCTTGAGCTCTTTTTATAGCAAACATATTTTCTTAGTGAAGTGTAAAAATGTAAACATACTAAAGGGTTTGTTGAATCTTTACATGATTCAACATTTTTCTTGCTGGTTGATTGCGAGAAAGAAATCAATTCATTAAACGGAAAATCTTGAATATTCCCAGAATCTATTTTTATGACGGAATCAAAAACCTGTAAATATTATTGAAATAATTTATTTAACTAATTTTTTTTCTAAACTTCAATTTAGAAAACTTACCAATGAGTCTATATTTTCCGGGTACATAAGTTTTTTATATTCCTCCAAGTTTTTGGTAAATAGCACACGGGGGCAAACGTTTGGAATCAGCTCTTTTATCTCTTCAGGTCCCAGCAGAGCCATTGTCATCGTTGTTAAATTGTTTTCTAAGAAATTTTAATATTATTATGAAATGAATAAAAATTCGAAAAAAGTCTAATGCATTTCTACAAAAATAGTCCCCCGATAATATGAATGCTGATAGTGCGAATTTCTCCATAATATATGAATCGCCAAAAATTAGCATTTACATCTCTATAATGTGACCTTCGAATTACTTTCTAGCTCTATTATAAGAATTTCTTTTGGAAACGGGTTTTCTTCCTTTTTTCTTATAGTTTTTTTTTTATTGTTGAATTTAGACAGTAGTCTAAAGAGTAATGTGGTAACATTCCTAAAATCAGAAAAAATCAGAAAATGTGTGGTTTAAATTAGTTCACATTATCGAGGGACTGCTGTTTTTTCTAAATACGTAATTTTCATTTTTTTTTTTTTTTTTTTTTTTTATAATTAGCGAACACTAAAAGGGTTTTGTATACCTTTAATATGCCAAAGACACAGTGTGAGCATTAGGAAAAGAGGGAAGGGTTGGATAGGAGGTGTCGGTGTACATTGATTTTAAATTTCTGAACATTGCAATGACAGGGAAAGATAGAGCGTGGCAAGGCGTTCCACATTCGCGTAGTACGGCTAAAAAAAGAATCTCTGTACTTCATAGTACGGCCGAAGTTGGGCTCAAGGGTAAACTGATGGGCATTCCTAGAAGCGCGGGTATTACGGTTAAATTGTTTAAGGGGAGGAATGCAACTGGCTATTTCACTAGAGCAAAGTCCGTTAAAATAACGGTAAAAAAGGGTGAGGCAAGAAACCTTGCGTCGATGTTCGAGTGACGTAAACGAGTTGATGATGTTAATGTCACCAATCATTTTAAAAGCTCTTTTTTGAATACTGTCCAAGAGGCTTAAATAAGTTACTGGAGCACCAGCCCAGAGATGAGAGTTATATTCAAGTTTCGGACGTATATAGGTTTTGTAGATTGTAGCCAGATCAGACGGAGAGAAAAATTTCTTGCAACGTCTCAAAAAACCTAGACATCTTGCGGCATTTTTGGCAACATCGCGTATGTGATCGCTCCACAAAAGGTGGTTGCTGATGCACATTCCGAGGATGTCGAGATTTTCCGTTTCGTTGATGCAAGTGCCACTCATAGATAGTGGCAAAGAGGGTTTATCTCGCTTTAACGATGCAAGACAGCATTGCGTTTTCGAAGCATTAAATTCCACACGATTTTTTATTCCCCATTGTACAATGCTGTGTAGGTCGGAATTTAATGAGCTAATCATATTTTGCCGTTGCAGTTCCACATCCGAAGAGGAGGGTTGTGAGTCTGGAAACGAATATGAAAAGCTAAGAGTGCTATCGTCAGCGAAACAATGTATTGGATTAGAAGTGGCAGACAGGAGATCATTTATAAAAATGAGGAAGAGGGTCGGAGACAAAACGGAGCCCTGGGGCACACCAGCATTTATTTTATGAGTTTCAGACTTGAATCCGTCCAAAACAACTTGTATTGAACGGTTCGAAAGAAAATTTCTAATCCAACGAAGAAGAGATTCGTCGATACCGAAAGCACGCATTTTCGATAAGAGAGCAAGATGCCAGACTTTATCAAATGCCTTTGAAATATCAAGTGCAATAATCTTACTTTCTCCAAAACGATGTAAAGATTTGTTCCACTGTTCGGTGAGATGAACCATGAGATCACCAGTGGACCTATTGCTACGAAAGCCGTATTGCCGGTCATTAAGAAGCTTCCGTTCCTCAAGATATTTCTTAAGCTGATAATTAATCAGCGTTTCCATGACCTTAGAAAGAAGGGACGTTAGTGCTATCGGTCGATAATTTGTGGGAGAAGAAGATTCGCCTTTTTTTGGGATTGGCTGAACAAATGCAGTTTTCCAACTACTCGGAACGAGACCAGAAGAATAGGATAGATGGAAAAGCTTACGCAGTGGCTTTGCTAGCGTGGAAGAACACCTCTTCAGAATAATAGCGGGGATACCATCTGGGCCAGCGGATTTATGAATGTTGAGATCTTTAAGAACTCTCGCCACAGTTCGAGTACGAAAAAAGATTGGTCCCATAGAATCATTTACGCGTTCAAGAACTGGGGGAGTCATGACACTATCTGGTAAGGTGGAATTTTCGGCGAACTGCCTAGCAAATAAGTTGGCTTTATCAATAGAGCTAACTAAAGGAGTGTCATTGACAACAAGCGTAGGAACCGAGGAAGAGGAAGAATTCCTCATATTTTTTACAAATGACCAAAAATTTTTACTGCCTTTGGGACATTGCAGTATTTTTCGCCGTAATTTTTGGTCATGTAAAAATTTGGTCCTTCAAATATAGGCGTTGCAAGCCTTCCTGGCTTGCTTAAACTTTTTCCGGTTTTCCTCAGTTGGGTTGGCTTTAAAACATCGGAAGCTCACCTCTTTCTCCTTGATAACCTCTTTGCAGCTCGAATCGAACCATGATTTATCCTTGGGTTTAATACTTTTAACCCTATTCGGGATAAACGTTTCCATTCCCAGATGAATCATACTAGAAATCATATCTGCACTGGAGTCTACGTCGCTACCGAGGAAGCATAGCGACCAGTTAAAGATCCTGAAGAAATTATTGAGACCGTCCCAGTTGGCTTTCTCGTACTGCCAAACGGTTCTCTTTGGAGCTCTTTCTTTAACTGGATTTGTTTGACACGAGAAATTAGCAGATATGACACTGTGGTCCGATGTGCCTAGAGGCGTCAATACACTGATTGTGTATTTATCAGGATCAGAGGTGAGAAACAAGTCAAGTGTATATTCATATTCTGAGGTTCGCTAATTTATGGTCGTTCTTGCAAACAATGGTCTTTTTTTTACGAATCATACAACAAAAGAAGTGCTCGAGTCGAGTGACGAGGAATCTGTCGGCGATGGCAAGCAGTCTGAGTCAGATCTAATAATGACTAGGGACACTCTCCACGTGGTTCATTTTTGTTTACATTTTTGGATCCCGTTAGGTCTCACGTACAGTGTACACGAGAAATAGACGGCAATATAAGGTGTTAAAGTAAGAAGGAGATAAAACAAAAGGAGCATTGTTTTGGCAGTTGTCATAGAAAACTTGTTCATTTCAACCCTCAATTACTGTGACCACGTTCATTCAAATAAAAAATGTTACGAGTTTCAACTCAGTGAATGAGCGCATCACGACAATCCGCATTAAGGCATAACATCAGCTTCATCTGTGCTCACGCCCCCACTGAGGAAAAGGATAAAGACACCAAAGACAGGTTCTACGAGCTCGCTCGACAAGACCTATGAGCAATGCCCTAGCTATGACATTAAAATCGTCCTTGGAGATTTGAATGCTTAGCTGGGTAGAGAAGAAATCTTTGGTGGAATAATCGGACGACATAGCCTACACCTACACGACACCACCTCCGATAACGGATTTAATCTAATCGACTTCGCTGCGGGGCGAGACGTAATGGTAGCAAGTACGCGTTTCCCACATCTCGATATCCACAAGGGAACATGGAAATCTCCTGACCAATCAACCATCAACCAGATTGACCACATTGCGATCGACGCACGACACTTCTCAAGCATGCAAGATGTGCGCACATTCCGATGTGCCAACATCGACTCGGACCACTACCTTGTTGTAACCAAGGTACGAATGCGCATATCCCAATCAAGGCCAACAACCTCAGCATTATATGCCCGATCCTCAAGAAAGGAGATCCCCTGAACTGCACCAACTACAGAGGTAAAAGTCTCCTTAACATCGCCTACAAGATCTTGTCTGCCGTGCCTTGTGAACGTTTGAAGCCCTTCGTCAACAACCTGACCCGAAAAGTCCACCATCGGTCTAATATTCACCCTATTCTATATCTATAGATCTTGGAGAAGACACAAGAACTTCAAATCGATACCTACTACCTTTTCATCGATTTGCAATTAGTAGAGCAATGTCTAGTTTTGGCATTCCAGAAAAACTCGCCCGTCTGTATAAAATGACATGGGAAAACTAACGCTGTTTCATCATGGTCGGAAAAAACCTAACGGACGGATTGGATATGAAAAAAGGTTTTAGACAAGGCGACGCGCTGTCATGATTTCTTCAACTTCATTCTTGAAAATATTGTGCAAAACTCCAACGTCAACACCAGAGGCACAATCTTCCAAAAGTCCGTCCAGCTACTAGGATACGCAGACGACATTGACATAATTGGAAGAATACAGCCTGATGTCAGTGGAGCGTTTGTGAATTGTGAGTCTTGAGACGGAGGCCAGGAAGATGGGTCTAGCGGTTAACGAGGTCAAGCTCAAGTTAATGCTGTCAACAAGAAAGGACACCCAACATCGACGTCTTGGAGCTAACGTCAATATAGACAGAATTAACTTCGAGGTAGTTACGGACTTTGTCTACCTAGAATGTGCTGTGAACTCAAACAACAACACCAGCGCTGAAATCAAACGAAGAATCACTCTTGCCAATCGCTGATTCTTTGGACTTAGAAGGCAATTGAGTAGTCAAGTCCTCTCTCGAGCAACTAGTGTGTCATTGTACAAAACCCTAATCGGTTCTAATGTATGGTGCAGAGACATGGACCATAACAACATCGGATGAAAACGCTTTGGGTTGCTTCACGAGAAAAATTCTTCGAGTTATTTTTGGTCCAGTCTGCATGGAATGGAAAAGAAGATTCAATCAAGAATTGTACGAGCTGTTCAGCGACACTGACCTAGCCAGAAAAGTTAAGATCCAACGACTTAGATGGTTGGGTCATGTTGAGCGAATGGAGAATAATGCTCCGGCTCTTAGAGTCTTCGAATCCAACCCGAAAGGACGTCGCAAAAGAGGAAGACCGCGGCTCAGGTGGAGCACACAGGCGGTAGAGGACCTGAACCAACTTGGTGTGTGAAACTGGAGACAGCTAGCTAGGGACCGAGCTGGCTGGAGATGTTTGTTGGGTGAGGCCCTGGTCCGACCACACTACCATTGGCCGCCTAGGTTGTTTGTGGTGGAAGAGTGTCCCTACTCATTATACATATACTCTGGTGCACTGTTGTTTTTGTTTTATAAAATGCGAAAGAAACCCGCATGTAATCCTGCAATGTTCTTTTTCATTTCGCTGAATACATTTTTTTTATAACATTTCTATTTGCCTCAATGATAAATTTTGTTTACCAAATAAACTTGCATAAAATCTATTTGTAAATAATGATCAAACCAAAAGGAAAACTCTGAAATGTCAAACTACCAGTATACATATGTGTAAACATCCGTTCAAATTCGAATAAAAAATTAATTCCCTGATGTAAGAAATTTCCTTAAGGGAAGAAAAATTACCACTTATGCGTCACGGATCAAGAAAAGTATAGTGGTAGTCGCACATGAACTGGTTTTCGAATGCAATTTGCTTGGGAAAATATTTCAATGTGTTTGAGGCATTTACTTTTGTGTATCCTCTATCGTATGGCGTCGTTGATTGTTTTTATTTTTTTTTCGTGAAAAGAAAAACATTGGTCTATTTAATGACACACTTTTCAAGGTTACAATAAACCAATCAAAAGATTAACTAAACTAACCAACTCGATTAAATTTTTACATATTTACTCGGTTACAATACAAAAGTCACTCGGTTACAATACAATAGTCACTCGGTTACAATACAATAGTCACTCGGTTAAATGGAATGCGTTATTATTATGTATTTAATTAATCTTTTGATATTTTTGTTTCAAATTAAAAAAGTTTATTGAACTAAAACGCAACAAATTTAAAAAAACAATATGAATCACTTACCTTCAAACGTGGGGATATATTCCCCACTGTTTTAACAAACACGCCACTTCTTCCATTTGGACGAAAATTGAAATGGAAAAAGAATTTCCTCACTTTCAAATCACTTTAAATAGTTTTTTGTTATTGAATAACACGATATTTTTGAGTGTTGATTCAATTTAAAATAATATTTTAATTTTCACGAACTCACTGCTTCAAACACGAACCTTCCGCTGCCAAGAACAAAAACCGACTGTGCTGAGAGAGTGAGAGCAGAGAAATAACTAACCACTTTGTGTTTTAAATGTACACATAAAATAGGAAGTAAAGTAAAGTAACCGATTACTCGGTTAAGGCAGCGCACTAGAAGGGTTAAGTATGTAGAGGATATTTCTGGTGTGTGTGTCACAGCACAGAGCAGTAGAATGTAACCGACTACTCCGTTAAGTCAGCACACTAGAATGGTTAAGTATGCAGAGATATATGTTTTCTGGTGTGTGTGTGTCACAGAGCAGTAGAAAGTAACCGATTCAGAGATCACTTAAACCGATTACTCGGTTAAGGCAGCACACTAGAAGGGTTGAGTGTGTAGAGGATATTTCTTGTGTGTGTGTGTCACAGAGCAGGAGAAGGTAACCGAATACTCGGTTAAGCTAACACACTAGAAGGGTTAGCACGCAGAGAATATCTGTTGTCTGGAATCTGGTGTGTGCAACCGCTGCCAACCGCTTCACCCCAAAAAATGCCTACATTCCGAAAAAAAGATGCCTTTTTCATTAAAAAAATGCCTTTTTTTAACACACTATTACTTTCCTTGAGTTTTATCAGTGGAAGTAAAGAAAACACAATTCAAATTTTCTTTAATTTTAGGTCTAACAACCTAAAAAATTGTTTTTTTTTTTTTTAATTCTTTGCGTAGAACTTAAAACTAAAACCTTGAATTCGATTCGAATTATTGAAAATCGTATAAACAAATAATAAAAGTGGATTTACTTAATTTTCCTCAGTCGGCGAGGTCGAATGCATAATCTTAGTAAATTAACAATCCACAATGAATACAAAAACAGTTTACTTTCAGTTTAACATGACTAGCAGTGGAAAAAAACAAAACAATAGAGAAAGCCTAACATCAGAGCACAGATAATAAATTTATTATCTGTGATCAGAGCTTCCCTGGGTTAGACAGTGAAAGACAGTAAGATATGTCGTTTTATATTGGTCTTTTTTTTACGTTTATTTTTCTACCTCCAATCTTTGTATATGGAATTTATAGTAGTTGCAGCACCGGTAATCGACGACAACGACGCGACGTCTGGAACGCGATACAGAACTAAAATCTTTGCATATTTAGAATAACTGCCAGCGCCAAGAACGGGACGATTTTCCAACCAAAGAATCACTAGGCTGGCACTACTATAATTTCCATATACAAAGCTCCAATGGAACGGGGTATGATGATTCTTCGGACGATTCTGTTTTCAAAACAGAAGAGTTCTGCTCTTCCCAGAAGCATTCCGTCTGTCAAAGTCTGTCCAATGGAATGCTTCCAGAAGACTTTTGGACTCTTCCGAATGCTTCTGGACAACCAATGGAAAACGACAATAGATGAGCACCAGATGAGCAGAAACTGATCGGAAAATTCGAACAATTTGAAGGTGGAATCTCATTTCTAAGGGCGAATTTACATATTACAATCTTAAAGGTTTAATATTTCAAGAATGCTTTAATAAAATAAAAAAAATAAAATAAAATAGTCAGTAGTTTGAAGCTGAAATGAAAAAAAAAAGATGCCTTTTTGCAAAAAAATAAGCCTTAGAGCCTTAGCTAGCAAAATAATGCCTAAAAGGCATGAAAATGCCTAGGTTGGCATCGCTGGGTGTGAGTGTCAAAGAGCAGTAGAATGTAACCGACTACTCGGTTAAGTCAGCACACTAGAATGGTTAAGTTTGCAGAGGTATGTGTTGTCTGGTGTGTGTGTTACAGAGCAGTCGAAAATAACCGACTACTCGGTTAAAGTAGCACACTAGAAGGGTTAAGTATGTAGAGAATATTTCTGGTGTGTGTGTCACAGAGCAGTAGAAAGATAACCGAATACTCGGTTAAGCTAGCACACTAGAAGGGTTAGCATGTAGAGGATATCTGGTGTCTGGTGTGTGTGTCACAGAGCAGTAGAATGTAACCGACTACTCGGTTAAGTTAGCAGTCAGCACACTAGAATGGTTAAGTATGCAGAGGTATATGTTGTCTGGTGTGTGTGTCACAGAGCAGTCGAAAATAACCGACTACTCGGTTAAGGTAGCACACTAGAAGGGTCAAAAATGTAGAGGATATTTAACCGACTGCTCGGTTAAGTTAGCACATTTAAAGGGTTAAACATGTAGAGTATATCTCATACGCACATTCGTGTCTTATATGAAAACGGTTAGCAGTCTTACAAGTTTAAATTTAAACACTGAACGGTTACTTTAAAACCTACAAACGGTTGGATGTCATGGGAAAATTGATGAAAAATTCACTCAAAAAAATCAAATAACGAGTGTGTTATTGTAACCGTCCTAACTCGGTTATATTTATATTTTTAAGTAGTAAAATTATTATTATTATTATTATTATACTTTATTGAACAATAATATAATTACAAAATTCAATAAATATTTATCAGAGCATTAGTTACCAGGGCCTTCAGCTCAAGTAGTAAAATTAAATGACACCATTGGGTTATTTTAACCGATTTGCTTAGTGATCTAGTAAGTTGTTTAATATTATCTATGACATGTGCTAAATTAAATTATTGTAGTCGTCTAAAGCTACCAAGTAACTAGTATAAAATGCGTTTTTTGACTTTACCCGAGGTTATTAGTTAATATAAATAATAGGATCGGTTTAGATAACCTTTATAAGTTGGTAATTTTAACCAATTCCATATAACCGAGTTGACTTCGTTGTTTTTAACATAATTGACTACGTAGTTTTTAAATAAGACTACGCTGTTTTTAACACATTTTTTTTAACCCATGGAAAAAAGCACTCGGTTGATAATTTTTTTTCTGCGTGTGTGCCTAAGAATCTGATCAGCTCTTTGAAAAGCTTTGATTCGAATTGCGAACCTTGATCAGTGGTGATGCTGTCTGGAACACCGAACCTAGAGACATGCTCATGAACGTACGTTCTGGCAATTGTTTCGGCATTAATGTCTCGAATGGGATAGGCTTCAGACCATCTAGAGAATCTGTCTACGATCGTTAGTATATATTTATAGTCGTTTGAGGGTGGAAGTGGACCTACTATGTCCATATGTATGTGTTGAAATAGGCCAGGAGGGATTGCAATTCGTTCAAATGGTGACTTTGTGTGTTTATGAACCTTTTCTGTTTGACATGCATTGCATTTTCTTGTCCATGAGTTTATGTCATGGTTCATTCTTGACCAAAAGAACATTTTTACAATCTTTTTGCGCGTAGCGCGAATTCCTGGATTGGAAATCGAGTGAATCTTATGAAAAATTGTTTGACGGAGATTCCTGGGTGCATATGGACGATTGTTTTCGGTGGAGGTTTCACACCACAGAGAAGAGTTGCATGCAGGGATTTTTATGAATTCTAATTTGATTTTTGAATTCTTTGGGATGTTGTTTCGAAGAGTTGTTAGTTCTTCGTCGCGTCCTTTATTTGTGCATTGGCTATAGTTTCTATGCCAATCGGTGTTTGGTCAATCGAATCCGTATGTGGTCGCGATAGGGAGTCTGCAACGACATTCAAAGAACCTTTGACATATCTTATATCACTTGTAAACTGGGATATGAGATCGAGATGTCGTTCTTGTCTAGGGCTTCGTTTAGCTTTTGTCGTGAGAGCTGTTGTTAGGGGTTTGTGATCTGTGTAGATATAAAAGTCTTGCCCCTCAACGAAGTTTTGAAAGTGTTGAATAGCCAAATAAATTGCAAGCAATTCCTTATCGAATGCTAAATATTTAGTTTGGGAAGGTGAAAGTTTCTTACTAAAGAATGCGATTGGTTCCCAAGTGTTGTCTTTTAATTGCTGTAGTACCGCTCCTACATCCGTGTTGGGTGCATCGGTTGTAATGCTAAGACTAGCGTTTTTTTGAGGATGGTTAAGTAGAGTTGCTTGTGCAAGTTCCTCTTTAGCAGTGTAGAATGCTTCTTTGCACTCTAGTGGCCAGCTGAAATCTGTTGGCTTTGATTTTCTTTTTGTGAGTGAAGCGAGGTGTGCATAAATGGGTGAAAGTATGCGTGCTAACTGAGGTATAAATCGGTGATAGTAGTTCACCATACCTACAAATCGTTGTGCACTCTTTATGGACTTTGGTTCAGCAAAGTCCGAAATTGCTTTTACTCTATCCTTAGAAGGTTGAATACCCTTTTCTGACAAGTCGAATCCCAAAAATTGTATTTTGGAAACGCCGAAGACACATTTTGATGCCTTGATTCGAAGCCCATACTTCGAAAGGCGTTGAAATAGGGTTCTTAAGTGATCTTCGTGTTCTTCAGCTGACTTATTAGCTACCAGAATATCATCTACTTAGATGAAAAGGAATGGGAGACCTTTTAACACTTGGGACATGAACCGTTGAAAGGTTCGCGCTGCATTTCTGAGCCCAAAAGGCATACGTAGGAATTCAAAAAGTCCGAATGGTCTGATTACAGCTATTTTGTGTATGTCCTCTTTTGCCATGGGTATGTTGTGATAGGCTCTTACCAAGTCAATCTTGGAAAATACTTTGCAATCGAAGAGTGTTGCATTCATGTAATGAATATGTGGAAGTGGGTTCCTTTCTGGGACTGTCATGGCGTTTAATCGCCTATAATCACCACATGGTCTCCAGTCGTTCGCCTCGTGTTTTGAAGCCATGTGTAGTGGAGATGCACCGGGTGAGGATGGAGGTCTGCAAATGCCTATTTGGACCATGTAGTCAAATTCTTCTTTTGCAATTTTTAATTTGACGTTGTTGAGGCGACGAGGGCGAGAATAAAGAAGGGATCCATTTGTAATAATGTGGTGAACGAATGTGTGTTTTACAGGAAGGTTGAAATTGGAAGGTTCCATATGGGAAGAAAACTCTTGAAGGATTAAGTTGTATTTTTGTTTAATTTCAAAAAAAATTTCTCTACAAGGTGTGCCACTAACACTTGTATTTGTCAGTGGGTCAATAAGTCTGCAGTTTCTTATGTTGATTACCAAACCAGTTATTTTTAAGAAGTCGGCACCTATGATGGGTTTTGTGACTGAAGCTATTAAGAAGGTATGGTTGAAAACTCTTCAGAGGCCTAGCGTTAGTTTTAAAAATGTTGTGCCAAAAACATTTATAGCTGAGCCGTTTGCTGCAGAAATCTTTTGATCTGGTTTATTGTTTTTGTATTGTTTTAGTAATGAGGCTGGAATGGCTGAAACGTCTGAACCTGAGTCAATTAAAAATGTAAGGCTAGAAATTGGATCTTGAATGAAAATGCGGCTTGCAACATTATGCATTATACTGTCATTTGCCGCTGCCATGACAGTAGAATCTAGTTTGGGTTCAAATTTTTGAAATTGCAAGGCTGTGAACACTTTATGGCACGATTTCCATATCTCTGATGGAACCAACAAGTTTGTGAATTTCTCTAGAATTCGATCTATTCCGACTATGTTTGTCTGAGTTTCGACTGAATGGGGTTCTATTTTGAGTTCGTGAAGAACGTTTATTGAAATTAAGATTTGAGAGCATAGTTTTTATTTCGCTTATCTCGGCTTGTAGGTTTTGGTTGATGCTCGTAAGTTCATTGATTGATCGTTCAGAATGTGAAGGCATTGAGAAACAGGAGTTTTGTTTTTGGTAGACTTCAAAAATGTCGTCTGCTATTTCAAGGAGTTCGTCCGTTTTTGTTTTGGAGCTCGATTTGATTGAGACTTGGACAAGAGTGGGAAGACGCCGTTTCCAGGGTTCTAGTATGAGACTCTCCGTTACAATCATTGATTGTCCGGCCAATGTTTGCAATCTTCTGTAGAACTCTGAAGTCTTTTTGTCTTTTTGCTGATGGATACTCTCAGACAGGATTCTTTGTGTGCAGACACGCGTTGTGCTGTGTCGAGATTTGTGTGACACAAGGGTTGGATTTAAACACTCAATCTCTGGTTTGTCGATTTTTGTCTGGTTTTTGAGCGTGGAGTTTGTTTGCCACCAAATAATGTTTTCAGGACTCTGTGTTCCCTTTAAGTTTAATGTCTCGACCGATATTTTATGGGCGACGACGGCGCGGCGGCGGACGTCGAGCGTCGGGGTCACCAATATTGTTGTTTGATCTTTTATTATTGAAACAACAATTTATTTCTTTAACTTTGAACAATAATATATTTTATTTTATTATATTTAAAGTGTATTTTTAACAATAAAATGATTTTCGCGAACTAGACAATTGATTTTAACTTTAACAGAAACATGCACCCTGCGTCGGTCGTTTACAAAAAGTATCTGAATGTGTAAAACTAAATGGATACCAACTTGTGAGATAGAAAGATATTTCTCCCTGCCGCATCATCTCCATCTGTTGATTTTACAGCGAACGAATTTATTTGCTCTGTTTGTATCTTGATTTGTGAAACACTACAGGTGCAACTAAAGCATTACTACACTTTTTTAATACTATCGGGGGAATACCATCGGGACCGGCTGAACAGTCATCATTCAACGCGGATAAAAGATCAAGGACCGTACTCTGTAGCACAGGTATGTGACTACAGCTAGTTTGCGAAAAGGAGTGAAGATTTTGTAAATATACTTCGTCAACTTCTTCATATAAAAAATTAGAAAGAGACTTAAATTGGTTAAAGAGTTCAACATAGAAAGAGAAGTTGGTTGGAGACAGAGTTTTGAGATACATTTTCCATGCCTTATTTCTTTTGTTACGCAGTAAACGCAATTCTTTCGTGTACCAAGGGTGGCTAAAGTTTGTTTTTTTTGATTTCTTTAAAGGTACATTTTTTCCAAACAATAATTAAGGATCTTATAAAAAGTTGAAACTGCTTCGTCAATGTTAGAAAATGCTAATGTATCAGCAATTCCAGAAATGGTTAAATCTTCAGACAACAGCTGGAAATTAGCTCTTCTGAAATCAAAATTATATAAGCAATCAAAGGAATTACTGTGTTCAGTAAGGTGATTACTTAAGTCAAAAAAAATGTCCAAAGGGGGGTGATATTTATCAATATTAGTAATTCCTGATCTAGATTCTAGAACAAGAGTACTAATAGCGTCAGAAGAAAAGACTAAATCGAGAATTCGATTTTTTGAGTTTTTAATACAGCTTGTTTGCTGTAAGTCTGTAAGAAAGACTTTATCGAGAAGAGATAGTTTCAATTGTGAAGAAGAAGGAGAGGCTTCAAGGCAGGATTCGTCTTCGGATGGAATCCAGTCAATGTGTGGTAAATTAAAATCACCTAGAAGTAAAATATTGGTGTCAGAGCTGGACAAATTTATAAGAAAGTCTAATGCCAAGGAGAGATCGTTATAAACAGACTCCAAACTCTTTGGAGGAATGTAGACGTTTAAAATGAAAATAGTCTTAGTCTGTACCATTATCTTTACACATACTTGTTCAATTGATAATACAAATGGAAAAGATACAGAAGAAGAGAAATATGTATTTTTTACCCCTATGAGAACACCTCCACCTAAATCCTTTGCATTACCAACATGACGATCGTTTCTGTAAACTTCGAACTCTTGACTGAAAAGTTCTGTGTCGGAAAAGCTTGAATTAAGCCAAGTTTCTGTCAAAACGAATACGTCATGTGGAAATGATTGGGAGTTAAGGAAAATGTCAGCAGTCTTGCTACGAAGTCCCCTTACGTTTTGGTAGAAGAGTGCATGCCTGTTAAGTTTTTTGACTTGGTTTTCAAAGAAACACCTTGTTTTTGCTGGATTGAATTAATCCATTTGCTCAGTTAGAGTAGCCCATCTACTCAATTAAATTATCATACTTACTTTGTTGGAGTAACCTATTTACTCTGTTGAAGTAAACTATTTTCTCGGATAGAATTACCGTCTAACTTTTGTTTCTATCCCATCCAGTTGGTTACTTTAACCACCTTGATGGATTGAATTAACCCCTTTGCTCAGCTAGGGGACCCCATCCAATCGGTAAAAATAGCATACTTACTTTGTTGGTGTAGCCTATTTAAATTTAATTTTTTATATTAGTATAGTTTGTATGCAAAATTAATATTCTTTTTAATTTTTAAATTTAATTACAAAACGAAAGAAGTGTACAGTTACTCAAAACTAAAAACATTTTGTGTGGAACTTTAAAATACATTTAAAATTTTATTTTTTAGACGTTTTCACGTAACATAAATGTTTCTTTTTATAATTTAAAATTTAATACTCAATTATATACTATTATATTAAATACTATTTACATTAAATTTTAGAAAAATATGATTTTTTATTTTTTTAATCTAATTACAAAATTTTAGAAGTTAACAAAGCAATATTTACAAACATATTACTTCTTATTCTTAAAACTATAAATTGTCTTCAATTCGAATAGCTTTACAGTGGGCTTCTTAGAACTATTAATATTCTTCCATTTGAAATGATGGTTTTTGTGTTAGGAATAGGATTAGGGAATGACTCAAGAAACAGTATGTCTTCTTCTTTTTTCTCAGGATATTCTATTTCGAAAGCAAAATAATGTTCGTCAAAGGCTAAAGTTTTTAATAAGGAGCAAGTGAAGATCAGTTGATCAAAGTCATAAAGGTATATATTATTGACAGTACAGAAATCGTAGAGGTAGCTATCTTCTCCCACATCTTTCACCAAAATGGAACCCTTTTCATAACGTACTGAGGAAATCATTGCCCAATTATCTTTCGTTATTGATTTTTCTGAGTTTAACTTTAAGTGAGAATAAATTAGTTTTCTTTGCGAAGGTAAAATATCTTTTTGAGGACCTACGGAAAGTAAATTAGGAAGTTTGCCCTTTAAAAACGTTTCATTTAGCTGAAACTGATGTTTCATTGCTAAGGTAAGAGTAATGTTCATTCGGTTACATGATGCTCTAGCTGACATTTTAGATTGTCTATGTTTTGTTTCGAATCGCATCGACCAAAGCGAAGAAAGTGGTCCATATTTAGTAAGTGCAGTATGGTAATGAATGAGATTGTGAAATTTTGGCTTAAGAGGTTCTTTGCTTAACGCAATTTACTGTTCATTAAGTTCTGCAACTAATACCTGCAATAAAGGTGCTGTCCCATCTGAAATGCTTACACTTAAAAGGATATCTACAATTTTTCTAAGTGTAATAAACAATGACCAAATTTTATTTTCTCTTGGGACAAAGTCACCTACAATAAGACCAAAATTTCTTATTAAAGTTATCATTTCCCCCGAGGATAGTCGAATGACTCCTCTTTTAAGATGCTCCTTTTCTATGGAACAAGGTCTAGTTTTAGTATCGGGACCAAAGTCAAATGCCAAAAGCTTGTCGTTGAAAAGACTTAGGGTGAACAATTTAGAAGATTCTGTATATTCTGAAAGGATAAAACTTAAAATATATTTTGCAACACCCTCAAGCACATCGTGCATGATATCAACTCCTATTTGCTCAAATAAATCAAAATTTTGGATTCCAAGGAAGACACATTCTTCTTTAATACCTGTTAAGGATAAGTTATCAAGAGCCAAATCTGCTTCGTAGGTCGATATGTGGCGAAGAAGAGCGGTATCCTCATAGAATTGTGTTTTTAAACTTTCTTTTGGGACTTTACATACTCTACACGAAAAATTGGCTGAAAAAACTTTCAGAAAAGCCTATCATTGCATGTATACCAAGGTTGTCACCCAGGATTAAACCAAGCTCGAAATATAGCCTTCCATTGAAATCTGGAATGTTTATTATTATTCCTTCTTTACCAAGAAAATTAAATTCATCAGTTATTGGTTGAAATATTACATTATTACCAAATTGTATTCTGTCAGAAGAATGAAAAAGAAGAAATAAGAATATGTTTGAAAGAACGGAAGAGCGCCAAGGTGGTAAGCAAGCTATGGAATTCAAAAATTCTTCAAAGCCGCCAATTACTTTCTGGACAACATTTCTAGGCAGAAGTGCGTTTCCATACAAAGAAGCAATAAAAATTGACATGGATTTATCTACAGTGGGTGTCGTTTCTTTAGTTATTATTTTCCGTAATTGGTTATCAGGAGTAAAGTTTAACTTTTTTGGTATAATTTGTATATTAGGTACAGCCAAAGGTGAAGAAAAAGGTACATCTTGTTTATGGTCTTCATTACTTTGTTCAGTACAATGATCTTTTTAAATATGTCTTTGGTAAGAACTAAATATTTGAAATGATCGGCTACAATTGCCTTCTTTACAGTTATATTGAATTATTTTTTGGTTACTATGTACAAAATACAGATGTTGCCTTAGACATCTAACATCTTGGAGGCTCATTTCACATAAGAAGCAGGAAACCATAGTGAGGGCAGTATATAAACTTAAACAAAAAATGAAAGTTAGTGTAGCAGGTATTGACGGCTTGGCATTTCACTATGACAAAAAGGACTTAATACTACTATTGAACGATAAAAAGTGTCATTCGCTATGACAAAAAGGACTTAATATAAATTCAAGGATAAAAAGTGTCATTCGCTATGACAAAAAGGACTTAATATCAATTCAAGCATAAAAAGTGTCATTCGCTATGACAAAAAGGACTTAATATCAATTCAAGGATTAAAAGTGTCATTCGCTATGACAAAAAGGACATAATATCAATTCAAGGATTAAAAGTGTCGTTTTCTATGACAGGAACGGAAAGTGGAAAATAACTAGTTCTCCGTCAAGCCGAGTTCCGAGAGGAGAGTGGAAATGGATGTTGAATCAAATCGGGGTTTTAATTTTATAAAAGCCTTTTTTGAATTAACATCAAGGTAAATAAACTCTCCTCTGGATATTTAGCATTGAGCGTAAATATTAATTTTAAGCAAGTATCCACTGCTTCCACTATTGAAGGAAGTATGTATTTATTTTCGTTTACTATAATGTTGTTTAAGGACTCACCAACTCCCAAAATATACGGTTGGAGGGTGATAATAATAATATCAATTCAAGGATAAAAGTGTCATTCGCTATGACAAAAAGGACTAAATATCAATTCAAGGATAAAAGTGTCATTCGATATGACAAAAAGGACTTAATACTACTTTTGAAAGATAAAAAGTGTCATTCGCTATGACAAAAAAGGACTTAATACTACTATTGAAAGATAAAAAGTGTCATTCGTTATGACAAAAAGGACTAAATATCAATTCAAGGATAAAAGCGTCATTCGATATGACAAAAAGGACTTAACACTACTTTTGAAAGATAAAAAGTGTCATTCGCTATGACAAAAAGGACTTAATACTACTTTTTAAAGATAAAAAGTGTCATTCGTTATGACAAAAAGGAGTAAATATCAATTCAAGGATAAAAGTGTCATTCGCTATGACAAAAAGGACTTAATACTACTTTTGAAAGATAAAAAGTATCATTCGCTATGACAAAAAGGACTTAATACTACTTTTGAAAGATAAAAAGTGTCATTCGTTATGACAAAAAGGAGTAAATATCAATTCAAGGATAAAAGTGTCATTCGCTATGACAAAAAGGACTTAATACTACTTTTGAAAGATAAAAAGTGTCATTCGCTATGACAAAAAGGACTTAATACTACTTTTGAAAGATAAAAAGTGTCATTCACTATGACAAAAATGACTTAATATCAATTCAAGGATAAAAAGTGTCATTCGCTATGACAAAAAGGACTTAATATCAATTCAACCATAAAAAGTTTCATTCGCTATGACAAAAAGGACTTAATATCAATTCAAGGATAAAAAGTGTCATTCGCTATAACAAAAAGGACTTAATATCAATTCAACCATAAAAAGTGTCATTCGCTATGACAAAAAGGACTTAATATCAATTCAAGCATAAAAAGTGTCATTCGCTATGACAAAAAGGACTTAATGTCAATTCAAGGATTAAAAGTGTCATTCGCTATGACAAAAAGGACATAATATCAATTCAAGGATTAAAAGTGTCGTTTTCTATGACAGGAACGGAAAGTGGAAAATAACTAATTCTCCGTCAAGCCGAGTTCCGAGAGGAGAGTGGAAATGGGTGTTGAATCAAATCGGGTTTTAATTTTATAAAAGCCTTTTTGAATTAACATCAAGGTACATAAACTCTCCTCTGGATATTTAGCATTGAGCGTAAATATTAATTTTAAGCAAGTATCCACTGCTTCCACTATTGAAGGAAGTATGTATTTATTTTCGTTTACTATAATGTTGTTTAAGGACTCACCAACTCCCAAAATATACGGTTGGAGGGTGATAATAATAATATCAATTCAAGGATAAAAGTGTCATTCGCTATGACAAAAAGGACTAAATATCAATTCAAGGATAAAAGTGTCATTCAATATGACAAAAAGGACTTAATACTACTTTTGAAAGATAAAAAGTGTCATTCGCTATGACAAAAAGGACTTAATACTACTATTGAAAGATAATAAATGTCATTCGTTATGACAAAAAGGAGTAAATATCAATTCAAGGATAAAAGTGTCATTCGCTATGACAAAAAGGACTTAATACTACTTTTGAAAGATAAAAAGTGTCATTCGCTATGACAAAAAGGACTTAATACTACTTTTGAAAGATAAAAAGTGGCATTCGTTATGACAAAAAGGACTAAATATCAATTCAAAGAAAAAAGTGTCATTCGATATGACAAAAAGGACTTAATACTACTTTTGAAAGATAAAAAGTGTCATTCGCTATGACAAAAAGGACTTAATATCAATTCAAAGAAAAAAGTGTCATTCGATATGACAAAAAGGACTTAATACTACTATTGAATGACAAAAAAGACTTAATATGAATTC
Organism: Eupeodes latifasciatus; assembly: GCA_920104205.1. NCBI lineage: Eukaryota > Metazoa > Arthropoda > Insecta > Diptera > Syrphidae > Eupeodes > Eupeodes latifasciatus. The sequence continues at coordinate 80,445 of CAKKTC010000001.1, forward strand.
AAGGATTATGACAGGAACGGAAAGTGGGAAATTTCTAGTTTTCCGTCAAGCCGAGTTCCGAGAGGAGAGTTAAAGTGGAAGTGGATGTTGAATCAAATCGGGTTTTAATTTTATAAAAGCCTTTTTGGATTAACATCCAGGTACATGAACTCTCCTCTGGATACATAGCATTGAGTGTAAATATTAATTTTAAGCAAGTATATACTGCTTCCACTATTGAATTAAGTACATATTTATTTTCATTCACTATAACAAAATATGATGTAATATTGCTTAAGGACTCACCAACTGCCAAAATATATGGTTGGAGGGTGAGATTATACCCTTCCAGTTTTGTTTTTCTGCTCTGTATTGCCTCGCTGATGCCAGCATCCGATATTATGTGAGTAATAAAGGCCTCCCTCACCTCTGATTTCGAAGGCCGCCAAACTTTTTTTTGAGCTGCCCTTCAATCTTATGGTGCTCACGGAGAGCAGCGATGGAATGAGGAGGAAAGCAGCGAGGTTGCTGGTGTCTTCAGAAGCTATAAAAAGTAAACAAATGTTGATTGTGTATATATAAAATAAAGGTGATTTTACTTACTATTTTCAAGGCCCAACAAGTTTTGGATGCAATTGTCCTTGACTGAACGTTTCTTGGCTATTTGGTATATCTTGACTTTCGTGTTTGGAAACGTTTCCATAAGTCCATTAAAGCTATCCGGATAGAGGAACTGGAAGTCCTTTTGCAACTTTAAAAATTTAAGAAGAAAAAATCACATAAGCTTTGCAAATAAAACTTCTTAGAAAGTCCAGAATTAATAAAGTATTAAACATATTTTGAATTACAAACAGGGACCGAAAACTACTCTCTTCACCTTATCTTCGAAACTGTTCGACGAATGAAAAAATTGATTGTTAGGGACATGGAAAAGGGAATATTTAAAAGAAACTTGGAAACTTGGAAAAAGGACTTGAAAAAAAAACGTAGGCAAGAATTTGTTTTTTAACTATGAAGGTTATATCAACTTATTAACTACGGACTTTGATATTTCAGATGTAATGAAAATTAACAACCGAATTTACGATTTTAATTTAGGATGAATATTACGATGGCGGAGTGATTGTCCGCAAACTCAATAATAAAAAAACAAAGTTATCCAAGTCCCAAACGAATTATAATTTAATCAAATAGGTAGCCGGCGCGCACGAGTAGTACCTATTTGTGATTAATTGAAAATGAAATAAAAATAATAGACAACTGTCAAACGCGAATAGGTTTGTTCGTTAATTTCCACACAAACAGCAAAAGCAGTGCTGTCGTCCGATAGCTCAGTTTTGGGGTGGGTTCGATTAATTGGGAATAAAGGTACGTTTTATCAATTGTAATGATTTACCTTATCAAATTAATTGGATTATTGACTTTGAATAAAGGGTGTTCCTGAAATATATGGAAAAAAAAAATAAAAGAAGCAAAATGGGCGCCAGTGATTTTTTTTGTAAAAAAAAGGAAATCACAAACCTTTTGGAGCGGAACCAAATAAGACAATTTGTGAACAAATAAAAAAAAGAAGATGTTTTAAACAGGTAGAAGTATTTTTAATGATTTTAAATTTTGCTTGGGAAACCTTACAAGTAGGATTAAAACCCAAGATCTTTTAAGAATTTTGAAAGACAAAGAAATGGTGTATAACACCGAAGATGGACCGTTAACCTTTTTGTCCCGACTGGACAAAGACAATTTTTAAACACGGGTCGCGAGTTCCGCTTTTTCGGAATAACCTTTTTTTTTCTTTACGAAACGAAAGCCCAACGATTATTCAAACAATTCTCAATAATAACTATCACGCACAAAAAAAATTGTACTCTCCAAATACCAAATAAAATACTTAGCTTTTATCTCTTTATGTCCTGCCAACTTCCCTCTCCTAGCTGTTTCCCAATCCTTTTTTTTTCTTTCTAACTTCCTCCAATTTTCACTTTCGTTTTCCTCAAAATTTTACAATTTCTATATCACTTCAAACAACACTTGAATTTCTTTCCCTTCTCAAAGTTTTTCCTTTATCTTCTTTTTCTTTTTCTTTAAAATCTCTTGAACCTCTGGCTCAGAATCAATATCGCAAAAAAGTGATCTTCCAGGCTTTAACCTTGCCTTGAAGACCTCTTCTTTGTTTTCCATTCCCACATGCTTTCGGCCAATCAGAAAGTGTGGGTTTCGTTCGCGTTTTAATTCAGCTACACCTAGCATATTTGCAAGAGTGAGCGAACGCAGTTGAGACACCACTACTTTTCCTACTCGCACGTTTCACCCCAGCTTTATGCACTACCACCGTCATTGGATTCGCCGACCTCTGGTACTTCTTCCAGTGAGCGGGAATTCAATGGGTGCATTCAGCCACCCTATTCACACCCCCATAATTTTGGAGAAACTTTGATAAGTTGCATGAAACTCAAGTGTTTAACGCGTTCATTTTTTCCCCTCGTACGAAATTACAATTTAGTAAAAATTGAAGAAAGCTTATCAATTTCTTTTTTTTTTGTTTTAACTGTCGGAGTGTGGAAGTTGGCAGTGATTTTTAATCTCGCGATTCTACTCTATTCGTCGTTGGACTTTCGCGCAGACTAGGGGATTAGGGACTCGTGTTAACGTTCCATCTTTTACAATAAGCGATTGGTTTATGTCGGGCATGCAGCCATTCTCATCTGAGTAACATCAGCAATCGAGGACCAAGTGTCGCTCGTGCCTTTTTTTTTTTGTTTGTTCTGGTGACCAGACCACCTGTCTGTCACCATGATTGGTATTCGTGTAGACCATCCGTCGTACCCAGTCTTTTGTGGACCGCCTGTCACACAAATGCACCATTTTGTCCGCACCTGTTTTTGGTTGCTTTTCCAGTATATACTAAGAGCAGGCCACTGACTGATGGAAGACAGGATTCAACTGAACTCTTAGAATATTTTGGAGCCACAACGAAGAACGGAAGGTTAAAAAGGGTAAAGGATATACAATAGGCGAGTGAAACTTGTTGTGGTAAATTTTACCGCAACAAATCCCACCCTTACCTCCTAGGAAATGTGCTTACAATTCTGTAACACATTTTCTAAAAGTGCCAAGGTAATGGAAAACAAGATTAAGGATTTTCCATCAAAAAAAAATGTGAACTAAAATCAATTTAACAAAATCGAAGTGCAAAGTAATCAAAACAAAAGTAAACTACGTTAATCATTAAAATTTTCGGATGCATTGGTAAACGGTTTTAAATCTTTAACATGCCAAGTTCCGCGTTCTTTACCATTACTATCTTTCACGACGTATGTCCAAGGTGACAAACGCTTATCAATTAAAAACGGACCGACAAATTTCGGTGCTAATTTGGCTGCATAATAATTCGCGGTATCCGAAAGCGTGAAATTCCTGCGCCATACAAGTTCGCCGGGGTGATATTGAACATCACGCCGTCGAAGATTGTAGGCTTCCGCAGAACGTTTAGAAGCTACTCCCAGCTTCTTAACAATATCGGCCCTAAGCCTTTGAAAGCGTTCCCTCATCCCCTCCGGATCCTGAACGTCTTCTGAATCATTCCCTACAGATGGTACTTCTTTACCCGAAGTTACCATTTCCCTCCCGAAGTTCGCATAGTAAGGGGACACTCCCAAAACTTCGTGTTGTGACGTGCGAATGGCGCACGCCACTTTACTCAGTTGAGTATCCCAAACCCGTTGATTTTCCCCAACATATGCCCTTAAGGTGGTTTTGAGGATCTGATTAATCCTCTCCGCAGGATTCGCCTGCGGGTGATAATGGGCTGTAAATTTTATTTGTGACGCGTACGCCTGGCAAAGCGTTTTCAATTCCTTCGATCGGAATTGGGGACCGTTGTCACAGACGGTCACCTTTGGTACGCCAAAAAGTAGGAAGACATTGTCTTCGAGTTCCCTACAGATAGCTTTTGCAGTAGCCGACCTCAACGCAAACAGTAGTGGAAACTTTGTGAAGTAATCCACCACCGTCAAAATGTATGTAAAACCCCTACTAGATTTAGGAAGCGGCCCTACCAAATCTATACAAATCATCTCCCACGGTGATTTGATTCCTACCCTCTCCGTCATTAACCCAGCTGGTTTTTCATTAATAGGTTTCACCTGTTGGCAAACTTGACAACTCCTAACGTACTTGGTGATATCAGCTCTCATTTTCGGCCAGTAAAACTTTGCCGCTATCCTGGCGAAAGTTTTCCTAACTCCCATGTGACCCGCTAATGAGTTATCATGATTATCCTGTAAAATCCCTAACCTATCCTTTTTACCTATCACTCTCTTCCATTCTTGATTATCCTGATGAACTATAATATGACTAGCCTTTACGAGCTTGAACAATTGTCCATGCTCAACTCTCCAGGCCGGAAACCTAAGTGGATTGGCATTCACTTGCGCAATCATTTTTACCACCCAAGGGTCTGAAACCTCTTCTGAGATACCACCCAACTGTGGCACTCCTCGAGACAGCATATCTGGAACCACATGCTCTTTCCCCTTGCGATGAACGATTTCGAAGTCAAACTGTTGTAACCTAATGGCCCAACGAGCCAACCTACCCTGTGGATCTTTCAAATTACTTAGCCATACCAAGGAATAATGATCAGTTACGACAGTAAATCGAACACCTTCGAGATACGGTCGCAACTTCTCAATAGCCCAAAGCACAGCCAAGCATTCCTTCTCTGTCGTACTATAATTCCTTTCATTCCTATTTAGAGACCTACTAAGGCAACAGACAACCTTTTCTCCCTCATCAAAGTTCTGTGAAAGAACTGCACCGATACCAAAATCTGACGCGTCTGTTTGAACGACAAAAGGTCGTTTGAAATCTGGGCAAGTGAGTATAGGTGCTGTCACCAAACACTCTTTTGCCTTCCTAAAGCTATCCTCGCATTCTTGAGTCCAAGTGAACTTCCTATTCTTTTTTAATAAATCTGACAACGGTCTGAGCAATTCAGCGAAATTTGGTACAAAACGACGGTACCAAGAAACTGTCCCTATAAAACTCCTAACCTCTTTAACATTCCTCGGTGCTGGAATCCTAACCATACTGTCTACTTTTTCAGGATCGACATGCAACCCATTACGATCCACTATATATCCTAAAAATTTAAGCGAAGGCATGCAAAAGTTGCATTTTTCCTTGCTAACCTTTAATCCGGCATCGCTCAACCTTTTCATCACTTCACTGAGAACTTCGAGATGTTTTTCAAAAGTTTCAGCAATGATAATGATGTCGTCTAAATAGACGAAAACGAATGGCTCAAGATCGGCACCCAATACCGTGTCGATAAATCTTTGCCAAGTCGCCGGTGAGTTATGAAGTCCGAAAGGCATTCTCCTAAACTGAAATAAACCTCGCCCAGGTACCGTAAAGGCAGTATAAGGCTTAGATTCCTCCTCCATAGGTATCTGCCAGTACGCTGACTTGATATCTAGTGAAGACAAGAACCTAGCACCACGAAGCCTATCTAAAATTGCACTAATATACGGTAAGGGGTACGCATCCCTATCCGTATTCTTATTCAGCTTCCTATAGTCCACGCAGAATCTAAAGGAGCCATCTTTCTTTTTTACTAACAGTATTGGAGATGACCAAGCACTTGTCGATCTCTCAATAACTCCTGCCTCTAACATTTCATTAAGTTCCCTATCTATATGAACCTGCATTGCCGGGGAGACCGGATAGTACCGTTGTTTTATCGGCTCTGCCGACTTCCTAATTTTGTGCTCGACTAGTGTTGTGCAACCTAAGCCCTCGGGCATTTTCCTAAACGAATCCTCCACTAAAGTTTCTAACGCTTTTATTTCCCTATTATCCAACTCTGATCGTTCTATAATAGAACATACCGAAACAGCACTGTTCTGTTCGGAAAAATTCCACTCTCGTGACCTGATATCCGGGACAATGCCCGACAGCGCCCAAAAATCTGCGCCTAAAATCACGGTGTGCGGCAAAGTTGGTATAATTAAGCAATCAATAAGGATTGCCCTACCCTCAACTACTATCGGAAGAGAGAGTGTCCCTAACACTTCGACACCTGACCCGTCTGCCAAACACACGCAGTGGACAGTGTCTTTCTTCACAGTAAACCCTAAATCACCAAGTATTTTCCAAGAGTCCCTACCTATTATGGTCCTGGAAGCTCCTGAATCTAGTATTCAGAACCATAAATACTAACTTTTAAAAATGGTCTCCTATCATTCCCGTTTGCCTCCAAGGTGAACCCTAAATGAACCCTATTTACCAGCTGGTTTCCAGCAGGCAAAAACCCTAACGCTTCTGAACTCCTCGCCCTGCTGCCGCAGGAGTTCGCTGCCCATTTCCCGAGCATTTCCTACACTCTGCTCTTTTGACCCCTAAAGCCCCACACCCGAAACAACGCCTAGGAGCGGAACACCTATCTGCGTAATGGCCTGATCCATTACACTTAAAACACCGAATGCTCGAATAGGCACGAGATGAGTTCAATGATTGGGCCTGACGATGAGTTTCGTTGTTCTCTGTAACAACCGAAACCGAAGGAGTATCGACACCTACATATGCTAGATCCGGTTCTAGCAAAGACCTATTCTGCCTAACACTTGGTGGTGGAACATACGCATCTACGTTGGCCCTAACGGCTTCTAAACTCCTACCTAATGTCACCAAATCTGACACACAAGTTGGTTTCGCCAAACCAAGTTGTGTTTGGTAAAAGGGTGTCAAGTTCCTTTGGATCATTGACAACCTTCTACTTTCAGTTATGGGTTCTGTCAATCTACCAAACAAATTCGACATCGTCGCGACATAGACACCGATGGACTCATCTTTGCCTTGAGTCCGACGCCTAATCTCCTCTTAAAGCTGGTCGTCATAATTCAGTGGTAAGAACTCGAGTTTCAACTCTTTCACGAGTTCCTGCCACGAATTAACCGAAACCCTAACTGCCCTATACCAAATCAATGCTTTTCCGACGAAAAGCTCTACTGCTGACCTAAAAAGTTGGGTTTCCGAAACCCCCCTAGCCTGTCTCATTTCCTCAATCCTCTCTAAGAATGCATTCACTGAGGTACCGCAGCGTTCCCCAGTGAATTTAACCTCCCATTTGGCGATGTTTTGGAATCGGTCCGATTCCACATAAATCCTTCCTGAAACGAAATCTTTATTTTCAGCATTATTCCTCCTATTGCCTGCTTCTCCTAAGCTTGTAGGTGTATCGACAGCAGTACCCATTGACACACTTCTTGTTGTTGCAGCCGGAAGCTGTTTATCCCTTTCCTTTTCCTTTACAACCTGTTCTTCCTCAATATCCTCCTCATCATCCCTCTCTAATACCGACATGGTCATAATCACCTTATTTTTCAAGGCAAGCTTTGATTTATCCTGACTTTCATTTTCAGGAATGCTCCTATCTAACCTACGCAAGCACCACTCTACTTTCGTTAAAATTTTTAGATATTCACCCGAAGTTTCCGATTTCGGGGGATTCTCTAAAAGTTTCCCTATCTCGACTACTTTCTTTTCAACTGCCATCAAATCCTCCTCGAAAGTGAAAGGATATGATGCAGCTACAAAAGAATTCCTACGTTCTAACTTAAGCGTTGTCCTAAGAGACTTCCTCATCTCTTCAACCGTACCGACAATCAAACCACGACATTCTATTTCATAGGTAATCTCGTCCTGAGATAACCTATTAATCTGACTCACGTCCATATTACAAAAAAAACTATTTTCCAAAATGACCCCGAAACAAATTTAACAACACGTAAAATAATCTTAAGCCAAAACAAAAGTTAAAAGAAAGGCTCAAAACTCCCTCTGATTGATACCAAAAGAAAACAAGCAAACGCGAAAGAACCGAAAAGAAAGGTAAAAGTCTCAAAAATCCTAAGAAAATTTGTTTTCTTTTTATTTAAAAACTCTTTAATTACACTGTATATAGGAACTAACGATTGCAAAAAAAACATCCACGTAAACCCGTCATTGAACAAGATTTTATTTTAACTATAATAAACAATATCGCAAGAGAAGAAAAAAATTAATTAATTAATTATTAAATTCGATGAAGTTAAAATATAGCAGAAAATTTAAAAAAAACTATTAAAATATTCAAACTAGTACAATGGCAACACTTAAATCTGAACAAAACTTCACTAAAATATGCAATCTATCTCCACAAAAGGTGCGAGAGAGAACGCTATACAACCACTATCCCAAAATGGATTCCGAAAGCACAACGCAAAAAAAAATATATCACTTTATTATATGAAAGTAAAATAAATAACAAAATCAATGAAAATTATATTTGTGTCTACTATCACTATGAAACAATATATGCGAAAATTTAAAGAATATTCAAAGGACTCACTTATTATTTTTTCCAGGCAAAATAAACAAACTTCCGAATTCCCTCCTTTCCTTTCTTTTTTAAAGGTTATATCCTTAGGCCTCTTGTGGCCGTAAATTCCCCGCGACAGCTCACCTAAATGAAAAAAAAAAAAACACCACCAAGTAATTAAATCTTTAAAAGAAAAGTAAATCACAACACAATTAACTTCCCTAAACACAGGACAAAACCAATCACGAGTATGTATGTAGGTATTTCAACCAAAAAAGAAACAAGAAAGCCCCACGTTGGGCGCCAAATTGTAATGAAAATTAACAACCGAATTTACGATTTTAATTTAGGATGAATATTACGATGGCGGAGTGATTGTCCGCAAACTCAATAATAAAAAAACAAAGTTATCCAAGTCGCAAACGAATTATAATTTAATCAAATAGGTAGCCGGCGCGCACGAGTAGTACCTATTTGTGATTAATTGAAAATGAAATAAAAATAATAGACAACTGTCAAACGCGAATAGGTTTGTTCGTTAATTTCCACACAAACAGCAAAAGCAGTGCTGTCGTCCGATAGCTCAGTTTTGGGGTGGGTTCGATTAATTGGGAATAAAGGTACGTTTTATCAATTGTAATGATTTACCTTATCAAATTAATTGGATTATTGACTTTGAATAAAGGGTGTTCCTGAAATATATGGAAAAAAAAAATAAAAGAAGCAAAATGGGCGCCAGTGATTTTTTTTGTAAAAAAAGGAAATCACAAACCTTTTGGAGCGGAACCAAATAAGACAATTTGTGAACAAATAAAAAAAAGAAGATGTTTTAAACAGGTAGAAGTATTTTTAATGATTTTAAATTTTGCTTGGGAAACCTTACAAGTAGGATTAAAACCCAAGATCTTTTAAGAATTTTGAAAGACAAAGAAATGGTGTATAACACCGAAGATGGACCGTTAACCTTTTTGTCCCGACTGGACAAAGACAATTTTTAAACACGGGTCGCGAGTTCCGCTTTTTCGGAATAACCTTTTTTTTTCTTTACGAAACGAAAGCCCAACGATTATTCAAACAATTCTCAATAATAACTATCACGCACAAAAAAAATTTTACTCTCCAAATACCAAATAAAATACTTAGCTTTTATCTCTGGATGTCCTGCCAACTTCCCTCTCCTAGCTGTTTCCCAATCCTTTTTTTTTTCTTTCTAACTTCCTCCAATTTTCACTTTCGTTTTCCTCAAAATTTTACAATTTCTATATCACTTCAAACAACACTTGAATTTCTTTCCCTTCTCAAAGTTTTTCCTTTATCTTCTTTTTCTTTTTCTTTAAAATCTCTTGAACCTCTGGCTCAGAATCAATATCGCAAAAAAGTGATCTTCCAGGCTTTCACCTTGCCTTGAAGACCTCTTCTTTGTTTTCCATTCCCACATGCTTTCGGCCAATCAGAAAGTGTGGGTTTCGTTCGCGTTTTAATTCAGCTACACCTAGCATATTTGCAAGAGTGAGCGAACGCAGTTGAGACACCACTACTTTTCCTACTCGCACGTTTCACCCCAGCTTTATGCACTACCACCGTCATTGGATTCGCCGACCTCTGGTACTTCTTCCAGTGAGCGGGAATTCAATGGGTGCATTCAGCCACCCTATTCACACCCCCATAATTTTGGAGAAACTTTGATAAGTTGCATGAAACTCAAGTGTTTAACGCGTTCATTTTTTCCCCTCGTACGAAATTACAATTTAGTAAAAATTGAGGAAAGCTTATCAATTTCTTTTTTTTTTTGTTTTAACTGTCGGAGTGTGGAAGTTGGCAGTGATTTTTAATCTCGCGATTCTACTCTATTCGTCGTTGGACTTTCGCGCAGACTAGGGGATTAGGGACTCGTGTTAACGTTCCATCTTTTACAATAAGCGATTGGTTTATGTCGGGCATGCAGCCATTCTCATCTGAGTAACATCAGCAATCGAGGACCAAGTGTCGCTCGTGCCTTTTTTTTTTGTTTGTTCTGGTGACCAGACCACCTGTCTGTCACCATGATTGGTATTCGTGTAGACCATCCGTCGTACCCAGTCTTTTGTGGACCGCCTGTCACACAAATGCACCATTTTGTCCGCACCTGTTTTTGGTTGCTTTTCCAGTATATACTAAGAGCAGGCCACTGACTGATGGAAGACAGGATTCAACTGAACTCTTAGAATATTTTGGAGCCACAACGAAGAACGGAAGGTTAAAAAGGGTAAAGGATATACAATAGGCGAGTGAAACTTGTTGTGGTAAATTTTACCGCAACACAGAATACAAATATATCTTCAGTATGCTATAAGAAGAGCTTAAGTAAGGAATTTTATGAATATATCATTTCGACTTGTACATCATATTAAAATGTGATAATTTGAGCATTTACAAGTTCCTTTATAGAAATATCTTTTGGGAATCATCCGCAGTGAAGTTAATATCCCACAAGAGTGGGCTTGAGCTCTTTTTATAGCAAACATATTTTCTTAGTGAAGTGTAAAAATGTAAACATACTAAAGGGTTTGTTGAATCTTTACATGATTCAACATTTTTCTTGCTGGTTGATTGCGAGAAAGAAATCAATTCATTAAACGGAAAATCTTGAATATTCCCAGAATCTATTTTTATGACGGAATCAAAAACCTGTAAATATTATTGAAATAATTTATTTAACTAATTTTTTTTCTAAACTTCAATTTAGAAAACTTACCAATGAGTCTATATTTTCCGGGTACATAAGTTTTTTATATTCCTCCAAGTTTTTGGTAAATAGCACACGGGGGCAAACGTTTGGAATCAGCTCTTTTATCTCTTCAGGTCCCAGCAGAGCCATTGTCATCGTTGTTAAATTGTTTTCTAAGAAATTTTAATATTATTATGAAATGAATAAAAATTCGAAAAAAGTCTAATGCATTTCTACAAAAATAGTCCCCCGATAATATGAATGCTGATAGTGCGAATTTCTCCATAATATATGAATCGCCAAAAATTAGCATTTACATCTCTATAATGTGACCTTCGAATTACTTTCTAGCTCTATTATAAGAATTTCTTTTGGAAACGGGTTTTCTTCCTTTTTTCTTATAGTTTTTTTTTTATTGTTGAATTTAGACAGTAGTCTAAAGAGTAATGTGGTAACATTCCTAAAATCAGAAAAAATCAGAAAATGTGTGGTTTAAATTAGTTCACATTATCGAGGGACTGCTGTTTTTTCTAAATACGTAATTTTCATTTTTTTTTTTTTTTTTTTTTTATAATTAGCGAACACTAAAAGGGTTTTGTATACCTTTAATATGCCAAAGACACAGTGTGAGCATTAGGAAAAGAGGGAAGGGTTGGATAGGAGGTGTCGGTGTACATTGATTTTAAATTTCTGAACATTGCAATGACAGGGAAAGATAGAGCGTGGCAAGGCGTTCCACATTCGCGTAGTACGGCTAAAAAAAGAATCTCTGTACTTCATAGTACGGCCGAAGTTGGGCTCAAGGGTAAACTGATGGGCATTCCTAGAAGCGCGGGTATTACGGTTAAATTGTTTAAGGGGAGGAATGCAACTGGCTATTTCACTAGAGCAAAGTCCGTTAAAATAACGGTAAAAAAGGGTGAGGCAAGAAACCTTGCGTCGATGTTCGAGTGACGTAAACGAGTTGATGATGTTAATGTCACCAATCATTTTAAAAGCTCTTTTTTGAATACTGTCCAAGAGGCTTAAATAAGTTACTGGAGCACCAGCCCAGAGATGAGAGTTATATTCAAGTTTCGGACGTATATAGGTTTTGTAGATTGTAGCCAGATCAGACGGAGAGAAAAATTTCTTGCAACGTCTCAAAAAACCTAGACATCTTGCGGCATTTTTGGCAACATCGCGTATGTGATCGCTCCACAAAAGGTGGTTGCTGATGCACATTCCGAGGATGTCGAGATTTTCCGTTTCGTTGATGCAAGTGCCACTCATAGATAGTGGCAAAGAGGGTTTATCTCGCTTTAACGATGCAAGACAGCATTGCGTTTTCGAAGCATTAAATTCCACACGATTTTTTATTCCCCATTGTACAATGCTGTGTAGGTCGGAATTTAATGAGCTAATCATATTTTGCCGTTGCAGTTCCACATCCGAAGAGGAGGGTTGTGAGTCTGGAAACGAATATGAAAAGCTAAGAGTGCTATCGTCAGCGAAACAATGTATTGGATTAGAAGTGGCAGACAGGAGATCATTTATAAAAATGAGGAAGAGGGTCGGAGACAAAACGGAGCCCTGGGGCACACCAGCATTTATTTTATGAGTTTCAGACTTGAATCCGTCCAAAACAACTTGTATTGAACGGTTCGAAAGAAAATTTCTAATCCAACGAAGAAGAGATTCGTCGATACCGAAAGCACGCATTTTCGATAAGAGAGCAAGATGCCAGACTTTATCAAATGCCTTTGAAATATCAAGTGCAATAATCTTACTTTCTCCAAAACGATGTAAAGATTTGTTCCACTGTTCGGTGAGATGAACCATGAGATCACCAGTGGACCTATTGCTACGAAAGCCGTATTGCCGGTCATTAAGAAGCTTCCGTTCCTCAAGATATTTCTTAAGCTGATAATTAATCAGCGTTTCCATGACCTTAGAAAGAAGGGACGTTAGTGCTATCGGTCGATAATTTGTGGGAGAAGAAGATTCGCCTTTTTTTGGGATTGGCTGAACAAATGCAGTTTTCCAACTACTCGGAACGAGACCAGAAGAATAGGATAGATGGAAAAGCTTACGCAGTGGCTTTGCTAGCGTGGAAGAACACCTCTTCAGAATAATAGCGGGGATACCATCTGGGCCAGCGGATTTATGAATGTTGAGATCTTTAAGAACTCTCGCCACAGTTCGAGTACGAAAAAAGATTGGTCCCATAGAATCATTTACGCGTTCAAGAACTGGGGGAGTCATGACACTATCTGGTAAGGTGGAATTTTCGGCGAACTGCCTAGCAAATAAGTTGGCTTTATCAATAGAGCTAACTAAAGGAGTGTCATTGACAACAAGCGTAGGAACCGAGGAAGAGGAAGAATTCCTCATATTTTTTACAAATGACCAAAAATTTTTACTGCCTTTGGGACATTGCAGTATTTTTCGCCGTAATTTTTGGTCATGTAAAAATTTGGTCCTTCGAATATAGGCGTTGCAAGCCTTCCTGGCTTGCTTAAACTTTTTCCGGTTTTCCTCAGTTGGGTTGGCTTTAAAACATCGGAAGCTCACCTCTTTCTCCTTGATAACCTCTTTGCAGCTCGAATCGAACCATGATTTATCCTTGGGTTTAATACTTTTAACCCTATTCGGGATAAACGTTTCCATTCCCAGATGAATCATACTAGAAATCATATCTGCACTGGAGTCTACGTCGCTACCGAGGAAGCATAGCGACCAGTTAAAGATCCTGAAGAAATTATTGAGACCGTCCCAGTTGGCTTTCTCGTACTGCCAAACGGTTCTCTTTGGAGCTCTTTCTTTAACTGGATTTGTTTGACACGAGAAATTAGCAGATATGACACTGTGGTCCGATGTGCCTAGAGGCGTCAATACACTGATTGTGTATTTATCAGGATCAGAGGTGAGAAACAAGTCAAGTGTATATTCATATTCTGAGGTTCGCTAATTTATGGTCGTTCTTGCAAACAATGGTCTTTTTTTTACGAATCATACAACAAAAGAATTGCTCGAGTCGAGTGACGAGGAATCTGTCGGCGATGGCAAGCAGTCTGAGTCAGATCTAATAATGACTAGGGACACTCTCCACGTGGTTCATTTTTGTTTACATTTTTGGATCCCGTTAGGTCTCACGTACAGTGTACACGAGAAATAGACGGCAATATAAGGTGTTAAAGTAAGAAGGAGATAAAACAAAAGGAGCATTGTTTTGGCAGTTGTCATAGAAAACTTGTTCATTTCAACCCTCAATTACTGTGACCACGTTCATTCAAATAAAAAATGTTACGAGTTTCAACTCAGTGAATGAGCGCATCACGACAATCCGCATTAAGGCATAACATCAGCTTCATCTGTGCTCACGCCCCCACTGAGGAAAAGGATAAAGACACCAAAGACAGGTTCTACGAGCTCGCTCGACAAGACCTATGAGCAATGCCCTAGCTATGACATTAAAATCGTCCTTGGAGATTTGAATGCTAAGCTGGGTAGAGAAGAAATCTTTGGTGGAATAATCGGACGACATAGCCTACACCTACACGACACCACCTCCGATAACGGATTTAATCTAATCGACTTCGCTGCGGGGCGAGACGTAATGGTAGCAAGTACGCGTTTCCCACATCTCGATATCCACAAGGGAACATGGAAATCTCCTGACCAATCAACCATCAACCAGATTGATCACATTGCGATCGACGCACGACACTTTTCAAGCATGCAAGATGTGCGCACATTCCGATGTGCCAACATCGACTCGGACCACTACCTTGTTGTAACCAAGGTACGAATGCGCATATCCCAATCAAGGCCAACAACCTCAGCATTATATGCCCGATCCTCAAGAAAGGAGATCCCCTGAACTGCACCAACTACAGAGGTAAAAGTCTCCTTAACATCGCCTACAAGATCTTGTCTGCCGTGCCTTGTGAACGTTTGAAGCCCTTCGTCAACAACCTGACCCGAAAAGTCCACCATCGGTCTAATATTCACCCTATTCTATATCTATAGATCTTGGAGAAGACACAAGAACTTCAAATCGATACCTACTACCTTTTCATCGATTTGCAATTAGTAGAGCAATGTCTAGTTTTGACATTCCAGAAAAACTCGCCCGTCTGTATAAAATGACATGGGAAAACTAACGCTGTTTCATCATGGTCGGAAAAAACCTAACGGACGGATTGGATATGAAAAAAGGTTTTAGACAAGGCGACGCGCTGTCATGATTTCTTCAACTTCATTCTTGAAAATATTGTGCAAAACTCCAACGTCAACACCAGAGGCACAATCTTCCAAAAGTCCGTCCAGCTACTAGGATACGCAGACGACATTGACATAATTGGAAGAATACAGCCTGATGTCAGTGGAGCGTTTGTGAATTGTGAGTCTTGAGACGGAGGCCAGGAAGATGGGTCTAGCGGTTAACGAGGTCAAGCTCAAGTTAATGCTGTCAACAAGAAAGGACACCCAACATCGACGTCTTGGAGCTAACGTCAATATAGACAGAATTAACTTCGAGGTAGTTACGGACTTTGTCTACCTAGAATGTGCTGTGAACTCAAACAACAACACCAGCGCTGAAATCAAACGAAGAATCACTCTTGCCAATCGCTGATTCTTTGGACTTAGAAGGCAATTGAGTAGTCAAGTCCTCTCTCGAGCAACTAGTGTGTCATTGTACAAAACCCTAATCGGTTCTAATGTATGGTGCAGAGACATGGACCATAACAACATCGGATGAAAACGCTTTGGGTTGCTTCACGAGAAAAATTCTTCGAGTTATTTTTGGTCCAGTCTGCATGGAATGGAAAAGAAGATTCAATCAAGAATTGTACGAGCTGTTCAGCGACACTGACCTAGCCAGAAAAGTTAAGATCCAACGACTTAGATGGTTGGGTCATGTTGAGCGAATGGAGAATAATGCTCCGGCTCTTAGAGTCTTCGAATCCAACCCGAAAGGACGTCGCAAAAGAGGAAGACCGCGGCTCAGGTGGAGCACACAGGCGGTAGAGGACCTGAACCAACTTGGTGTGTGAAACTGGAGACAGCTAGCTAGGGACCGAGCTGGCTGGAGATGTTTGTTGGGTGAGGCCCTGGTCCGACCACACTACCATTGGCCGCCTAGGTTGTTTGTGGTGGAAGAGTGTCCCTACTCATTATACATATACTCTGGTGCACTGTTGTTTTTGTTTTATAAAATGCGAAAGAAACCCGCATGTAATCCTGCAATGTTCTTTTTCATTTCGCTGAATACATTTTTTTTATAACATTTCTATTTGCCTCAATGATAAATTTTGTTTACCAAATAAACTTGCATAAAATCTATTTGTAAATAATGATCAAACCAAAAGGAAAACTCTGAAATGTCAAACTACCAGTATACATATGTGTAAACATCCGTTCAAATTCGAATAAAAAATTAATTCCCTGATGTAAGAAATTTCCTTAAGGGAAGAAAAATTACCACTTATGCGTCACGGATCAAGAAAAGTATAGTGGTAGTCGCACATGAACTGGTTTTCGAATGCAATTTGCTTGGGAAAATATTTCAATGTGTGTTTGAGGCATTTACTTTTGTGTATCCTCTATCGTATGGCGTCGTTGATTGTTTTTATTTTTTGTTCGTGAAAAGAAAAACATTGGTCTATTTAATGACACACTTTTCAAGGTTACAATAAACCAATCAAAAGATTAACTAAACTAACCAACTCGATTAAATTTTTACATATTTACTCGGTTACAATACAAAAGTCACTCGGTTACAATACAATAGTCACTCGGTTACAATACAATAGTCACTCGGTTAAATGGAATGCGTTATTATTATGTATTTAATTAATCTTTTGATATTTTTGTTTCAAATTAAAAAAGTTTATTGAACTAAAACGCAACAAATTTAAAAAAACAATATGAATCACTTACCTTCAAACGTGGGGATATATTCCCCACTGTTTTAACAAACACGCCACTTCTTCCATTTGGACGAAAATTGAAATGGAAAAAGAATTTCCTCACTTTCAAATCACTTTAAATAGTTTTTTGTTATTGAATAACACGATATTTTTGAGTGTTGATTCAATTTAAAATAATATTTTAATTTTCACGAACTCACTGCTTCAAACACGAACCTTCCGCTGCCAAGAACAAAAACCGACTGTGCTGAGAGAGTGAGAGCAGAGAAATAACTAACCACTTTGTGTTTTAAATGTACACATAAAATAGGAAGTAAAGTAAAGTAACCGATTACTCGGTTAAGGCAGCGCACTAGAAGGGTTAAGTATGTAGAGGATATTTCTGGTGTGTGTGTCACAGCACAGAGCAGTAGAATGTAACCGACTACTCCGTTAAGTCAGCACACTAGAATGGTTAAGTATGCAGAGATATATGTTTTCTGGTGTGTGTGTGTCACAGAGCAGTAGAAAGTAACCGATTCAGAGATCACTTAAACCGATTACTCGGTTAAGGCAGCACACTAGAAGGGTTGAGTGTGTAGAGGATATTTCTTGTGTGTGTGTGTCACAGAGCAGGAGAAGGTAACCGAATACTCGGTTAAGCTAACACACTAGAAGGGTTAGCACGCAGAGAATATCTGTTGTCTGGAATCTGGTGTGTGCAACCGCTGCCAACCGCTTCACCCCAAAAAATGCCTACATTCCGAAAAAAGATGCCTTTTTCATTAAAAAAATGCCTTTTTTTAACACACTATTACTTTCCTTGAGTTTTATCAGTGGAAGTAAAGAAAACACAATTCAAATTTTCTTTAATTTTAGGTCTAACAACCTAAAAAATTGTTTTTTTTTTTTTTAATTCTTTGCGTAGAACTTAAAACTAAAACCTTGAATTCGATTCGAATTATTGAAAATCGTATAAACAAATAATAAAAGTGGATTTACTTAATTTTCCTCAGTCGGCGAGGTCGAATGCATAATCTTAGTAAATTAACAATCCACAATGAATACAAAAACAGTTTACTTTCAGTTTAACATGACTAGCAGTGGAAAAAAACAAAACAATAGAGAAAGCCTAACATCAGAGCACAGATAATAAATTTATTATCTGTGATCAGAGCTTCCCTGGGTTAGACAGTGAAAGACAGTAAGATATGTCGTTTTATATTGGTCTTTTTTTTACGTTTATTTTTCTACCTCCAATCTTTGTATATGGAATTTATAGTAGTTGCAGCACCGGTAATCGACGACAACGACGCGACGTCTGGAACGCGATACAGAACTAAAATCTTTGCATATTTAGAATAACTGCCAGCGCCAAGAACGGGACGATTTTCCAACCAAAGAATCACTAGGCTGGCACTACTATAATTTCCATATACAAAGCTCCAATGGAACGGGGTATGATGATTCTTCGGACGATTCTGTTTTCAAAACAGAAGAGTTCTGCTCTTCCCAGAAGCATTCCGTCTGTCAAAGTCTGTCCAATGGAATGCTTCCAGAAGACTTCTGGACTCTTCCGAATGCTTCTGGACAACCAATGGAAAACGACAATAGATGAGCACCAGATGAGCAGAAACTGATCGGAAAATTCGAACAATTTGAAGGTGGAATCTCATTTCTAAGGGCGAATTTACATATTACAATCTTAAAGGTTTAATATTTCAAGAATGCTTTAATAAAATAAAAAAAATAAAATAAAATAGTCAGTAGTTTGAAGCTGAAATGAAAAAAAAAAGATGCCTTTTTGCAAAAAAATAAGCCTTAGAGCCTTAGCTAGCAAAATAATGCCTAAAAGGCATGAAAATGCCTAGGTTGGCATCGCTGGGTGTGAGTGTCAAAGAGCAGTAGAATGTAACCGACTACTCGGTTAAGTCAGCACACTAGAATGGTTAAGTTTGCAGAGGTATGTGTTGTCTGGTGTGTGTGTTACAGAGCAGTCGAAAATAACCGACTACTCGGTTAAAGTAGCACACTAGAAGGGTTAAGTATGTAGAGAATATTTCTGGTGTGTGTGTCACAGAGCAGTAGAAAGATAACCGAATACTCGGTTAAGCTAGCACACTAGAAGGGTTAGCATGTAGAGGATATCTGGTGTCTGGTGTGTGTGTCACAGAGCAGTAGAATGTAACCGACTACTCGGTTAAGTTAGCAGTCAGCACACTAGAATGGTTAAGTATGCCGAGGTATATGTTGTCTGGTGTGTGTGTCACAGAGCAGTCGAAAATAACCGACTACTCGGTTAAGGTAGCACACTAGAAGGGTCAAAAATGTAGAGGATATTTAACCGACTGCTCGGTTAAGTTAGCACATTTAAAGGGTTAAACATGTAGAGTATATCTCATACGCACATTCGTGTCTTATATGAAAACGGTTAGCAGTCTTACAAGTTTAAATTTAAACACTGAACGGTTACTTTAAAACCTACAAACGGTTGGATGTCATGGGAAAATTGATGAAAAATTCACTCAAAAAAATCAAATAACGAGTGTGTTATTGTAACCGTCCTAACTCGGTTATATTTATATTTTTAAGTAGTAAAATTATTATTATTATTATTATTATACTTTATTGAACAATAATATAATTACAAAATTCAATAAATATTTATCAGAGCATTAGTTACCAGGGCCTTCAGCTCAAGTAGTAAAATTAAATGACACCATTGGGTTATTTTAACCGATTTGCTTAGTGATCTAGTAAGTTGTTTAATATTATCTATGACATGTGCTAAATTAAATTATTGTAGTCGTCTAAAGCTACCAAGTAACTAGTATAAAATGCGTTTTTTGACTTTACCCGAGGTTATTAGTTAATATAAATAATAGGATCGGTTTAGATAACCTTTATAAGTTGGTAATTTTAACCAATTCCATATAACCGAGTTGACTTCGTTGTTTTTAACATAATTGACTACGTAGTTTTTAAATAAGACTACGCTGTTTTTAACACATTTTTTTTAACTCATGGAAAAAAGCACTCGGTTGATAATTTTTTTTCTGCGTGTGTGCCTAAGAATCTGATCAGCTCTTTGAAAAGCTTTGATTCGAATTGCGAACCTTGATCAGTGGTGATGCTGTCTGGAACACCGAACCTAGAGACATGCTCATGAACGTACGTTCTGGCAATTGTTTCGGCATTAATGTCTCGAATGGGATAGGCTTCAGACCATCTAGAGAATCTGTCTACGATCGTTAGTATATATTTATAGTCGTTTGAGGGTGGAAGTGGACCTACTATGTCCATATGTATGTGTTGAAATAGGCCAGGAGGGATTGCAATTCGTTCAAATGGTGACTTTGTGTGTTTATGAACCTTTTCTGTTTGACATGCATTGCATTTTCTTGTCCATGAGTTTATGTCATGGTTCATTCTTGACCAAAAGAACATTTTTACAATCTTTTTGCGCGTAGCGCGAATTCCTGGATTGGAAATCGAGTGAATCTTATGAAAAATTGTTTGACGGAGATTCCTGGGTGCATATGGACGATTGTTTTCGGTGGAGGTTTCACACCACAGAGAAGAGTTGCATGCAGGGATTTTTATGAATTCTAATTTGATTTTTGAATTCTTTGGGATGTTGTTTCGAAGAGTTGTTAGTTCTTCGTCGCGTCCTTTATTTGTGCATTGGCTATAGTTTCTATGCCAATCGGTGTTTGGTCAATCGAATCCGTATGTGGTCGCGATAGGGAGTCTGCAACGACATTCAAAGAACCTTTGACATATCTTATATCACTTGTAAACTGGGATATGAGATCGAGATGTCGTTCTTGTCTAGGGCTTCGTTTAGCTTTTGTCGTGAGAGCTGTTGTTAGGGGTTTGTGATCTGTGTAGATATAAAAGTCTTGCCCCTCAACGAAGTTTTGAAAGTGTTGAATAGCCAAATAAATTGCAAGCAATTCCTTATCGAATGCTAAATATTTAGTTTGGGAAGGTGAAAGTTTCTTACTAAAGAATGCGATTGGTTCCCAAGTGTTGTCTTTTAATTGCTGTAGTACCGCTCCTACATCCGTGTTGGGTGCATCGGTTGTAATGCTAAGACTAGCGTTTTTTTGAGGATGGTTAAGTAGAGTTGCTTGTGCAAGTTCCTCTTTAGCAGTGTAGAATGCTTCTTTGCACTCTAGTGGCCAGCTGAAATCTGTTGGCTTTGATTTTCTTTTTGTGAGTGAAGCGAGGTGTGCATAAATGGGTGAAAGTATGCGTGCTAACTGAGGTATAAATCGGTGATAGTAGTTCACCATACCTACAAATCGTTGTGCACTCTTTATGGACTTTGGTTCAGCAAAGTCCGAAATTGCTTTTACTCTATCCTTAGAAGGTTGAATACCCTTTTCTGACAAGTCGAATCCCAAAAATTGTATTTTGGAAACGCCGAAGACACATTTTGATGCCTTGATTCGAAGCCCATACTTCGAAAGGCGTTGAAATAGGGTTCTTAAGTGATCTTCGTGTTCTTCAGCTGACTTATTAGCTACCAGAATATCATCTACTTAGATGAAAAGGAATGGGAGACCTTTTAACACTTGGGACATGAACCGTTGAAAGGTTCGCGCTGCATTTCTGAGCCCAAAAGGCATACGTAGGAATTCAAAAAGTCCGAATGGTCTGATTACAGCTATTTTGTGTATGTCCTCTTTTGCC
Source organism: Eupeodes latifasciatus (assembly GCA_920104205.1). Lineage (NCBI taxonomy): Eukaryota > Metazoa > Arthropoda > Insecta > Diptera > Syrphidae > Eupeodes > Eupeodes latifasciatus. Next base: position 102,082 of record CAKKTC010000001.1, read on the forward strand.
ATGGGTATGTTGTGATAGGCTCTTACCAAGTCAATCTTGGAAAATACTTTGCAATCGAAGAGTGTTGCATTCATGTAATGAATATGTGGAAGTGGGTTCCTTTCTGGGACTGTCATGGCGTTTAATCGCCTATAATCACCACATGGTCTCCAGTCGTTCGCCTCGTGTTTTGAAGCCATGTGTAGTGGAGATGCACCGGGTGAGGATGGAGGTCTGCAAATGCCTATTTGGACCATGTAGTCAAATTCTTCTTTTGCAATTTTTAATTTGACGTTGTTGAGGCGACGAGGGCGAGAATAAAGAAGGGATCCATTTGTAATAATGTGGTGAACGAATGTGTGTTTTACAGGAAGGTTGAAATTGGAAGGTTCCATAAGGGAAGAAAACTCTTGAAGGATTAAGTTGTATTTTTGTTTAATTTCAAAAAAAATTTCTCTACAAGGTGTGCCACTAACACTTGTATTTGTCAGTGGGTCAATAAGTCTGCAGTTTCTTATGTTGATTACCAAACCAGTTATTTTTAAGAAGTCGGCACCTATGATGGGTTTTGTGACTGAAGCTATTAAGAAGGTATGGTTGAAAACTCTTCAGAGGCCTAGCGTTAGTTTTAAAAATGTTGTGCCAAAAACATTTATAGCTGAGCCGTTTGCTGCAGAAATCTTTTGATCTGGTTTATTGTTTTTGTATTGTTTTAGTAATGAGGCTGGAATGGCTGAAACGTCTGAACCTGAGTCAATTAAAAATGTAAGGCTAGAAATTGGATCTTGAATGAAAATGCGGCTTGCAACATTATGCATTATACTGTCATTTGCCGCTGCCATGACAGTAGAATCTAGTTTGGGTTCAAATTTTTGAAATTGCAAGGCTGTGAACACTTTATGGCACGATTTCCATATCTCTGATGGAACCAACAAGTTTGTGAATTTCTCTTAGAATTCGATCTATTCCGACTATGTTTGTCTGAGTTTCGACTGAATGGGGTTCTATTTTGAGTTCGTGAAGAACGTTTATTGAAATTAAGATTTGAGAGCATAGTTTTATTTCGCTTATCTCGGCTTGTAGGTTTTGGTTGATGCTCGTAAGTTCATTGATTGATCGTTCAGAATGTGAAGGCATTGAGAAACAGGAGTTTTGTTTTTGGTAGACTTCAAAAATGTCGTCTGCTATTTCAAGGAGTTCGTCCGTTTTTGTTTTGGAGCTCGATTTGATTGAGACTTGGACAAGAGTGGGAAGACGCCGTTTCCAGGGTTCTAGTATGAGACTCTCCGTTACAATCATTGATTGTCCGGCCAATGTTTGCAATCTTCTGTAGAACTCTGAAGTCTTTTTGTCTTTTTGCTGATGGATACTCTCAGACAGGATTCTTTGTGTGCAGACACGCGTTGTGCTGTGTCGAGATTTGTGTGACACAAGGGTTGGATTTAAACACTCAATCTCTGGTTTGTCGATTTTTGTCTGGTTTTTGAGCGTGGAGTTTGTTTGCCACCAAATAATGTTTTCAGGACTCTGTGTTCCCTTTAAGTTTAATGTCTCGACCGATATTTTATGGGCGACGACGGCGCGGCGGCGGACGTCGAGCGTCGGGGTCACCAATATTGTTGTTTGATCTTTTATTATTGAAACAACAATTTATTTCTTTAACTTTGAACAATAATATATTTTATTTTATTATATTTAAAGTGTATTTTTAACAATAAAATGATTTTCGCGAACTAGACAATTGATTTTAACTTTAACAGAAACATGCACCCTGCGTCGGTCGTTTACAAAAAGTATCTGAATGTGTAAAACTAAATGGATACCAACTTGTGAGATAGAAAGATATTTCTCCCTGCCGCATCATCTCCATCTGTTGATTTTACAGCGAACGAATTTATTTGCTCTGTTTGTATCTTGATTTGTGAAACACTACAGGTGCAACTAAAGCATTACTACACTTTTTTAATACTATCGGGGGAATACCATCGGGACCGGCTGAACAGTCATCATTCAACGCGGATAAAAGATCAAGGACCGTACTCTGTAGCACAGGTATGTGACTACAGCTAGTTTGCGAAAAGGAGTGAAGATTTTGTAAATATACTTCGTCAACTTCTTCATATAAAAAATTAGAAAGAGACTTAAATTGGTTAAAGAGTTCAACATAGAAAGAGAAGTTGGTTGGAGACAGAGTTTTGAGATACATTTTCCATGCCTTATTTCTTTTGTTACGCAGTAAACGCAATTCTTTCGTGTACCAAGGGTGGCTAAAGTTTGTTTTTTTTGATTTCTTTAAAGGTACATTTTTTCCAAACAATAATTAAGGATCTTATAAAAAGTTGAAACTGCTTCGTCAATGTTAGAAAATGCTAATGTATCAGCAATTCCAGAAATGGTTAAATCTTCAGACAACAGCTGGAAATTAGCTCTTCTGAAATCAAAATTATATAAGCAATCAAAAGAATTACTGTGTTCAGTAAGGTGATTACTTAAGTCAAAAAAAATGTCCAAAGGGGGGTGATATTTATCAATATTAGTAATTCCTGATCTAGATTCTAGAACAAGAGTACTAATAGCGTCAGAAGAAAAGACTAAATTGAGAATTCGATTTTTTGAGTTTTTAATACAGCTTGTTTGCTGTAAGTTTGTAAGAAAGACTTTATCGAGAAGAGATAGTTTCAATTGTGAAGAAGAAGGAGAGGCTTCAAGGCAGGATTCGTCTTCGGATGGAATCCAGTCAATGTGTGGTAAATTAAAATCACCTAGAAGTAAAATATTGGTGTCAGAGCTGGACAAATTTATAAGAAAGTCTAATGCCAAACTCTTTGGAGGAATGTAAACGTTTAAAATGAAAATAGTCTTAGTCTGTACCATTATTTATTTATTTATTTATTTATTCCATCTATCGAGTACAATCCCTTTTAGACTAACATACTTAATTATAATGTTTATATATAAAAAAAATATAAATATAAATACCTACATATATAATCTTAAATAAATAGTAAAATAATTTACAAATTAAAACGCCTCATAAAAGAATTTCATTTAAAGCATTTTTAAATTTTACTCTACTCCATTGTAAGTTAATTACATCGCATACAGAATCAAAAAAAGCACAAGAACGAAATATGGGATCACTTTTTCCATAGTTGGTGTAATGACGCGGTATAGAAAAAAAGATATTTCTTTCCCTGAGAGGTCTTGAAGGAACATGAATTGGGTAAAGTGCAAGCAGCATAGAACAATCTATATGGTTACATATAACATCTCTGGCTAAAAGAACAAAACACTGTTTCCTTCTGATTTGAAGGGTTTTCAAACCTAAAAGCAAACAATTTAAAAAAAGATAATATCATACATGCAATGGAAACAAGATTTAGATTAGATTAGATAGATTAGATAGATAGATTTTTATTTCTCGTCTTATATAATTTACATAGTTTACAAAAATCAAAAAAAGCATGGCATTCTGCCGTCTGCCTAGTTGACAAAACATAAATTGAAAACTAATTTTTTATGAAATATAATTTATAAATAAACAATTTAGGTACATGAACTAAAAAGTTTTTTTTGAATAGTTTACTATTGAAATAAAATATTATCTTCAGAAACTCTCATTAACAATTCTCCCCCTATAATTAAAAGCCAGTTTGCAGTACATATACAATTTTTTAACGTCGACTTCGTTCAACAATGATACAATTTCATTTTCATTCAAAAATCCCGTTCCAAGAACATTTCTCCTGATGTCTTTAAGAATTGGACATTTACCCATGAAGTGAAATACATCTTCTCTCACTTGTAGATTACATAAGGAGCATAATATTGGTAAATCCTCCCTATGTGGAATGAAGTTAAGAGGTACAAGTTCACCACGTAGCTTAACCATCATCGAAATCTCCTCTATGCTGAATTCATCCCGAAAATAGTTCTTCGCCTCCAAATTGTGATTGAGTTGACTGTAAATGGAAACAAAAATAAACATAATTGAACAACAACTTCTGAAATCAAACATAGAAATTAAAAACATAAAGCCAACACAAACGAAAACCTATTCAATGTAGTGCAAGATCTAGCAGAGACCATCAACTGTCCTATACACCCACACGACGTTACAGATATTTACAGAACGAGAGCAAAAAATCGACAGAGATCAGCTATCATTGTTTCATTTGCAAGCCACACATGTAAACAAAACTTTGTCACACATGCCAAAGCCGCTCGAAGAGAGAAACAGAGAACAAATGTCAACAATAATATGCACGCGCAGACGCAGAACGACGGTGAACCAGATGTTATTGTAAATAACCATCTTACTCCAACAAATAAACACTTGATTTGGCTTGCCAAAAACAAAGCTAGAGAGTGTAATTGGAAGTTTGTGTGGGAAGCATCTGGAAAAATATTAGCTCGTAAATGTGAGAACGAAGAAGTTGTGAATGTATGTACTATAAATGATATTGAACAAATACATAACTAACATACATTTTTATGAGCGAATGATAACAGCTGATATGATGGATGAACATGATGATGTAGTCGAAGTGGATCATAGGGTATTTCATGGTGTTATTGGTATGAATGTTATTGATTTCAAAAAATTAAATTTTTGCTGTGTGTGTATGAATACTCGCTCGCTGCGAAAAAATTGGAATTGTTTTATTGCCGAAATACAAAGCTTTCTATGTTATTTAAATATAATAGTTTTAACTGAAATAAACATAAATGAAGAAGAAAATTGCCTTTATCACATAGAAGGTTTTAATATGGAGTTTATGCATAGGAAAGGTTCTGGAAAGGGAGGAATTGCAATGTTCATAAAAAAAGACATAAGTTTCGAAAGACTTTCTTCATACACATTAAGCTATGACAGTCTCAGCATAAAAATGGTTGATAGATGGGGAACTAAGCATGTTCATGCAATTTATAGATCGCCGCCGTCACAAAATAAAAGTCAATTTATTGATGAATTTGACCAAAAAACTAAAGACGAAGTAGACGTTATGGTTCTTGGAGACATAAATATTGACACTCAAGACACAGATAACTCTGACACGAAAAAATATTTGGAAATGATGTCATCGAAAGGTTTGATGAATGTGATAAATAAGAGCACTCGAATTAATATGAATACAGGCACCGGCACTTTAATTGATCACATGTTTGTTACAATCCCGAAAAACGATATAATTTCAGGAGTAATAGAAACCGATATATCTGACCATTTTGCAACTTTTTATGGCACGAAACAACATACAAAGCAAGCTGATGCGTATTGTGAAACACCAACAAAAATAAACCAAGAAAAAGTCAACCGACTCATACAACAAACAAACTGGCAAGAAATCTATGTATGTAAATGAAAATGATGTTGATCGACTTTACAATAAATTTGTTGCAAAAATGACAAGAATATACGTTGATTCAACTGAAATTCACAATAATAAAAAACGTCAAAACAAAAGTTGGATAACGCCAAATATACTTGAGCTTTGCAAAAGAAGAGATGAACTATATAGAAGATGGAAAAATAATCGACGAAATGAGAGTTACCAATCCGAATACAAACAACTAAGAAACTACGTCAATAAAAATATATATATACAGAAATCTAGTTTTTACAAAGTGAAATTGGCAAATGCAATACATGATCCCAAAAAAACTTGGGGTATTATAAATGAGCTTTTGGGTAGAAATAAACCATCAATTGATGAAATAATACATCAAAATCTTTGTACGCAATCCAGTGTTGCTGATATCACCGAAAAACTTGCTGAATTTTTTTCAACACAAGCGTCTAAGATTGCACACATATGTAATACGAAAACTTCCAGTCAACTGTATCAATATCTTGCTCAATCAATATATGTAGAAGAAGCTGATGAAACCGAAATTCAAAATATATTGTGTAATTTGAATACGAATAAAAGTCCAGGAGCTGATGGAATTAGAGCGTGTGACATTAAAATGAATGCTAGTTTTCAAACAACAATCATCCAACAAATTATCAACCGAAGTCTGACACAAGGATGTGTTCCAAGAATTATGAAAACATCAGTTATTCGTCCGATCTATAAGGGAGGAAAGAAGAATGAAATTCAAAACTATAGGCCCATTTCAATCCTGCCCGTTGTTGAAAAATGCTTGGAAGAAATTGTGGTAAGACGTTTAACCAAATTCATTGAAAAATACCGCTTACTGCAATACAATCAATATGGATTTCAAAAAGGAAAAAGTACGGGAAAACTACTTGGAGAATTCTGTAACGCTGTGAACATGAGTCTCGATAAAAATCATCACGTGTTGGTAATGTTTGTGGACTTCAGTAAGGCTTTTGATACGTTGAGTCACGAAAAACTACTTGATGTACTTCACAAAATTGGCATTAGAAGAACCCTTTGGAAATGGATGGAGAGCTATCTCATAGAAAGAACCTTCAAAGTTAAAATTGGAAGTTCATGGAGCCAAGAAAAAAAATGTACTCATGGTGTACCGCAGGGGTCAAAACTTGGCCCAGTTCTTTTCATTCTTTTTACGAACGCACTTCTTCGAATTTTCAAGAAAAGCACCGTTTTTGCATATGCAAATGACATAGCAATTGTTGTTAGACACAGGTGTCTAAAAGCAGCAATTTCAATAATGCAACAGGAGTTTGATGAAGTTTCTCGATGGTGCCACGATTCTGGTTTGGTCATTAATGCCACCAAAACGAAGCTGATGCATATTCGTGTACCGAACCAACAAGAACAGGAAATAAACATATACATACTTTCAAAACCCAAAATGTCCGACTTCGCAAAAAAGTGATGCAATTGAACTTGTGAAATCAATCAAATATCTTGGAGTTAATATAGATGAAAACTTCCTATGGCGCGAACACATCAACAATCTACGGCTAAGTATGAGAAGTGCTATGTTTGCCCTTTTTTACCTTGAAAGATATTCAACGAAAGATGTACAAAAACAAGTATATTACTCGCTAGTTGAATCCCGATTAAGTTATGGAGTACTGGCATGGGGAAATGCATCAAAAACATACATAGATAAACTTTTTAATCTTCAGCTTAGAATCATCAAAATTATTGATAAAAACCATCTCTATTTCAAGTTTTTGAGTGTAGACAATATATTCAAGATGACAGCAATTCTAGAATACTATGATGATTCAAGATTCCAGCAACATATTTCGCATAGCTACAGCACTAGACGACGAGTACAAGGTCTACTTGAAACTCCGGAAATATACAACAAGTATGGCAGAAGGCAACTGAGCTATACCATTCCATCAATCATGAACCAGCTTCCAATTAGTCTAAAACATATTCAAAATTTTAAAAAACGTAAAAAATGTATAAAACTTTTCTTTTTAAACTAAATTCCAAACACCAATAGCACTTGCCTCAAATTAATTTTTTTTCATACTTGCTTAAAAAAAAAAAATTACTAAATATTTTATTTCCATTTTTGTTAAATTAACTTTTTACTGAACTAAAAAATAGCGTTATACTTCCAAATCAATTCAAATTATTTTTCAAAATTCAACCACCCACAGATAAGCACTAAGCTTCGTGGGTAATACAAATATTGTTAAAATCTTTTGAAATTAATAAAAACCATATAATCATCATCATCATCATATCTATCTATCTATCTATCTATCTATCTATCTATCTATCTATCTATCTATCTATCTATCTATCTATCTATCTATCTATCTATCTATCTATCTATCTATCTATCTATCTATCTATCTATCTATCTATCTATCTATCTATCTATCTATCTATCTATCTATCTATCTATCTATCTATCTATCTATCTATCTATCTATCTATCTATCTATCTATCTATCTATCTATCTATCTATCTATCTATCTATCTATCTATCTATCTATCTATCTATCTATCTATCTATCTATCTATCTATCTATCTATCTATCTATCTATCTATCTATCTATCTATCTATCTATCTATCTATCTATCTATCTATCTATCTATCTATCTATCTATCTATCTATCTATCTATCTATCTATCTATCTATCTATCTATCTATCTATCTATCTATCTATCTATCTATCTATCTATCTATCTATCTATCTATCTATCTATCTATCTATCTATCTATCTATCTATCTATCTATCTATCTATCTATCTATCTATCTATCTATCTATCTATCTATCTATCTATCTATCTATCTATCTATCTATCTATCTATCTATCTATCTATCTATCTATCTATCTATCTATCTATCTATCTATCTATCTATCTATCTATCTATCTATCTATCTATCTATCTATCTATCTATCTATCTATCTATCTATCTATCTATCTATCTATCTATCTATCTATCTATCTATCTATCTATCTTTCTATCTCTCTATCTATTTATCTATCTATCTATCTATGCATCTATCTATCAATCTATATATAAATCTATCTATCTAACTATCTATATATCTACCTTTCAATTTATCTATCTATCTGTCTATATATCTATCTATATATCTGTCTATTTATCTATTTATTTAGACTAAAATTAGTTTGGGGCCTCAACTCCAATGTTCAGTTAATATGCTTGCGGCAAGGTACACAACAAGAGGAGCGCATATTCCAAGGTTTGTTTCTAATTTGCTATTTTGCTTATTATTATTATTATTTTTATTATTATTGTTATTCTTTGTATTATTTTTATTATCATTATTATTATTATTATCATTGGTATTATTATTATTATAATTATTATTAGCCGCGTTTTATTATCACCATGATCTGATCCGGATCTTGAATTTACATGCATTACAACAACAACACAAGATCCTGCTTTGTGTATGGATCTCAGTTTGAGATCCAAAATTTAATTCTTTTTTTCACAACAAGGAGCGCTTTATCATTTTAATTTCACATGTAAATGTTTGTATCATTGCAAACAAATTAAATAAAACCTGTATTGCCATATAAACATTTCCATTTGACTGAAATAAAATATTTTTTAAATAGAAAGCGAGAAGCTTTATATTTATTTATTAGGTATATAATCCATGAAATAATTAGATATTTTAACAAAACTAGATATTAATTGGTGAAATTAAAATAATTAAGTCCAAGAAAATGTATATTTTACATAATTTATGGGTATTATTTTCCCCAAAAAAAGGAACAAAAAAAATCATTGAGCAAAATGTTCTTTGGGCAACCCTGCTTTGAATGTCAAAAAATATAAATAAAATCGAGAAAGCTGCAGCACAAATGGTAGAAAAGATGTTCAAATAAATTGTAAGTAATCTCTAAATTAAATTATTAAAGTGTCACATTTATTAAAAGGTCAAAAAGAATCTGGACTACATGTGAGACCAAAGCGTTCCTGGATGCTTTGAGTTTGAGAGTGTAGAAACATTTTCAAAAGTTGTGGAGCTTCTATTTTTGGTATGTGTTTGTTTTTCTTTGCTTCGAAATGTCACTTTTGAAAGAACGAATTTGACACTGCTACCAAACTTTAAATAACAAAAAATATGATGATCCAATGCTGTTTTATTATCATGATCTGATCCGGATCAGATCATGGTGATAATAAAACGCGGCTATTATCATTATCATTATCATTGTCATTATCATTATCATTATCATTATCATTATCATTATCATTATCATTATCATTATCATTATCATTATCATTATCATTATCATTATCATTATCATTATCATTATCATTATCATTATCATTATCATTATCATTATCATTATCATTATCATTATCATTATCATTATCATTATCATTATCATTATCATTATCATTATCATTATCATTATCATTATCATTATCATTATCATTATCATTATCATTATCATTATCATTATCATTATCATTATCATTATCATTATCATTATCATTATCATTATCATTATCATTATCATTATCATTATCATTATCATTATCATTATCATTATCATTATCATTATCATTATCATTATCATTATCATTATCATTATCATTATCATTATCATTATCATTATCATTATCATTATCATTATCATTATCATTATCATTATCATTATCATTATCATTATCATTATCATTATCATTATCATTATCATTATCATTATCATTATCATTATCATTATCATTATCATTATCATTATCATTATCATTATCATTATCATTATCATTATCATTATCATTATCATTATCATTATCATTATCATTATCATTATCATTATCATTATCATTATCATTATCATTATCATTATCATTATCATTATCATTATCATTATCATTATCATTATCATTATCATTATCATTATCATTATCATTATCATTATCATTATCATTATCATTATCATTATCATTATCATTATCATTATCATTATCATTATCATTATCATTATCATTATCATTATCATTATCATTATCATTATCATTATCATTATCATTATCATTATCATTATCATTATCATTATCATTATCATTATCATTATCATTATCATTATCATTATCATTATCATTATCATTATCATTATCATTATCATTATCATTATCATTATCATTATCATTATCATTATCATTATCATTATCATTATCATTATCATTATCATTATCATTATCATTATCATTATCATTATCATTATCATTATCATTATCATTATCATTATCATTATCATTATCATTATCATTATCATTATCATTATCATTATCATTATCATTATCATTATCATTATCATTATCATTATCATTATCATTATCATTATCATTATCATTATCATTATCATTATCATTATCATTATCATTATCATTATCATTATCATTATCATTATCATTATCATTATCATTATCATTATCATTATCATTATCATTATCATTATCATTATCATTATCATTATCATTATCATTATCATTATCATTATCATTATCATTATCATTATCATTATCATTATCATTATCATTATCATTATCATTATCATTATCATTATCATTATCATTATCATTATCATTATCATTATCATTATCATTATCATTATCATTATCATTATCATTATCATTATCATTATCATTATCATTATCATTATCATTATCATTATCATTATCATTATCATTATCATTATCATTATCATTATCATTATCATTATCATTATCATTATCATTATCATTATCATTATCATTATCATTATCATTATCATTATCATTATCATTATCATTATCATTATCATTATCATTATCATTATCATTATCATTATCATTATCATTATCATTATCATTATCATTATCATTATCATTATCATTATCATTATCATTATCATTATCATTATCATTATCATTATCATTATCATTATCATTATCATTATCATTATCATTATCATTATCATTATCATTATCATTATCATTATCATTATCATTATCATTATCATTATCATTATCATTATCATTATCATTATCATTATCATTATCATTATCATTATCATTATCATTATCATTATCATTATCATTATCATTATCATTATCATTATCATTATCATTATCATTATCATTATCATTATCATTATCATTATCATTATCATTATCATTATCATTATCATTATCATTATCATTATCATTATCATTATCATTATCATTATCATTATCATTATCATTATCATTATCATTATCATTATCATTATCATTATCATTATCATTATCATTATCATTATCATTATCATTATCATTATCATTATCATTATCATTATCATTATCATTATCATTATCATTATCATTATCATTATCATTATCATTATCATTATCATTATCATTATCATTATCATTATCATTATCATTATCATTATCATTATCATTATCATTATCATTATCATTATCATTATCATTATCATTATCATTATCATTATCATTATCATTATCATTATCATTATCATTATCATTATCATTATCATTATCATTATCATTATCATTATCATTATCATTATCATTATCATTATCATTATCATTATCATTATCATTATCATTATCATTATCATTATCATTATCATTATCATTATCATTATCATTATCATTATCATTATCATTATCATTATCATTATCATTATCATTATCATTATCATTATCATTATCATTATCATTATCATTATCATTATCATTATCATTATCATTATCATTATCATTATCATTATCATTATCATTATCATTATCATTATCATTATCATTATCATTATCATTATCATTATCATTATCATTATCATTATCATTATCATTATCATTATCATTATCATTATCATTATCATTATCATTATCATTATCATTATCATTATCATTATCATTATCATTATCATTATCATTATCATTATCATTATCATTATCATTATCATTATCATTATCATTATCATTATCATTATCATTATCATTATCATTATCATTATCATTATCATTATCATTATCATTATCATTATCATTATCATTATCATTATCATTATCATTATCATTATCATTATCATTATCATTATCATTATCATTATCATTATCATTATCATTATCATTATCATTATCATTATCATTATCATTATCATTATCATTATCATTATCATTATCATTATCATTATCATTATCATTATCATTATCATTATCATTATCATTATCATTATCATTATCATTATCATTATCATTATCATTATCATTATCATTATCATTATCATTATCATTATCATTATCATTATCATTATCATTATCATTATCATTATCATTATCATTATCATTATCATTATCATTATCATTATCATTATCATTATCATTATCATTATCATTATCATTATCATTATCATTATCATTATCATTATCATTATCATTATCATTATCATTATCATTATCATTATCATTATCATTATCATTATCATTATCATTATCATTATCATTATCATTATCATTATCATTATCATTATCATTATCATTATCATTATCATTATCATTATCATTATCATTATCATTATCATTATCATTATCATTATCATTATCATTATCATTATCATTATCATTATCATTATCATTATCATTATCATTATCATTATCATTATCATTATCATTATCATTATCATTATCATTATCATTATCATTATCATTATCATTATCATTATCATTATCATTATCATTATCATTATCATTATCATTATCATTATCATTATCATTATCATTATCATTATCATTATCATTATCATTATCATTATCATTATCATTATCATTATCATTATCATTATCATTATCATTATCATTATCATTATCATTATCATTATCATTATCATTATCATTATCATTATCATTATCATTATCATTATCATTATCATTATCATTATCATTATCATTATCATTATCATTATCATTATCATTATCATTATCATTATCATTATCATTATCATTATCATTATCATTATCATTATCATTATCATTATCATTATCATTATCATTATCATTATCATTATCATTATCATTATCATTATCATTATCATTATCATTATCATTATCATTATCATTATCATTATCATTATCATTATCATTATCATTATCATTATCATTATCATTATCATTATCATTATCATTATCATTATCATTATCATTATCATTATCATTATCATTATCATTATCATTATCATTATCATTATCATTATCATTATCATTATCATTATCATTATCATTATCATTATCATTATCATTATCATTATCATTATCATTATCATTATCATTATCATTATCATTATCATTATCATTATCATTATCATTATCATTATCATTATCATTATCATTATCATTATCATTATCATTATCATTATCATTATCATTATCATTATCATTATCATTATCATTATCATTATCATTATCATTATCATTATCATTATCATTATCATTATCATTATCATTATCATTATCATTATCATTATCATTATCATTATCATTATCATTATCATTATCATTATCATTATCATTATCATTATCATTATCATTATCATTATCATTATCATTATCATTATCATTATCATTATCATTATCATTATCATTATCATTATCATTATCATTATCATTATCATTATCATTATCATTATCATTATCATTATCATTATCATTATCATTATCATTATCATTATCATTATCATTATCATTATCATTATCATTATCATTATCATTATCATTATCATTATCATTATCATTATCATTATCATTATCATTATCATTATCATTATCATTATCATTATCATTATCATTATCATTATCATTATCATTATCATTATCATTATCATTATCATTATCATTATCATTATCATTATCATTATCATTATCATTATCATTATCATTATCATTATCATTATCATTATCATTATCATTATCATTATCATTATCATTATCATTATCATTATCATTATCATTATCATTATCATTATCATTATCATTATCATTATCATTATCATTATCATTATCATTATCATTATCATTATCATTATCATTATCATTATCATTATCATTATCATTATCATTATCATTATCATTATCATTATCATTATCATTATCATTATCATTATCATTATCATTATCATTATCATTATCATTATCATTATCATTATCATTATCATTATCATTATCATTATCATTATCATTATCATTATCATTATCATTATCATTATCATTATCATTATCATTATCATTATCATTATCATTATCATTATCATTATCATTATCATTATCATTATCATTATCATTATCATTATCATTATCATTATCATTATCATTATCATTATCATTATCATTATCATTATCATTATCATTATCATTATCATTATCATTATCATTATCATTATCATTATCATTATCATTATCATTATCATTATCATTATCATTATCATTATCATTATCATTATCATTATCATTATCATTATCATTATCATTATCATTATCATTATCATTATCATTATCATTATCATTATCATTATCATTATCATTATCATTATCATTATCATTATCATTATCATTATCATTATCATTATCATTATCATTATCATTATCATTATCATTATCATTATCATTATCATTATCATTATCATTATCATTATCATTATCATTATCATTATCATTATCATTATCATTATCATTATCATTATCATTATCATTATCATTATCATTATCATTATCATTATCATTATCATTATCATTATCATTATCATTATCATTATCATTATCATTATCATTATCATTATCATTATCATTATCATTATCATTATCATTATCATTATCATTATCATTATCATTATCATTATCATTATCATTATCATTATCATTATCATTATCATTATCATTATCATTATCATTATCATTATCATTATCATTATCATTATCATTATCATTATCATTATCATTATCATTATCATTATCATTATCATTATCATTATCATTATCATTATCATTATCATTATCATTATCATTATCATTATCATTATCATTATCATTATCATTATCATTATCATTATCATTATCATTATCATTATCATTATCATTATCATTATCATTATCATTATCATTATCATTATCATTATCATTATCATTATCATTATCATTATCATTATCATTATCATTATCATTATCATTATCATTATCATTATCATTATCATTATCATTATCATTATCATTATCATTATCATTATCATTATCATTATCATTATCATTATCATTATCATTATCATTATCATTATCATTATCATTATCATTATCATTATCATTATCATTATCATTATCATTATCATTATCATTATCATTATCATTATCATTATCATTATCATTATCATTATCATTATCATTATCATTATCATTATCATTATCATTATCATTATCATTATCATTATCATTATCATTATCATTATCATTATCATTATCATTATCATTATCATTATCATTATCATTATCATTATCATTATCATTATCATTATCATTATCATTATCATTATCATTATCATTATCATTATCATTATCATTATCATTATCATTATCATTATCATTATCATTATCATTATCATTATCATTATCATTATCATTATCATTATCATTATCATTATCATTATCATTATCATTATCATTATCATTATCATTATCATTATCATTATCATTATCATTATCATTATCATTATCATTATCATTATCATTATCATTATCATTATCATTATCATTATCATTATCATTATCATTATCATTATCATTATCATTATCATTATCATTATCATTATCATTATCATTATCATTATCATTATCATTATCATTATCATTATCATTATCATTATCATTATCATTATCATTATCATTATCATTATCATTATCATTATCATTATCATTATCATTATCATTATCATTATCATTATCATTATCATTATCATTATCATTATCATTATCATTATCATTATCATTATCATTATCATTATCATTATCATTATCATTATCATTATCATTATCATTATCATTATCATTATCATTATCATTATCATTATCATTATCATTATCATTATCATTATCATTATCATTATCATTATCATTATCATTATCATTATCATTATCATTATCATTATCATTATCATTATCATTATCATTATCATTATCATTATCATTATCATTATCATTATCATTATCATTATCATTATCATTATCATTATCATTATCATTATCATTATCATTATCATTATCATTATCATTATCATTATCATTATCATTATCATTATCATTATCATTATCATTATCATTATCATTATCATTATCATTATCATTATCATTATCATTATCATTATCATTATCATTATCATTATCATTATCATTATCATTATCATTATCATTATCATTATCATTATCATTATCATTATCATTATCATTATCATTATCATTATCATTATCATTATCATTATCATTATCATTATCATTATCATTATCATTATCATTATCATTATCATTATCATTATCATTATCATTATCATTATCATTATCATTATCATTATCATTATCATTATCATTATCATTATCATTATCATTATCATTATCATTATCATTATCATTATCATTATCATTATCATTATCATTATCATTATCATTATCATTATCATTATCATTATCATTATCATTATCATTATCATTATCATTATCATTATCATTATCATTATCATTATCATTATCATTATCATTATCATTATCATTATCATTATCATTATCATTATCATTATCATTATCATTATCATTATCATTATCATTATCATTATCATTATCATTATCATTATCATTATCATTATCATTATCATTATCATTATCATTATCATTATCATTATCATTATCATTATCATTATCATTATCATTATCATTATCATTATCATTATCATTATCATTATCATTATCATTATCATTATCATTATCATTATCATTATCATTATCATTATCATTATCATTATCATTATCATTATCATTATCATTATCATTATCATTATCATTATCATTATCATTATCATTATCATTATCATTATCATTATCATTATCATTATCATTATCATTATCATTATCATTATCATTATCATTATCATTATCATTATCATTATCATTATCATTATCATTATCATTATCATTATCATTATCATTATCATTATCATTATCATTATCATTATCATTATCATTATCATTATCATTATCATTATCATTATCATTATCATTATCATTATCATTATCATTATCATTATCATTATCATTATCATTATCATTATCATTATCATTATCATTATCATTATCATTATCATTATCATTATCATTATCATTATCATTATCATTATCATTATCATTATCATTATCATTATCATTATCATTATCATTATCATTATCATTATCATTATCATTATCATTATCATTATCATTATCATTATCATTATCATTATCATTATCATTATCATTATCATTATCATTATCATTATCATTATCATTATCATTATCATTATCATTATCATTATCATTATCATTATCATTATCATTATCATTATCATTATCATTATCATTATCATTATCATTATCATTATCATTATCATTATCATTATCATTATCATTATCATTATCATTATCATTATCATTATCATTATCATTATCATTATCATTATCATTATCATTATCATTATCATTATCATTATCATTATCATTATCATTATCATTATCATTATCATTATCATTATCATTATCATTATCATTATCATTATCATTATCATTATCATTATCATTATCATTATCATTATCATTATCATTATCATTATCATTATCATTATCATTATCATTATCATTATCATTATCATTATCATTATCATTATCATTATCATTATCATTATCATTATCATTATCATTATCATTATCATTATCATTATCATTATCATTATCATTATCATTATCATTATCATTATCATTATCATTATCATTATCATTATCATTATCATTATCATTATCATTATCATTATCATTATCATTATCATTATCATTATCATTATCATTATCATTATCATTATCATTATCATTATCATTATCATTATCATTATCATTATCATTATCATTATCATTATCATTATCATTATCATTATCATTATCATTATCATTATCATTATCATTATCATTATCATTATCATTATCATTATCATTATCATTATCATTATCATTATCATTATCATTATCATTATCATTATCATTATCATTATCATTATCATTATCATTATCATTATCATTATCATTATCATTATCATTATCATTATCATTATCATTATCATTATCATTATCATTATCATTATCATTATCATTATCATTATCATTATCATTATCATTATCATTATCATTATCATTATCATTATCATTATCATTATCATTATCATTATCATTATCATTATCATTATCATTATCATTATCATTATCATTATCATTATCATTATCATTATCATTATCATTATCATTATCATTATCATTATCATTATCATTATCATTATCATTATCATTATCATTATCATTATCATTATCATTATCATTATCATTATCATTATCATTATCATTATCATTATCATTATCATTATCATTATCATTATCATTATCATTATCATTATCATTATCATTATCATTATCATTATCATTATCATTATCATTATCATTATCATTATCATTATCATTATCATTATCATTATCATTATCATTATCATTATCATTATCATTATCATTATCATTATCATTATCATTATCATTATCATTATCATTATCATTATCATTATCATTATCATTATCATTATCATTATCATTATCATTATCATTATCATTATCATTATCATTATCATTATCATTATCATTATCATTATCATTATCATTATCATTATCATTATCATTATCATTATCATTATCATTATCATTATCATTATCATTATCATTATCATTATCATTATCATTATCATTATCATTATCATTATCATTATCATTATCATTATCATTATCATTATCATTATCATTATCATTATCATTATCATTATCATTATCATTATCATTATCATTATCATTATCATTATCATTATCATTATCATTATCATTATCATTATCATTATCATTATCATTATCATTATCATTATCATTATCATTATCATTATCATTATCATTATCATTATCATTATCATTATCATTATCATTATCATTATCATTATCATTATCATTATCATTATCATTATCATTATCATTATCATTATCATTATCATTATCATTATCATTATCATTATCATTATCATTATCATTATCATTATCATTATCATTATCATTATCATTATCATTATCATTATCATTATCATTATCATTATCATTATCATTATCATTATCATTATCATTATCATTATCATTATCATTATCATTATCATTATCATTATCATTATCATTATCATTATCATTATCATTATCATTATCATTATCATTATCATTATCATTATCATTATCATTATCATTATCATTATCATTATCATTATCATTATCATTATCATTATCATTATCATTATCATTATCATTATCATTATCATTATCATTATCATTATCATTATCATTATCATTATCATTATCATTATCATTATCATTATCATTATCATTATCATTATCATTATCATTATCATTATCATTATCATTATCATTATCATTATCATTATCATTATCATTATCATTATCATTATCATTATCATTATCATTATCATTATCATTATCATTATCATTATCATTATCATTATCATTATCATTATCATTATCATTATCATTATCATTATCATTATCATTATCATTATCATTATCATTATCATTATCATTATCATTATCATTATCATTATCATTATCATTATCATTATCATTATCATTATCATTATCATTATCATTATCATTATCATTATCATTAGCATTATCATTATCATTATCATTATCATTATCATTATCATTATCATTATCATTATCATTATCATTATCATTATCATTATCATTATCATTATCATTATCATTATCATTATCATTATCATTATCATTATCATTATCATTATCATTATCATTATCATTATCATTATCATTATCATTATCATTATCATTATCATTATCATTATCATTATCATTATCATTATCATTATCATTATCATTATCATTATCATTATCATTATCATTATCATTATCATTATCATTATCGTTATCATTATCATTATCATTATCATTATCATTATCATTATCATTATCATTATCATTATCATTATCATTATCATTATCATTATCATTATCATTATCATTATCATTATCATTATCATTATCATTATCATTATCATTATCATTATCATTATCATTATCATTATCATTATCATTATCATTATCATTATCATTATCATTATCATTATCATTATCATTATCATTATCATTATCATTATCATTATCATTATCATTATCATTATCATTATCATTATCATTATCATTATCATTATCATTATCATTATCATTATCATTATCATTATCATTATCATTATCATTATCATTATCATTATCATTATCATTATCATTATCATTATCATTATCATTATCATTATCATTATCATTATCATTATCATTATCATTATCATTATCATTATCATTATCATTATCATTATCATTATCATTATCATTATCATTATCATTATCATTATCATTATCATTATCATTATCATTATCATTATCATTATCATTATCATTATCATTATCATTATCATTATCATTATCAT
Source organism: Eupeodes latifasciatus (assembly GCA_920104205.1). Taxonomy (NCBI): domain Eukaryota; kingdom Metazoa; phylum Arthropoda; class Insecta; order Diptera; family Syrphidae; genus Eupeodes; species Eupeodes latifasciatus. The sequence continues at coordinate 123,316 of CAKKTC010000001.1, forward strand.
TATCATTATCATTATCATTATCATTATCATTATCATTATCATTATCATTATCATTATCATTATCATTATCATTATCATTATCATTATCATTATCATTATCATTATCATTATCATTATCATTATCATTATCATTATCATTATCATTATCATTATCATTATCATTATCATTATCATTATCATTATCATTATCATTATCATTATCATTATCATTATCATTATCATTATCATTATCATTATCATTATCATTATCTTATCATTATCATTATCATTATCATTATCATTATCATTATCATTATCATTATCATTACATTATCATTATCATTATCATTATCATTATCATTATCATTATCATTATCATTATCATTATCATTATCATTATCATTATCATTATCATTATCATTATCATTATCATTATCATTATCATTATCATTATCATTATCATTATCATTATCATTATCATTATCATTATCATTATCATTATCATTATCATTATCATTATCATTATCATTATCATTATCATTATCATTATCATTATCATTATCATTATCATTATCATTATCATTATCATTATCATTATCATTATCATTATCATTATCATTATCATTATCATTATCATTATCATTATCATTATCATTATCATTATCATTATCATTATCATTATCATTATCATTATCATTATCATTATCATTATCATTATCATTATCATTATCATTATCATTATCATTATCATTATCATTATCATTATCATTATCATTATCATTATCATTATCATTATCATTATCATTATCATTATCATTATCATTATCATTATCATTATCATTATCATTATCATTATCATTATCATTATCATTATCATTATCATTATCATTATCATTATCATTATCATTATCATTATCATTATCATTATCATTATCATTATCATTATCATTATCATTATCATTATCATTATCATTATCATTATCATTATCATTATCATTATCATTATCATTATCATTATCATTATCATTATCATTATCATTATCATTATCATTATCATTATCATTATCATTATCATTATCATTATCATTATCATTATCATTATCATTATCATTATCATTATCATTATCATTATCATTATCATTATCATTATCATTATCATTATCATTATCATTATCATTATCATTATCATTATCATTATCATTATCATTATCATTATCATTATCATTATCATTATCATTATCATTATCATTATCATTATCATTATCATTATCATTATCATTATCATTATCATTATCATTATCATTATCATTATCATTATCATTATCATTATCATTATCATTATCATTATCATTATCATTATCATTATCATTATCATTATCATTATCATTATCATTATCATTATCATTATCATTATCATTATCATTATCATTATCATTATCATTATCATTATCATTATCATTATCATTATCATTATCATTATCATTATCATTATCATTATCATTATCATTATCATTATCATTATCATTATCATTATCATTATCATTATCATTATCATTATCATTATCATTATCATTATCATTATCATTATCATTATCATTATCATTATCATTATCATTATCATTATCATTATCATTATCATTATCATTATCATTATCATTATCATTATCATTATCATTATCATTATCATTATCATTATCATTATCATTATCATTATCATTATCATTATCATTATCATTATCATTATCATTATCATTATCATTATCATTATCATTATCATTATCATTATCATTATCATTATCATTATCATTATCATTATCATTATCATTATCATTATCATTATCATTATCATTATCATTATCATTATCATTATCATTATCATTATCATTATCATTATCATTATCATTATCATTATCATTATCATTATCATTATCATTATCATTATCATTATCATTATCATTATCATTATCATTATCATTATCATTATCATTATCATTATCATTATCATTATCATTATCATTATCATTATCATTATCATTATCATTATCATTATCATTATCATTATCATTATCATTATCATTATCATTATCATTATCATTATCATTATCATTATCATTATCATTATCATTATCATTATCATTATCATTATCATTATCATTATCATTATCATTATCATTATCATTATCATTATCATTATCATTATCATTATCATTATCATTATCATTATCATTATCATTATCATTATCATTATCATTATCATTATCATTATCATTATCATTATCATTATCATTATCATTATCATTATCATTATCATTATCATTATCATTATCATTATCATTATCATTATCATTATCATTATCATTATCATTATCATTATCATTATCATTATCATTATCATTATCATTATCATTATCATTATCATTATCATTATCATTATCATTATCATTATCATTATCATTATCATTATCATTATCATTATCATTATCATTATCATTATCATTATCATTATCATTATCATTATCATTATCATTATCATTATCATTATCATTATCATTATCATTATCATTATCATTATCATTATCATTATCATTATCATTATCATTATCATTATCATTATCATTATCATTATCATTATCATTATCATTATCATTATCATTATCATTATCATTATCATTATCATTATCATTATCATTATCATTATCATTATCATTATCATTATCATTATCATTATCATTATCATTATCATTATCATTATCATTATCATTATCATTATCATTATCATTATCATTATCATTATCATTATCATTATCATTATCATTATCATTATCATTATCATTATCATTATCATTATCATTATCATTATCATTATCATTATCATTATCATTATCATTATCATTATCATTATCATTATCATTATCATTATCATTATCATTATCATTATCATTATCATTATCATTATCATTATCATTATCATTATCATTATCATTATCATTATCATTATCATTATCATTATCATTATCATTATCATTATCATTATCATTATCATTATCATTATCATTATCATTATCATTATCATTATCATTATCATTATCATTATCATTATCATTATCATTATCATTATCATTATCATTATCATTATCATTATCATTATCATTATCATTATCATTATCATTATCATTATCATTATCATTATCATTATCATTATCATTATCATTATCATTATCATTATCATTATCATTATCATTATCATTATCATTATCATTATCATTATCATTATCATTATCATTATCATTATCATTATCATTATCATTATCATTATCATTATCATTATCATTATCATTATCATTATCATTATCATTATCATTATCATTATCATTATCATTATCATTATCATTATCATTATCATTATCATTATCATTATCATTATCATTATCATTATCATTATCATTATCATTATCATTATCATTATCATTATCATTATCATTATCATTATCATTATCATTATCATTATCATTATCATTATCATTATCATTATCATTATCATTATCATTATCATTATCATTATCATTATCATTATCATTATCATTATCATTATCATTATCATTATCATTATCATTATCATTATCATTATCATTATCATTATCATTATCATTATCATTATCATTATCATTATCATTATCATTATCATTATCATTATCATTATCATTATCATTATCATTATCATTATCATTATCATTATCATTATCATTATCATTATCATTATCATTATCATTATCATTATCATTATCATTATCATTATCATTATCATTATCATTATCATTATCATTATCATTATCATTATCATTATCATTATCATTATCATTATCATTATCATTATCATTATCATTATCATTATCATTATCATTATCATTATCATTATCATTATCATTATCATTATCATTATCATTATCATTATCATTATCATTATCATTATCATTATCATTATCATTATCATTATCATTATCATTATCATTATCATTATCATTATCATTATCATTATCATTATCATTATCATTATCATTATCATTATCATTATCATTATCATTATCATTATCATTATCATTATCATTATCATTATCATTATCATTATCATTATCATTATCATTATCATTATCATTATCATTATCATTATCATTATCATTATCATTATCATTATCATTATCATTATCATTATCATTATCATTATCATTATCATTATCATTATCATTATCATTATCATTATCATTATCATTATCATTATCATTATCATTATCATTATCATTATCATTATCATTATCATTATCATTATCATTATCATTATCATTATCATTATCATTATCATTATCATTATCATTATCATTATCATTATCATTATCATTATCATTATCATTATCATTATCATTATCATTATCATTATCATTATCATTATCATTATCATTATCATTATCATTATCATTATCATTATCATTATCATTATCATTATCATTATCATTATCATTATCATTATCATTATCATTATCATTATCATTATCATTATCATTATCATTATCATTATCATTATCATTATCATTATCATTATCATTATCATTATCATTATCATTATCATTATCATTATCATTATCATTATCATTATCATTATCATTATCATTATCATTATCATTATCATTATCATTATCATTATCATTATCATTATCATTATCATTATCATTATCATTATCATTATCATTATCATTATCATTATCATTATTTTTTTTTTTTTTTTTTTTTTATAATTAGCGAACACTAAAAGGGTTTTGTATACCTTTAATATGCCAAAGACACAGTGTGAGCATTAGGAAAAGAGGGAAGGGTTGGATAGGAGGTGTCGGTGTACATTGATTTTAAATTTCTGAACATTGCAATGACAGGGAAAGATAGAGCGTGGCAAGGCGTTCCACATTCGCGTAGTACGGCTAAAAAAAAGAATCTCTGTACTTCATAGTACGGCCGAAGTTGGGCTCAAGGGTAAACTGATGGGCATTCCTAGAAGCGCGGGTATTACGGTTAAATTGTTTAAGGGGAGGAATGCAACTGGCTATTTCACTAGAGCAAAGTCCGTTAAAATAACGGTAAAAAAGGGTGAGGCAAGAAACCTTGCGTCGATGTTCGAGTGACGTAAACGAGTTGATGATGTTAATGTCACCAATCATTTTAAAAGCTCTTTTTTGAATACTGTCCAAGAGGCTTAAATAAGTTACTGGAGCACCAGCCCAGAGATGAGAGTTATATTCAAGTTTCGGACGTATATAGGTTTTGTAGATTGTAGCCAGATCAGACGGAGAGAAAAATTTCTTGCAACGTCTCAAAAAACCTAGACATCTTGCGGCATTTTTGGCAACATCGCGTATATGATCGCTCCACAAAAGGTGGTTGCTGATGCACATTCCGAGGATGTCAAGATTTTCCGTTTCGTTGATGCAAGTGCCACTCATAGATAGTGGCAAAGAGGGTTTATCTCGCTTTAACGATGCAAGACAGCATTGCGTTTTCGAAGCATTAAATTCCACACGATTTTTTATTCCCCATTGTACAATGCTGTGTAGGTCGGAATTTAATGAGCTAATCATATTTTGCCGTTGCAGTTCCACATCCGAAGAGGAGGGTTGTGAGTCTGGAAACGAATATGAAAAGCTAAGAGTGCTATCGTCAGCGAAACAATGTATTGGATTAGAAGTGGCAGACAGGAGATCATTTATAAAAATGAGGAAGAGGGTCGGAGACAAAACGGAGCCCTGGGGCACACCAGCATTTATTTTATGAGTTTCAGACTTGAATCCGTCCAAAACAACTTGTATTGAACGGTTCGAAAGAAAATTTCTAATCCAACGAAGAAGAGATTCGTCGATACCGAAAGCACGCATTTTCGATAAGAGAGCAAGATGCCAGACTTTATCAAATGCCTTTGAAATATCAAGTGCAATAATCTTACTTTCTCCAAAACGATGTAAAGATTTGTTCCACTGTTCGGTGAGATGAACCATGAGATCACCAGTGGACCTATTGCTACGAAAGCCGTATTGCCGGTCATTAAGAAGCTTCCGTTCCTCAAGATATTTCTTAAGCTGATAGTTAATCAGCGTTTCCATGACCTTAGAAAGAAGGGACGTTAGTGCTATCGGTCGATAATTTGTGGGAGAAGAAGATTCGCCTTTTTTTGGGATTGGCTGAACAAATGCAGTTTTCCAACTACTCGGAACGGGACCAGAAGAATAGGATAGATGGAAAAGCTTACGCAGTGGCTTTGCTAGCGTGGAAGAACACCTCTTCAGAATAATAGCGGGGATACCATCTGGGCCAGCGGATTTATGAATGTTGAGATCTTTAAGAACTCTCGCCACAGTTCGAGTACGAAAAAAGATTGGTCCCATAGAATCATTTACGCGTTCAAGAACTGGGGGAGTCATGACACTATCTGGTAAGGTGGAATTTTCGGCGAACTGCCTAGCAAATAAGTTGGCTTTATCAATAGAGCTAACTAAAGGAGTGTCATTGACAACAAGCGTAGGAACCGAGGAAGAGGAAGAATTCCTCATATTTTTTACAAATGACCAAAAATTTTTACTGCCTTTGGGACATTGCAGTATTTTTCGCCGTAATTTTTGGTCATGTAAAAATTTGGTCCTTCGAATATAGGCGTTGCAAGCCTTCCTGGCTTGCTTAAACTTTTTCCGGTTTTCCTCAGTTGGGTTGGCTTTAAAACATCGGAAGCTCACCTCTTTCTCCTTGATAACCTCTTTGCAGCTCGAATCGAACCATGATTTATCCTTGGGTTTAATACTTTTAACCCTATTCGGGATAAACGTTTCCATTCCCAGATGAATCATACTAGAAATCATATCTGCACTGGAGTCTACGTCGCTACCGAGGAAGCATAGCGACCAGTTAAAGATCCTGAAGAAATTATTGAGACCGTCCCAGTTGGCTTTCTCGTACTGCCAAACGGTTCTCTTTGGAGCTCTTTCTTTAACTGGATTTGTTTGACACGAGAAATTAGCAGATATGACACTGTGGTCCGATGTGCCTAGAGGCGTCAATACACTGATTGTGTATTTATCAGGATCAGAGGTGAGAAACAAGTCAAGTGTATTTTCTGCTCGGCCGTTAACGTCTGATATCCGAGTAGGCTCATTGACAAGCTGAGTAAGATGGTTAAACTCAGCAAAAATCTCAGCACACATTCCTTCGGGCGTTGTCTGGCCCGAATGGCGAAGCCACGAAGAATTGTGAACATTGAAATCGCCCGTAATAACGATTTCAGTGTGAGGATACAGGGAGACAATTCTTTGTATGGAGTCAGACAGAGCATCAAATTCCTGAGAAGTTGAAACTCTGTCCAGGTTTGGGCTCCGATAAAGAAAACAATAGTGAATGATGTGTTTATTCACGGAAAGTTTTAACCACATGAAATTAAAAAGGGAATTGGTACAATGACCGTATTGTGGTAAAAGTTGATATGCAACATCATTCCTAATATATATGGCGAGACCATGGTGTGAGAAGAATAATGGCACCAAGCAATACCCATGAATAAAAAATTCAGTAGGATCGGAATCTTCACCTACTTGGGTTTCACTCAATGCCAAAACAGCTGGTCTGTTAGAATTAATGTGGATGTATACAGACAGAAAATTCGATCTCAGCCCACGAACATTACTATAATCTACTCTAAAATTACCAGTCATTGCAATATAAAAAAATCCTAAAATCAAAACAAACGAACTTCTAAGTAAATCACTGTATAAGATTATTTAAAGGTCTTTACAATACAACCTCACTACTAGTGTTATGCCTTTAGTAGTGACGTTGAATTGGTCCGGACCCTGACAATCAAAACAGTAATCTACAATCCATTTGTTATTGAATGAACCAACACATACACACCATTGAGCGAGCTTTCAAAAAGCTTAGACCAATGCATGCACCTGCTGAGTCACTCAACTGTACAAGAAAATGAAAGAAAGAGTGAAGGGAATGCACTTACTGTGTACTGGTAGGTATTTTTTTATTGTTGCTTTTTTCCCTTTGTGTTGCTTTTTTTTATATATTGCTGTTGTTTTTCACTGTGTTTTTTTTTATCATTATTATTTTCTGTTGTTTTAGTTTTATTGGTTATATTTTTGTATCACTATTTTTTAAGTTTTGTTTTGATTCTATTTGAGTTTTTTTTTTTTTTTTTAATAAATTAAATTAACGAGACTGCGACGGGGACGGGGACGGGAGACAAGACAACAATTAATACAAAACGCAGAACACGACGAGAGGACATGAACCTCCCCACTCGAGCTTTCACTGATAACTCAAACTCATTATCATTATCATTATCATTATCATTATCATTATCATTATCATTATCATTATCATTATCATTATCATTATCATTATCATTATCATTATCATTATCATTATCATTATCATTATCATTATCATTATCATTATCATTATCATTATCATTATCATTATCATTATCATTATCATTATCATTATCATTATCATTATCATTATCATTATCATTATCATTATCATTATCATTATCATTATCATTATCATTATCATTATCATTATCATTATCATTATCATTATCATTATCATTATCATTATCATTATCATTATCATTATCATTATCATTATCATTATCATTATCATTATCATTATCATTATCATTATCATTATCATTATCATTATCATTATCATTATCATTATCATTATCATTATCATTATCATTATCATTATCATTATCATTATCATTATCATTATCATTATCATTATCATTATCATTATCATTATCATTATCATTATCATTATCATTATCATTATCATTATCATTATCATTATCATTATCATTATCATTATCATTATCATTATCATTATCATTATCATTATCATTATCATTATCATTATCATTATCATTATCATTATCATTATCATTATCATTATCATTATCATTATCATTATCATTATCATTATCATTATCATTATCATTATCATTATCATTATCATTATCATTATCATTATCATTATCATTATCATTATCATTATCATTATCATTATCATTATCATTATCATTATCATTATCATTATCATTATCATTATCATTATCATTATCATTATCATTATCATTATCATTATCATTATCATTATCATTATCATTATCATTATCATTATCATTATCATTATCATTATCATTATCATTATCATTATCATTATCATTATCATTATCATTATCATTATCATTATCATTATCATTATCATTATCATTATCATTATCATTATCATTATCATTATCATTATCATTATCATTATCATTATCATTATCATTATCATTATCATTATCATTATCATTATCATTATCATTATCATTATCATTATCATTATCATTATCATTATCATTATCATTATCATTATCATTATCATTATCATTATCATTATCATTATCATTATCATTATCATTATCATTATCATTATCATTATCATTATCATTATCATTATCATTATCATTATCATTATCATTATCATTATCATTATCATTATCATTATCATTATCATTATCATTATCATTATCATTATCATTATCATTATCATTATCATTATCATTATCATTATCATTATCATTATCATTATCATTATCATTATCATTATCATTATCATTATCATTATCATTATCATTATCATTATCATTATCATTATCATTATCATTATCATTATCATTATCATTATCATTATCATTATCATTATCATTATCATTATCATTATCATTATCATTATCATTATCATTATCATTATCATTATCATTATCATTATCATTATCATTATCATTATCATTATCATTATCATTATCATTATCATTATCATTATCATTATCATTATCATTATCATTATCATTATCATTATCATTATCATTATCATTATCATTATCATTATCATTATCATTATCATTATCATTATCATTATCATTATCATTATCATTATCATTATCATTATCATTATCATTATCATTATCATTATCATTATCATTATCATTATCATTATCATTATCATTATCATTATCATTATCATTATCATTATCATTATCATTATCATTATCATTATCATTATCATTATCATTATCATTATCATTATCATTATCATTATCATTATCATTATCATTATCATTATCATTATCATTATCATTATCATTATCATTATCATTATCATTATCATTATCATTATCATTATCATTATCATTATCATTATCATTATCATTATCATTATCATTATCATTATCATTATCATTATCATTATCATTATCATTATCATTATCATTATCATTATCATTATCATTATCATTATCATTATCATTATCATTATCATTATCATTATCATTATCATTATCATTATCATTATCATTATCATTATCATTATCATTATCATTATCATTATCATTATCATTATCATTATCATTATCATTATCATTATCATTATCATTATCATTATCATTATCATTATCATTATCATTATCATTATCATTATCATTATCATTATCATTATCATTATCATTATCATTATCATTATCATTATCATTATCATTATCATTATCATTATCATTATCATTATCATTATCATTATCATTATCGTTATCATTATCATTATCATTATCATTATCATTATCATTATCATTATCATTATCATTATCATTATCATTATCATTATCATTATCATTATCATTATCATTATCATTATCATTATCATTATCATTATCATTATCATTATCATTATCATTATCATTATCATTATCATTATCATTATCATTATCATTATCATTATCATTATCATTATCATTATCATTATCATTATCATTATCATTATCATTATCATTATCATTATCATTATCATTATCATTATCATTATCATTATCATTATCATTATCATTATCATTATCATTATCATTATCATTATCATTATCATTATCATTATCATTATCATTATCATTATCATTATCATTATCATTATCATTATCATTATCATTATCATTATCATTATCATTATCATTATCATTATCATTATCATTATCATTATCATTATCATTATCATTATCATTATCATTATCATTATCATTATCATTATCATTATCATTATCATTATCATTATCATTATCATTATCATTATCATTATCATTATCATTATCATTATCATTATCATTATCATTATCATTATCATTATCATTATCATTATCATTATCATTATCATTATCATTATCATTATCATTATCATTATCATTATCATTATCATTATCATTATCATTATCATTATCATTATCATTATCATTATCATTATCATTATCATTATCATTATCATTATCATTATCATTATCATTATCATTATCATTATCATTATCATTATCATTATCATTATCATTATCATTATCATTATCATTATCATTATCATTATCATTATCATTATCATTATCATTATCATTATCATTATCATTATCATTATCATTATCATTATCATTATCATTATCATTATCATTATCATTATCATTATCATTATCATTATCATTATCATTATCATTATCATTATCATTATCATTATCATTATCATTATCATTATCATTATCATTATCATTATCATTATCATTATCATTATCATTATCATTATCATTATCATTATCATTATCATTATCATTATCATTATCATTATCATTATCATTATCATTATCATTATCATTATCATTATCATTATCATTATCATTATCATTATCATTATCATTATCATTATCATTATCATTATCATTATCATTATCATTATCATTATCATTATCATTATCATTATCATTATCATTATCATTATCATTATCATTATCATTATCATTATCATTATCATTATCATTATCATTATCATTATCATTATCATTATCATTATCATTATCATTATCATTATCATTATCATTATCATTATCATTATCATTATCATTATCATTATCATTATCATTATCATTATCATTATCATTATCATTATCATTATCATTATCATTATCATTATCATTATCATTATCATTATCATTATCATTATCATTATCATTATCATTATCATTATCATTATCATTATCATTATCATTATCATTATCATTATCATTATCATTATCATTATCATTATCATTATCATTATCATTATCATTATCATTATCATTATCATTATCATTATCATTATCATTATCATTATCATTATCATTATCATTATCATTATCATTATCATTATCATTATCATTATCATTATCATTATCATTATCATTATCATTATCATTATCATTATCATTATCATTATCATTATCATTATCATTATCATTATCATTATCATTATCATTATCATTATCATTATCATTATCATTATCATTATCATTATCATTATCATTATCATTATCATTATCATTATCATTATCATTATCATTATCATTATCATTATCATTATCATTATCATTATCATTATCATTATCATTATCATTATCATTATCATTATCATTATCATTATCATTATCATTATCATTATCATTATCATTATCATTATCATTATCATTATCATTATCATTATCATTATCATTATCATTATCATTATCATTATCATTATCATTATCATTATCATTATCATTATCATTATCATTATCATTATCATTATCATTATCATTATCATTATCATTATCATTATCATTATCATTATCATTATCATTATCATTATCATTATCATTATCATTATCATTATCATTATCATTATCATTATCATTATCATTATCATTATCATTATCATTATCATTATCATTATCATTATCATTATCATTATCATTATCATTATCATTATCATTATCATTATCATTATCATTATCATTATCATTATCATTATCATTATCATTATCATTATCATTATCATTATCATTATCATTATCATTATCATTATCATTATCATTATCATTATCATTATCATTATCATTATCATTATCATTATCATTATCATTATCATTATCATTATCATTATCATTATCATTATCATTATCATTATCATTATCATTATCATTATCATTATCATTATCATTATCATTATCATTATCATTATCATTATCATTATCATTATCATTATCATTATCATTATCATTATCATTATCATTATCATTATCATTATCATTATCATTATCATTATCATTATCATTATCATTATCATTATCATTATCATTATCATTATCATTATCATTATCATTATCATTATCATTATCATTATCATTATCATTATCATTATCATTATCATTATCATTATCATTATCATTATCATTATCATTATCATTATCATTATCATTATCATTATCATTATCATTATCATTATCATTATCATTATCATTATCATTATCATTATCATTATCATTATCATTATCATTATCATTATCATTATCATTATCATTATCATTATCATTATCATTATCATTATCATTATCATTATCATTATCATTATCATTATCATTATCATTATCATTATCATTATCATTATCATTATCATTATCATTATCATTATCATTATCATTATCATTATCATTATCATTATCATTATCATTATCATTATCATTATCATTATCATTATCATTATCATTATCATTATCATTATCATTATCATTATCATTATCATTATCATTATCATTATCATTATCATTATCATTATCATTATCATTATCATTATCATTATCATTATCATTATCATTATCATTATCATTATCATTATCATTATCATTATCATTATCATTATCATTATCATTATCATTATCATTATCATTATCATTATCATTATCATTATCATTATCATTATCATTATCATTATCATTATCATTATCATTATCATTATCATTATCATTATCATTATCATTATCATTATCATTATCATTATCATTATCATTATCATTATCATTATCATTATCATTATCATTATCATTATCATTATCATTATCATTATCATTATCATTATCATTATCATTATCATTATCATTATCATTATCATTATCATTATCATTATCATTATCATTATCATTATCATTATCATTATCATTATCATTATCATTATCATTATCATTATCATTATCATTATCATTATCATTATCATTATCATTATCATTATCATTATCATTATCATTATCATTATCATTATCATTATCATTATCATTATCATTATCATTATCATTATCATTATCATTATCATTATCATTATCATTATCATTATCATTATCATTAGCATTATCATTATCATTATCATTATCATTATCATTATCATTATCATTATCATTATCATTATCATTATCATTATCATTATCATTATCATTATCATTATCATTATCATTATCATTATCATTATCATTATCATTATCATTATCATTATCATTATCATTATCATTATCATTATCATTATCATTATCATTATCATTATCATTATCATTATCATTATCATTATCATTATCATTATCATTATCATTATCATTATCATTATCATTATCATTATCATTATCATTATCATTATCATTATCATTATCATTATCATTATCATTATCATTATCATTATCATTATCATTATCATTATCATTATCATTATCATTATCATTATCATTATCATTATCATTATCATTATCATTATCATTATCATTATCATTATCATTATCATTATCATTATCATTATCATTATCATTATCATTATCATTATCATTATCATTATCATTATCATTATCATTATCATTATCATTATCATTATCATTATCATTATCATTATCATTATCATTATATCATTATCATTATCATTATCATTATCATTATCATTATCATTATCATTATCATTATCATTATCATTATCATTATCATTATCATTATCATTATCATTATCATTATCATTATCATTATCATTATCATTATCATTATCATTATCATTATCATTATCATTATCATTATCATTATCATTATCATTATCATTATCATTATCATTATCATTATCATTATCATTATCATTATCATTATCATTATCATTATCATTATCATTATCATTATCATTATCATTATCATTATCATTATCATTATCATTATCATTATCATTATCATTATCATTATCATTATCATTATCATTATCATTATCATTATCATTATCATTATCATTATCATTATCATTATCATTATCATTATCATTATCATTATCATTATCATTATCATTATCATTATCATTATCATTATCATTATCATTATCATTATCATTATCATTATCATTATCATTATCATTATCATTATCATTATCATTATCATTATCATTATCATTATCATTATCATTATCATTATCATTATCATTATCATTATCATTATCATTATCATTATCATTATCATTATCATTATCATTATCATTATCATTATCATTATCATTATCATTATCATTATCATTATCATTATCATTATCATTATCATTATCATTATCATTATCATTATCATTATCATTATCATTATCATTATCATTATCATTATCATTATCATTATCATTATCATTATCATTATCATTATCATTATCATTATCATTATCATTATCATTATCATTATCATTATCATTATCATTATCATTATCATTATCATTATCATTATCATTATCATTATCATTATCATTATCATTATCATTATCATTATCATTATCATTATCATTATCATTATCATTATCATTATCATTATCATTATCATTATCATTATCATTATCATTATCATTATCATTATCATTATCATTATCATTATCATTATCATTATCATTATCATTATCATTATCATTATCATTATCATTATCATTATCATTATCATTATCATTATCATTATCATTATCATTATCATTATCATTATCATTATCATTATCATTATCATTATCATTATCATTATCATTATCATTATCATTATCATTATCATTATCATTATCATTATCATTATCATTATCATTATCATTATCATTATCATTATCATTATCATTATCATTATCATTTCATTATCATTATCATTATCATTATCATTATCATTATCATTATCATTATCATTATCATTATCATTATCATTATCATTATCATTATCATTATCATTATCATTATCATTATCATTATCATTATCATTATCATTATCATTATCATTATCATTATCATTATCATTATCATTATCATTATCATTATCATTATCATTATCATTATCATTATCATTATCATTATCATTATCATTATCATTATCATTATCATTATCATTATCATTATCATTATCATTATCATTATCATTATCATTATCATTATCATTATCATTATCATTATCATTATCATTATCATTATCATTATCATTATCATTATCATTATCATTATCATTATCATTATCATTATCATTATCATTATCATTATCATTATCATTATCATTATCATTATCATTATCATTATCATTATCATTATCATTATCATTATCATTATCATTATCATTATCATTATCATTATCATTATCATTATCATTATCATTATCATTATCATTATCATTATCATTATCATTATCATTATCATTATCATTATCATTATCATTATCATTATCATTATCATTATCATTATCATTATCATTATCATTATCATTATCATTATCATTATCATTATCATTATCATTATCATTATCATTATCATTATCATTATCATTATCATTATCATTATCATTATCATTATCATTATCATTATCATTATCATTATCATTATCATTATCATTATCATTATCATTATCATTATCATTATCATTATCATTATCATTATCATTATCATTATCATTATCATTATCATTATCATTATCATTATCATTATCATTATCATTATCATTATCATTATCATTATCATTATCATTATCATTATCATTATCATTATCATTATCATTATCATTATCATTATCATTATCATTATCATTATCATTATCATTATCATTATCATTATCATTATCATTATCATTATCATTATCATTATCATTATCATTATCATTATCATTATCATTATCATTATCATTATCATTATCATTATCATTATCATTATCATTATCATTATCATTATCATTATCATTATCATTATCATTATCATTATCATTATCATTATCATTATCATTATCATTATCATTATCATTATCATTATCATTATCATTATCATTATCATTATCATTATCATTATCATTATCATTATCATTATCATTATCATATCATTATCATTATCATTATCATTATCATTATCATTATCATTATCATTATCATTATCATTATCATTATCATTATCATTATCATTATCATTATCATTATCATTATCATTATCATTATCATTATCATTATCATTATCATTATCATTATCATTATCATTATCATTATCATTATCATTATCATTATCATTATCATTATCATTATCATTATCATTATCATTATCATTATCATTATCATTATCATTATCATTATCATTATCATTATCATTATCATTATCATTATCATTATCATTATCATTATCATTATCATTATCATTATCATTATCATTATCATTATCATTATCATTATCATTATCATTATCATTATCATTATCATTATCATTATCATTATCATTATCATTATCATTATCACATTATCATTATCATTATCATTATCATTATCATTATCATTATCATTATCATTATCATTATCATTATCATTATCATTATCATTATCATTATCATTATCATTATCATTATCATTATCATTATCATTATCATTATCATTATCATTATCATTATCATTATCATTATCATTATCATTATCATTATAATTATCATTATCATTATCATTATCATTATCATTATCATTATCATTATCATTATCATTATCATTATCATTATCATTATCATTATCATTATCATTATCATTATCATTATCATTATCATTATCATTATCATTATCATTATCATTATCATTATCATTATCATTATCATTATCATTATCATTATCATTATCATTATCATTATCATTATCATTATCATTATCATTATCATTCTCATTATCATTATCATTATCATTATCATTATCATTATCATTATCATTATCATTATCATTATCATTATCATTATCATTATCATTATCATTATCATTATCATTATCATTATCATTATCATTATCATTATCATTATCATTATCATTATCATTATCATTATCATTATCATTATCATTATCATTATCATTATCATTATCATTATCATTATCATTATCATTATCATTATCATTATCATTATCATTATCATTATCATTATCATTATCATTATCATTATCATTATCATTATCATTATCATTATCATTATCATTATCATTATCATTATCATTATCATTTTATCATTATCATTATCATTATCATTATCATTATCATTATCATTATCATTATCATTATCATTATCATTATCATTATCATTATCATTATCATTATCATTATCATTATCATTATCATTATCATTATCATTATCATTATCATTATCATTATCATTATCATTATCATTATCATTATCATTATCATTATCATTATCATTATCATTATCATTATCATTATCATTATCATTATCATTATCATTATCATTATCATTATCATTATCATTATCATTATCATTATCATTATCATTATCATTATCATTATCATTATCATTATCATTATCATTATCATTATCATTATCATTATCATTATCATTATCATTATCATTATCATTATCATTATCATTATCATTATCATTATCATTATCATTATCATTATCATTATCATTATCATTATCATTATCATTATCATTATCATTATCATTATCATTATCATTATCATTATCATTATCATTATCATTATCATTATCATTATCATTATCATTATCATTATCATTATCATTATCATTATCATTATCATTATCATTATCATTATCATTATCATTATCATTATCATTATCATTATCATTATCATTATCATTATCATTATCATTATCATTATCATTATCATTATCATTATCATTATCATTATCATTATCATTATCATTATCATTATCATTATCATTATCATTATCATTATCATTATCATTATCATTATCATTATCATTATCATTATCATTATCATTATCATTATCATTATCATTATCATTATCATTATCATTATCATTATCATTATCATTATCATTATCATTATCATTATCATTATCATTATCATTATCATTATCATTATCATTATCATTATCATTATCATTATCATTATCATTATCATTATCATTATCATTATCATTATCATTATCATTATCATTATCATTATCATTATCATTATCATTATCATTATCATTATCATTATCATTATCATTATCATTATCATTATCATTATCATTATCATTATCATTATCATTATCATTATCATTATCATTATCATTATCATTATCATTATCATTATCATTATCATTATCATTATCATTATCATTATCATTATCATTTATCATTATCATTATCATTATCATTATCATTATCATTATCATTATCATTATCATTATCATTATCATTATCATTATCATTATCATTATCATTATCATTATCATTATCATTATCATTATCATTATCATTATCATTATCATTATCATTATCATTATCATTATCATTATCATTATCATTATCATTATCATTATCATTATCATTATCATTATCATTATCATTATCATTATCATTATCATTATCATTATCATTATCATTATCATTATCATTATCATTATCATTATCATTATCATTATCATTATCATTGTCATTATCATTATCATTATCATTATCATTATCATTATCATTATCATTATCATTATCATTATCATTATCATTATCATTATCATTATCATTATCATTATCATTATCATTATCATTATCATTATCATTATCATTATCATTATCATTATCATTATCATTATCATTATCATTATCATTATCATTATCATTATCATTATCATTATCATTATCATTATCATTATCATTATCATTATCATTATCATTATCATTATCATTATCATTATCATTATCATTATCATTATCATTATCATTATCATTATCATTATCATTATCATTATCATTATCATTATCATTATCATTATCATTATCATTATCATTATCATTATCATTATCATTATCATTATCATTATCATTATCATTATCATTATCATTATCATTATCATTATCATTATCATTATCATTATCATTATCATATCATTATCATTATCATTATCATTATCATTATCATTATCATTATCATTATCATTATCATTATCATTATCATTATCATTATCATTATCATTATCATTATCATTATCATTATCATTATCATTATCATTATCATTATCATTATCATTATCATTATCATTATCATTATCATTATCATTATCATTATCATTATCATTATCATTATCATTATCATTATCATTATCATTATCATTATCATTATCATTATCATTATCATTATCATTATCATTATCATTATCATTATCATTATCATTATCATTATCATTATCATTATCATTATCATTATCATTATCATTATCATTATCATTATCATTATCATTATCATTATCATTATCATTATCATTATCATTATCATTATCATTATCATTATCATTATCATTATCATTATCATTATCATTATCATTATCATTATCATTATCATTATCATTATCATTATCATTATCATTATCATTATCATTATCATTATCATTATCATTATCATTATCATTATCATTATCATTATCATTATCATTATCATTATCATTATCATTATCATTATCATTATCATTATCATTATCATTATCATTATCATTATCATTATCATTATCATTATCATTATCATTATCATTATCATTATCATTATCATTATCATTATCATTATCATTATCATTATCATTATCATTATCATTATCATTATCATTATCATTATCATTATCATTATCATTATCATTATCATTATCATTATCATTATCATTATCATTATCATTATCATTATCATTATCATTATCATTATCATTATCATTATCATTATCATTATCATTATCATTATCATTATCATTATCATTATCATTATCATTATCATTATCATTATCATTATCATTATCATTATCATTATCATTATCATTATCATTATCATTATCATTATCATTATCATTATCATTATCATTATCATTATCATTATCATTATCATTATCATTATCATTATCATTATCATTATCATTATCATTATCATTATCATTATCATTATCATTATCATTATCATTATCATTATCATTATCATTATCATTATCATTATCATTATCATTATCATTATCATTATCATTATCATTATCATTATCATTATCATTATCATTATCATTATCATTATCATTATCATTATCATTATCATTATCATTATCATTATCGTTATCATTATCATTATCATTATCATTATCATTATCATTATCATTATCATTATCATTATCATTATCATTATCATTATCATTATCATTATCATTATCATTATCATTATCATTATCATTATCATTATCATTATCATTATCATTATCATTATCATTATCATTATCATTATCATTATCATTATCATTATCATTATCATTATCATTATCATTATCATTATCATTATCATTATCATTATCATTATCATTATCATTATCATTATCATTATCATTATCATTATCATTATCATTATCATTATCATTATCATTATCATTATCATTATCATTATCATTATCATTATCATTATCATTATCATTATCATTATCATTATCATTATCATTATCATTATCATTATCATTATCATTATCATTATCATTATCATTATCATTATCATTATCATTATCATTATCATTATCATTATCATTATCATTATCATTATCATTATCATTATCATTATCATTATCATTATCATTATCATTATCATTATCATTATCATTATCATTATCATTATCATTATCATTATCATTATCATTATCATTATCATTACCATTATCATTATCATTATCATTATCATTATCATTATCATTATCATTATCATTATCATTATCATTATCATTATCATTATCATTATCATTATCATTATCATTATCATTATCATTATCATTATCATTATCATTATCATTATCATTATCATTATCATTATCATTATCATTATCATTATCATTATCATTATCATTATCATTATCATTATCATTATCATTATCATTATCATTATCATTATCATTATCATTATCATTATCATTATCATTATCATTATCATTATCATTATCATTATCATTATCATTATCATTATCATTATCATTATCATTATCATTATCATTATCATTATCATTATCATTATCATTATCATTATCATTATCATTATCATTATCATTATCATTATCATTATCATTATCATTATCATTATCATTATCATTATCATTATCATTATCATTATCATTATCATTATCATTATCATTATCATTATCATTATCATTATCATTATCATTATCATTATCATTATCATTATCATTATCATTATCATTATCATTATCATTATCATTATCATTATCATTATCATTATCATTATCATTATCATTATCATTATCATTATCATTATCATTATCATTATCATTATCATTATCATTATCATTATCATTATCATTATCATTATCATTATCATTATCATTATCATTATCATTATCATTATCATTATCATTATCATTATCATTATCATTATCATTATCATTATCATTATCATTATCATTATCATTATCATTATCATTATCATTATCATTATCATTATCATTATCATTATCATTATCATTATCATTATCATTATCATTATCATTATCATTATCATTATCATTATCATTATCATTATCATTATCATTATCATTATCATTATCATTATCATTATCATTATCATTATCATTATCATTATCATTATCATTATCATTATCATTATCATTATCATTATCATTATCATTATCATTATCATTATCATTATCATTATCATTATCATTATCATTATCATTATCATTATCATTATCATTATCATTATCATTATCATTATCATTATCATTATCATTATCATTATCATTATCATTATCATTATCATTATCATTATCATTATCATTATCATTATCATTATCATTATCATTATCATTATCATTATCATTATCATTATCATTATCATTATCATTATCATTATCATTATCATTATCATTATCATTATCATTATCATTATCATTATCATTATCATTATCATTATCATTATCATTATCATTATCATTATCATTATCATTATCATTATCATTATCATTATCATTATCATTATCATTATCATTATCATTATCATTATCATTATCATTATCATTATCATTATCATTATCATTATCATTATCATTATCATTATCATTATCATTATCATTATCATTATCATTATCATTATCATTATCATTATCATTATCATTATCATTATCATTATCATTATCATTATCATTATCATTATCATTATCATTATCATTATCATTATCATTATCATTATCATTATCATTATCATTATCATTATCATTATCATTATCATTATCATTATCATTATCATTATCATTATCATTATCATTATCATTATCATTATCATTATCATTATCATTATCATTATCATTATCATTATCATTATCATTATCATTATCATTATCATTATCATTATCATTATCATTATCATTATCATTATCATATCATTATCATTATCATTATCATTATCATTATCATTATCATTATCATTATCATTATCATTATCATTATCATTATCATTATCATTATCATTATCATTATCATTATCATTATCATTATCATTATCATTATCATTATCATTATCATTATCATTATCATTATCATTATCATTATCATTATCATTATCATTATCATTATCATTATCATTATCATTATCATTATCATTATCATTATCATTATCATTATCATTATCATTATCATTATCATTATCATTATCATTATCATTATCATTATCATTATCATTATCATTTATCATTATCATTATCATTATCATTATCATTATCATTATCATTATCATTATCATTATCATTATCATTATCATTATCATTATCATTATCATTATCATTATCATTATCATTATCATTATCATTATCATTATCATTATCATTATCATTATCATTATCATTATCATTATCATTATCATTATCATATCATTATCATTATCATTATCATTATCATTATCATTATCATTATCATTATCATTACATTATCATTATCATTATCATTATCATTATCATTATCATTATCATTATCATTATCATTATCATTATCATTATCATTATCATTATCATTATCATTATCATTATCATTATCATTATCATTATCATTATCATTATCATTATCATTATCATTATCATTATCATTATCATTATCATTATCATTATCATTATCATTATCATTATCATTATCATTATCATTATCATTATCATTATCATTATCATTATCATTATCATTATCATTATCATTATCATTATCATTATCATTATCATTATCATTATCATTATCATTATCATTATCATTATCATTATCATTATCATTATCATTATCATTATCATTATCATTATCATTATCATTATCATTATCATTATCATTATCATTATCATTATCGTTATCATTATCATTATCATTATCATTATCATTATCATTATCATTATCATTATCATTATCATTATCATTATCATTATCATTATCATTATCATTATCATTATCATTATCATTATCATTATCATTATCATTATCATTATCATTATCATTATCATTATCATTATCATTATCATTATCATTATCATTATCATTATCATTATCATTATCATTATCATTATCATTATCATTATCATTATCATTATCATTATCATTATCATTATCATTATCATTATCATTATCATTATCATTATCATTATCATTATCATTATCATTATCATTATCATTATCATTATCAATTATCATTATCATTATCATTATCATTATCATTATCATTATCATTATCATTATCATTATCATTATCATTATCATTATCATTATCATTATCATTATCATTATCATTATCATTATCATTATCATTATCATTATCATTATCATTATCATTATCATTATCATTATCATTATCATTATCATTATCATTATCATTATCATTATCATTATCATTATCATTATCATTATCATTATCATTATCATTATTATCATTATCATTATCATTATCATTATCATTATCATTATCATTATCATTATCATTATCATTATCATTATCATTATCATTATCATTATCATTATCATTATCATTATCATTATCATTATCATTATCATTATCATTATCATTATCATTATCATTATCATTATCATTATCATTATCATTATCATTATCATTATCATTATCATTATCATTATCATTATCATTATCATTATCATTATCATTATCATTATCATTATCATTATCATTATCATTATCATTATCATTATCATTATCATTATCATTATCATTATCATTATCATTATCATTATCATTATCATTATCATTATCATTATCATTATCATTATCATTATCATTATCATTATCATTATCATTATCATTATCATTATCATTATCATTATCATTATCATTATCATTATCATTATCATTATCATTATCATTATCATTATCATTATCATTATCATTTTCATTATCATTATCATTATCATTATCATTATCATTATCATTATCATTATCATTATCATTATCATTATCATTATCATTATCATTATCATTATCATTATCATTATCATTATCATTATCATTATCATTATCATTATCATTATAATATATATAAAAACAAAAAATAAAAACGAAAGATAAAAATAAAAACGAACAATTAAATTTTAATTTTTATATTTATTATTTGGTTTTTATTTTATTTTGAAAAGAAACAATAAATCTCACAACTTTTAAATTTGTTTTTTATAACGCGACGCGTTTCGGATACCAATCATCCATCTTCGGGCGTTTATTATACTGACTGCATTTTCTTTGTTGGAGCTTTGGCGTGATTTTGATGTTTTTTAGCTGGCTCTAATGCATGGATGAAGCTCTTTGTATTGTTGTTTTCGGTTGTATAATATGTTGTGTGTTTGGAGTCAATTGCTGTTTATTGTTGTTGTTATATTCTGGACATTGGAGGTTCTTCTATTTTTGTTGTTGTTTTATTGTATAATAGGTTGTGAGTTTAATATTAAATTTTGTCTATTGTTTTTGTTGCTGCTATACTTGATGGCAGTGTCGTAGAGTGGGTTCGTTTTTAGTGTCAGTTTATCATTTAGTAAATTGTCCTGTTCCTGTTTAAATGCTAAATAAATTTCATATTCCTCAGTGGCGTCGAGTATGTGTCCTTTCTTGCACAAGTGAAGGGGGGTGCAGTTATTGTCGAAATTTGTATAATTGTGATTTTCGTTGATTAAGTGCAAGGCAAAATTCGATCTAGTGTTAGCTTTTGGCTTGTGTTCTTTAAATCTTTCATAGAAAGGTCTGCCGGTTTGACCGATGTAGAATTTGCTGCAGTCGTCACAATTGAGTTTATATACTCCTGTATATATTTTTATGTGTTTTAAGTTTTAATATGTTTTTTATGTTATTGTTTGTTTTAAATGAAATGTTTATGTTGTGTTTTTTGAATTCATATTGTAGAGTTTGTGGTAGAAGGTTTGTGTAATTAATTGACGTGTATGTATTGTTATTGGGTCTATTTGTTGTGTTGTTGTTGGTGTGATTTCTTTTCTTTTTTGTGAGTATTTTGTCTATTATTGATGTATTATACCCATTTGCATGTGCAATTTGTTTTATGGTGTTTAGTTCATTATTGTAGTCGCATTTGTCCATAGGAATATTTATGAGTCGATGTATAAAAGCACTTAAAGCAGCCATTTTTTGGGAATGTGGGTGGTGTGAATCTTTATGGATGATTAAATCAGTGGTTGTGGGCTTGCTGTATATTTTATATTTTAATTTGTTGTTGTGTTTAGTTATTTTTAAGTCAAGGAAATTTATGTTATTGTTATTTTCTATTTCTGTCGTAACTTTTATTTTTGTATTAATGCTATTGATGTATTTAGTTAAGATATCAATTTGTCTATTTGTTCCATCAAATATGACGAAGGTATCATCAACATATCGGGAATAAGAAATGATTTTTTGTTTTTGTGGGTTGTGTTTAGATAGAATGTATTTATTTTCGTAGTGGTTAAGGTATATGTCGGCTAATAATCCACTTAGAGGTGATCCCATGGCGAGTCCTTCGGTTTGTTTATAATATTCGTTATTAAAGGTAAAATAATTTTGTTTAAGTATTGTTTGTAGTAAATGTATTAGTTCGTTTATTTGTTGAGTGTTAATGGTTGCGGTGGTAGTTAGATTTTCTTTGAGTATTTTTATTGTTTCGTCTATAGGTATGTTTGTGTACATGTTGGTGACATCAAATGATATAAGTTTGTAATTTGTTGATATGTTTAAGTTTTTTAATTTTTCTATTAAGTTTTTATTGTTTATGGTGCTGTGATTATTAATTAAATTGATGTTGTTTTTTATGATTTTTTGTAGTGTTTTAGCTATTTTATATCCTGTTGCTGTTGTATAGTTAATGAGCGGTCTTATTGGTGTTCCTTGTTTGTGTATTTTTGGCAGTCCAGTGAATTGTGGGGCTATTGCATTTGGCTGTTTGAATTTATTCGTGTTTTGGTTGGGGAATAATTGTTTACTATTGTTGATGGCGTTGTTAATTTCTTTGGTGTATTTAATAGTTGGATCGTTGTTAAGTTTTTGTATGTTATTGTTGTCAAAAAAGTCTTGGGTTTTTGTTATGTAGTCTTGTTGGTTGATGATAACCATAGTGTTGCCTTTGTCTGCTTTTGTTATAATTGCATTTTTGTCTATTAGTTTTTGTTTTATTTGTTTTAAATTTTGTTTATCTTTTTTGTACTTTGTGTGTAGTTTTTTATTGATGTTTTTGGTTTTGATTAAGTTTTTGAGTTTTGTATTTATGATCTTGTTTCATTTTGTGTTTCGTTGTTGGTTATAGTTTTTATTACCGCTTCCGCATTGATAACTTCTTTGTTTATGTTGTTGTTGTTTGTTATTGGTATGTTATATTTAAGACCTTTATTAAGTGTTTGGGGGAGAGTACGATAACTTTGGCGACAAAGTTTAATGACGGATTTGTATAGAACAGCTTAAAACAAGCATTTTTTACTATGGGAGGAGGGGTCTATCTCCCCCCGTTTAGGCGGTAGGGGAAATTTAAAAAAATATGTACATTAAATGGAAAAAAAATAACGCTAATACTTACAATTAAGTATTATACCTTTTTTGAAAGCCACCATTTTTGTCTATTAGCTTGTTTTTAAATCAAGGCAAAACTATGCATAGTTTTTGAAAAAAATCGTTTTAAACTAAAAATTTATGCAAAAAAAATTTTAAAAAAAGGTTTAAAGTGTAGTTTTTCAAAACTTTCAAATTATTTACTGTTTTTTTTTAGAATTCATTGCTCTTATTTGTTTTTGATCAAAAACTGAAAACTAGATGACTTGATGTCTTCTAGTTCTTAAGAAAATTGAAAATTACCAAAATAAATATTTTAATTAAATTACTTTTTCCTTGCTTAAGTATTAACGTAGTCTTATTTTGATAGTAATAATCGAATATGGATTAAGATATACCTAGGGTAAATTAATTTTTCTTAAATCAAGCTTATTTAAATGCAAAAGAAACTTTGCATGCACCCCATCTTGCACCCACCGAACCGTGCCCCCTCCCCCCCTTGCACGCACTCCAACTTGCACCCACCCCAAATCCTATAGTGTTCCCAAGCAGGGGGGTTGCAGTGGGGCAGCATGCCCCCCCTTACAGATCCCACTGTTGCATACACCCAAATTCGCACACACCTTACTGTTGCATACACCCAAACTCGCACCTACCATTGTTACTATCAAAATAAGACCACTCAAGCAAAAAAAAAAAGAATTAAATTAAAATAGTAGTTGTGGTTATTTTTAATTTTCTCAAAAACTAAAAGACATAAAATCATCTAGTTTTCAAACAAAAAAAAATGGTAGATAATCTTGAAGTATTGAAAAATTACACTTTAAACCTTTTTTTTAACTTTTTTTACTCAAATTTTGAGTTTAAAATTAAATTTTTCAAATAATATAATAATTTTTTTAAATTGCCCCTACCGTCTGAACGGGGGGAGATAGACCCCCCCCCTCCCATAGTAAAAAATGCTTGTATTAAGCCCCTCTACCAAGAACCGTTATTATTTCTTGGCGCCAAAGTTATCGTACTCGTGCCCATATATATGGCATCAACACTAAAGTGGAGCAGGAATTATACCCCACTTTGTAGACTTTAATTAAAACAACGTCTTATTCTTTTCAAAACTTAACAACAAGTGATCATTTATTAAAACTAAATACTTTCGTTTAACAAAATCCCTGAAGATTATACGGTTTGTTATATAAAGAGATTACATAAAAAGAGATCATACGATTTAATATATGTAGGTATATAGATTATGTATAACAATGAAAGCTCTTTTATAGAAATATACATTTCGGTCTTATAGATAATACCCTAGATTAAATTAGAAAGCCTACAACTTTTAATTCTTAATACAATTCATGAACTTTTAATAATTAAATTTAATTCTAAATTCCATATCAATGACCTATTTATAATAACAACCAAACTACGGGTAGTATTTGATGGTTCTTGCAAAACATCAAATTGACTTTCATTAAATGAACGTCTTATGGTAGGCCCACGTCTCCACATCGATATTATTGATCTGGTGGCAAGATGGAGAAAATTCAAAATTGCTCTAGTTGCAGATAAAGTTAAATGTATCGTCAAATTTGGGTGGCTCAAGAAGACACACCATATCAAATGATCTTATGGAGATCATCTCCAAATGAATCCATAAAAGCTTATTGTTTAAATACAGTTACCTTTGGAACCGCTTCTACTCCCTTCTTAGCTGTACGAACATTGCAAAGGTTAGCTGAAGATATTAAACATAATTATCCTCATGTAGCAAAGGCAATCATGGATGGTTTTTTTGTCGATGATCTTATATATGGATCAGATAATGAAGTTGAAGCTATTAGATTGCAAAAGGATATCATTTCAATTTTACAAACAGCAGGGTTTCCTCTCAGAAGCAGCTTATTTTGTAACACCCTATTAAAATCTAGAACACCCTATTTCCTATGAACATCCCAATCCATACCTTTCACATGGTTCCCACCAAAACTGTACTATCAGCACTTTTTACAGGTGCTCTCCTATCATATTACATTTATTTTCCCACATTTATTTTCCCATAGAATGAGGACTATAATTGTCAAATTGTTTATGAATCAAGTACAAATAGCCATGAAAATTAATAATGCAATCACTTTTAATCCAGAAGTCAATTATGTTGTTTTATTACAATTGCTTCCCCCCCACCGTTAAACATTGGTGACCCCGACGTGATCTTTAAAGAACACTCGACAAGCCGAGTTTCGTATTTTTCCAGTACTAACAGTGGCACTTCAAACATATACATACAATATGTTCATTAAAAAAAAGCTATATCAGAGCTTTGAAACACTGGCACTTCAAACATATAGGTACATATGTGTAGAGGGTCAATATGAGGTCTTATTCTTTCAAGGGGTAGACTGTTCGGGAACTCTGGAAAAAGAAGGGTCGTTAACCTACACGCTGCTTTGCTTCAGTCTCTGCCGCTTTCTGTGCTGTCCGAAGACTACAGCAGACGCTGAACAGGCACTGAAGCAAATGGAGTTGTCTGAGTCGGGTTAGCTTTCTCATAGATGAAATAAAAAGACAATGTTTTCTTATAAAAGATTTAACAAATATTTAAGTTTTATTTAATGAAAATTAAAGCTAACTTAACATTTAATGAAATAAACGTGAAGAAAAGATACAAACGTTGCATAGGTGTGAGTGCTCTGAAGGCGGTGGAAGGGGTACATGACCATCGAACAGAACACTCAAACCCGAGCAAAGGTTTGAAATGAAAACCACAAGGAGAGAAAAAAAAAAGAAATCATTCAGGTGTGTGTGTGATGCAGGCGGTGGAAATGTAACCCGACTGTCGTACAACGCACTCAAATCCGAGTAGTGAAGGAAATAGTAGATTGTTCAGGTGTGGACGCTTTGAAGGCGGTGGAAGGGGTACTCGACCGTCTAACGAAGCGCTCAAACCTGAGAGAGAGATCAAAGGGGAAAAAAAAGAATTCATTCAAGTGTGTGCACTTTGAAGGCGGTGGATAAGGATGATTCAAGAGTGCGTGTTCAGAAGGCGGTGGAAGGGGTACCCGACCGTCGAAAAGAACACTCACACTCGAGTATTTCTCAAACTCCACGCCCAAAATACCTACAGAGGACGGTGGAAAGGACCCGACGGTCGCTAAGCAGATACCAAGCGTGAATGAATAATGAATATATTCTGAACTGATCTCTCCTTTTATACGATTCTGAGTGAGCTTTTTTACTTGTGGAATCCATTTGTGGAATGTATAAAAGAAAGCTTTTTTTATATAATAGAGCTTTTGTCTTGGCGTTGCCACCTTTTGTTATATAATGTTTCTTATTACAAAATATAATAAATAATGATATGAATATAATAAAAGTAATGATATTCGTAACAAAAGTAATGATAATAAAAGTGATGATAATAAAGTACAAAGTTAAGTAATCAAAATATATGATGTGTTACAGTAAAAAGTTTAGTAATCAAAATATATGATGTGTTACATTAAAAAGTTTAGTAATCAAAATATATGATGTGTTACATTAAAAGTTTAGTAATCAAAATATATGATGTGTTACATTCTCCCCCTCTGGCGCAGAGATCGTCTTGATGATGCGGCAGGACTTGTAGTGGGTGCGGTCTTCTTTGGGCGGCCTCGTCTTCGTAATGGCCGTAAAGGTTCGTCATCAGTTTGTGATCCGGAAGATCTATATTTTGATATAGAGGAGACATGGTATGTCCCTAGTGGAATGGTTAAATCGTCTTTTGATGCAATCTGATATGTTAATGCACCAATTTTATTGATGATTACATAAGGACCATCTCGTTTTGGACAAATTTAGAAGTTATACCCTTTGAGGCTTGGCTAAGGGTGTGAGTGGTGATGAAAACTAGGTCACCTATTTTCAGGATCGGTTGTTAGAGTTTGTTTCGGTCTTGTGCTACCTCTGTTGTTGATTGAGCGTCTTTGATTGCTTGAGAAAGCTGTTGCAGTTTTGTAATAATTTGCGGAGTGAAGTTTTTGTTGTCTTCTATTGGTCTGATATCGTGGATGACATCATCGCTTGTTCTTAGTTCTCGTCCGAACATAAGAAAGGAAGCTGTATAGCCGGTGCTCTGGCATTTTGCAGTATTCATTGCAAATCTTATTGCAGGTAAGTTATCAGCCCAGGTAGTATGGTTATTAGCTACCAAAATACTGAGTTGTGACTTCAAATCCCTATTTTTCCTTTCCACCGGATTGGCTTCTGGGTGGTAGACAGGAGTTAAAGTCTGTTGTATTCCGAAGTAGTCGGCAAGTTGTTGCATTAAGACAGATACAAACTGTGGTCCGTTGTCTGTTATTAGTCTTCTTGGTATACCAAAGCGAAAAAATACTTCGTTTAGCGTCATGGCGCAATTCCCGGCAGTTGCTTCTTTGAGTGGAAAAATTTCAACCCATCTGCTTGCTACATCTTCGGCTATGAGAATCCATTGGTATCCATCTTTAGTGATAGGGAGTGGTCCAAATAAATCAACTGCTACAACCTCAAAACGTTGGTTACTTGACACAGTTTGGAGTAACCCACACGGTTTCATGTTGGTTGGTTTATAACGCTGACAGGCCATGCAGTTTCTTATATGTTTGGTTACGCTATCTCTCATTTTAGGCCAGAAGTAACGGGATGCGATTCGAACAAATGTGCGCTCAACACCGTAGTGACCTGAAGTGGTTTCGTCATGGTAGTGTCCATCTTGTGACATTTTCGTCATTATTTTCAAAAGATTCGATTATGGTTCTAAGTTGGTCATCTTGTATTTGTCCTTTTCGAATTTCAGTTGCGGTTTTAGATTGTAAATCAATTTGGAAGCTACAGATATTGCAGGCGGAATTCGTATGGTTTATATCTTCGCATGGTGGTCTGGACAGCATGTCAGCAACACAATTCATCCTACCTGGAGTGTATTCGATTTTGACATTATATGGTTGGAGTTGAAGAGCCCAACGTGCTAATCTTCCAGTGGGTGATTTTAGACTCATTAGCCATTTGAGAGGTTGGTGGTCAGTTTTGAGGGTTATTTCACCTCCTTCGATATAACCACGAAATATGTTGACTGACCATACTATGGCTAGAGCTTCGCGTTCTGTAGTTGAGTAATTGCGTTCAGATTTTGAAAGTAGTCGTGAAGCATACTCAATTGGATGTTCATTCTCTTGCTCCCCCTCGCTTAAAACTGCCCGATCGCGTAGTTGCTGGCATCAGTTTTCAACGTGTATGGCTGATCTGCTTGGGCTTGTTGCAAGATAGGTGCAGATGTGAGGAAAGTTTTGAGAGTTTGGAATGCAGTCTTTTCTACTGCATCCCATTTCCATGTGGCCTCTTTTTTTGTGAGGTTGCTCAAAGGTTTTGAGACATCAGCAAAGTTTTTTATAAATCGGCGATACCATGAACATGTTTGCAGGAATGATAAAATTTGCTTAACATTCTTAGGTTCTGGTCGGTTAGCGATTGCCGAAATTTTCCCAGGATCAACTTCGATACCTTGAGCAGTTATAATGTGGCCTAGGTATGCCACTTTTGGACAGCAGAAATTTGATTTTTCTCTGTTTATTTTGAGTTGAAATGTTTTCAGATGGAAAATTTTGCTTAGATCTTGATAATGTTCTTCAAAACTATCTGAACATATGATAATATCATCAATGTAAATGAGGATGAATGTTGCGGAAATATCTCTTCGGAATTTGTCCATAAGTCTTTGAAACGTCGCAGGAGCGTTACGGAGTCCGAAAGGCATTCGTTTAAACTGGTATAGACCGAAAGGTGTTATAAACGCAGTTTTTTCAATATCGCTTTCGTTAACTTTTATCTGGTAATAACCCGTCTGTAGATCTAACGTGCTCATAAATTTTGTTTTAAAAGTGGAGTGTAGAAGGTCGTCTATTCTAGGAAGAGGGTATTTATCTGGGACAGTTATACTGTTGAGCTTTCTGTAGTCTATACATACTCGTATCCCTTTATCCTTTTTAGGTACTAACACGACTGGTGCAGCCCAAGGAGATTCACTTTCCTCCATAATACCTAAGTCAAGCATCTTCTTAAGTTCTTCTTTAAGTTGTTCCTTTCTAATAGGTGAAAGTCTGTATGGGGTTGTTGATATAGGTTCATTATTACCCGTATTTATTTTATGTTCTGCATATTGCGTAGGTTCTGTAGGTGAATCAAACAAGGATTCCTCAAGCAGTAGCAGTTCATTTCAACGGCTTCATCGACACGTAATTCGATATCAATTGCTAGGATTTCAGTGAAGAAAGGTTCTATAAATACCTCCTCTTCTGTACGTACTAGTGCGGGGAAAAGATTTTCTTTTTCGCGTTTTCTTTCTGGCGTATTCTCATTCCTTAGTGAATCCGAAAATATATTTTGAATAGATTGTGGAGAATACTCATTCCTAGCATTTGAAATTGCTGAAAATGTACGCTTCATTTTCGATTGTAGTTTCTTAGGAGTTTGGAAAATACTTATATCTGGCTTAGGGGTTGCAGATATTGGTGATATCACTTCAATTTCTTCAAACCAATTTACGAAAGCATTTGTATTTTTAAATAGGTTATTTGGCGAACTTTCACTTAATGTTTTACCCATTGTGAGGTCAGAGTCAGAATTTCCAAGATGTTGAAACATGTTGAGCGGAATTGTGTTTTTGATCACTTTTGTGTCTTTTGTATCGTAGAAGTCAAATTTCTTCTCTGGTTGGTCAGCAAAATACCACAATCGTTGTCCAAGATCAAGGACTATCCCATTTTCTTCGAGAAAATCGATGCCAATAAGTGTGCGACTTTCGGTGGCTTTAGGCAGGCTATAAATGTTATTGGACGTAGTCGGTTTCCAATTATGACGTTGGTTTCCCCAACATAGACATCGCTTGAATTGATGTTACCATCTGCCAGAGTTACGTTGGCTGGGATTTGTGAAAATTTAGTGCCGTTTTTAACTAAATGGATCCAGAGTTCTCTTCCACAAACACTCGTGCGTGCAGCAATTAATTTCTCACCGTGAGTTGCAATTGGGATTGTTGGAAGATCCGTTCCAAGTGATGTTTTTATGTAATTAAAAGACACTGTCGAGGGGTCTTTAGGGAGGTCTTTGCAAGTAGGACAGTTGGACCGAACTACTCCAGGTAGCTTTCTGGTATAGGATTTTTCTTTTTTGCTTCAATTTTTTTCCTTTTTTCTGCATTTTTCCATAGTGTGACCAACATGTCTGCAAAAATTGCATCTATTTTTGTTATTAACAGGTTCAAATTTCTGTTCTTTAAAACGATTTTTCTCAGCTAATGACAGTTCAACTGCTCGAGCTTTTTGTAAAAGTTCTTGAAAACTGGTGAAGCTCTCGGATGGGACTCCATCCCGTTTACGGATGTGTAGAAGTCCATACATGATATCTAACATCATTCGTTCTTTCGGCTTCGGTTCACTTAGTTTTGAAAAGAGTGCTCTTTTTTCACAAACAAAATCATCAGTGGAATCTGTAGCTTTTTGTTTTTTATCAAAGATTTCCATATAAATTCGATAGTTTGGCTGAGCTGGGGCATATGCGTTGCGCAGGAGTGAGACGATGTCTGCAAAGGTTTTAGCTTCTTCCTTAACTCCTTGCCACCAAATACTAGCATTTTCTTCCAACAGTAAAGGGAATCCTTTGATAGCATCGTCATCTGTGATCCTTTCAACATCTTTATGTACTTTGATGGTTGCAATAAATCCTTCCACTATACCAGCATCTCGTTCGCCTCGGAAGCGGGATGTGCAGTGGCTAAAACTTCCTTTTATAGAGTTTTGGGTTTGCATGGATTCGATAAAGGTTTTCAGCTGTTTGTCGGTGATGTTAGCCATTTTTAATTAAAGTTGTGCCAATTATAGGGTTGACGCCAATTGTAAACGAGATAGATCTCCGTTTAGGTTTGCCAAATTTAGTTGGGCTTTAATTGTAGGGGTGCTAATTTTCTAGCTGGACGTCAGTTGTAGACTAAATAACTCTTCTTTTAAGTTTGCCAAATCAAGTTGGGCGCCAATTGTAGAGGGTCAATATGAGGTCTTATTCTTTCAAGGGGTAGACTGTTCGGGAACTCTGGAAAAAGAAGGGTCGTTAACCTACACGCTGCTTTGCTTCAGTCTCTGCCGCTTTCTGTGCTGTCCGAAGACTACAGCAGACGCTGAACAGGCACTGAAGCAAATGGAGTTGTCTGAGTCGGGTTAGCTTTCTCATAGATGAAATAAAAAGACAATGTTTTCTTATAAAAGATTTAACAAATATTTAAGTTTTATTCAATGAAAATTAAAGCTAACTTAACATTTAATGAAATAAACGTGAAGAAAAGATACAAACGTTGCATAGGTGTGAGTGCTCTGAAGGCGGTGGAAGGGGTACATGACCGTCGAACAGAACACTCAAACCCGAGCAAAGGTTTGAAATGAAAACCACAAGGAGAGAAAAAAAAAAGAAATCATTCAGGTGTGTGTGTGATGCAGGCGGTGGAAATGTAACCCGACCGTCGTACAACGCACTCAAACCCGAGTAGTGAAGGAAATAGTAGATTGTTCAGGTGTGGACGCTTTGAAGGCGGTGGAAGGGGTACTCGACCGTCTAACGAAGCGCTCAAACCTGAGAGAGAGATCAAAGGGAAAAAAAAAGAATTCATTCAAGTGTGTGCACTTTGAAGGCGGTGGATAAGGATGATTCAAGGGTGAGTGTTCAGAAGGCGGTGGAAGGGGTACCCGACCGTCGAAAAGAACACTCACACTCGAGTATTTCTCAAAATCCACGTCCAAAATACCTACAGAGGACGGTGGAAAGGACCCGACCGTCGCTAAGCAGATACCAAGCGTGAATGAATAATGAATATATTCTGAACTGATCTCTCCTTTTATACGATTCTGAGTGAGCTTTTTTACTTGTGGAATCCATTTGTGGAATGTATAAAAGAAAGCTTTTTTTATATAATAGAGCTTTTGTCTTGGCGTTGCCACCTTTTGTTATATAATGTTTCTTATTACAAAATATAATAAATAATGATATGAATATAATAAAAGTAATGATATTCGTAACAAAAGTAATGATAATAAAAGTGATGATAATAAAGTACAAAGTTAAGTAATCAAAATATATGATGTGTTACAGTAAAAAGTTTAGTAATCAAAATATATGATGTGTTACATTAAAAAGTTTAGTAATCAAAATATATGATGTGTTACATTAAAAGTTTAGTAATCAAAATATATGATGTGTTACATTCTCCCCCTCTGGCGCAGAGATCGTCTTGATGATGCGGCAGGACTTGTAGTGGGTGCGGTCTTCTTTGGGCGGCCTCGTCTTCGTAATGGCCGTAAAGGTTCGTCATCAGTTTGTGATCCGGAAGATCTATATTTTGATATAGAGGAGACATGGTATGTCCCTAGTGGAATGGTTAAATCGTCTTTTGATGCAATCTGATATGTTAATGCACCAATTTTATTGATGATTACATAAGGACCATCTCGTTTTGGA
The DNA here is from genome assembly GCA_920104205.1 of Eupeodes latifasciatus. Lineage (NCBI taxonomy): Eukaryota > Metazoa > Arthropoda > Insecta > Diptera > Syrphidae > Eupeodes > Eupeodes latifasciatus. The sequence continues at coordinate 161,216 of CAKKTC010000001.1, forward strand.
CAAATTTAGAAGTTATACCCTTTGAGGCTTGGCTAAGGGTGTGAGTGGTGATGAAAACTAGGTCACCTATTTTCAGGATCGGTTGTTAGAGTTTGTTTCGGTCTTGTGCTACCTCTGTTGTTGATTGAGCGTCTTTGATTGCTTGAGAAAGCTGTTGCAGTTTTGTAATAATTTGCGGAGTGAAGTTTTTGTTGTCTTCTATTGGTCTGATATCGTGGATGACATCATCGCTTGTTCTTAGTTCTCGTCCGAACATAAGAAAGGAAGCTGTATAGCCGGTGCTCTGGCATTTTGCAGTATTCATTGCAAATCTTATTGCAGGTAAGTTATCAGCCCAGGTAGTATGGTTATTAGCTACCAAAATACTGAGTTGTGACTTCAAATCCCTATTTTTCCTTTCCACCGGATTGGCTTCTGGGTGGTAGACAGGAGTTAAAGTCTGTTGTATTCCGAAGTAGTCGGCAAGTTGTTGCATTAAGACAGATACAAACTGTGGTCCGTTGTCTGTTATTAGTCTTCTTGGTATACCAAAGCGAAAAAATACTTCGTTTAGCGTCATGGCGCAATTCCCGGCAGTTGCTTCTTTGAGTGGAAAAATTTCAACCCATCTGCTTGCTACATCTTCGGCTATGAGAATCCATTGGTATCCATCTTTAGTGATAGGGAGTGGTCCAAATAAATCAACTGCTACAACCTCAAAACGTTGGTTACTTGACACAGTTTGGAGTAACCCACACGGTTTCATGTTGGTTGGTTTATAACGCTGACAGGCCATGCAGTTTCTTATATGTTTGGTTACGCTATCTCTCATTTTAGGCCAGAAGTAACGGGATGCGATTCGAACAAATGTGCGCTCAACACCGTAGTGACCTGAAGTGGTTTCGTCATGGTAGTGTCCATCTTGTGACATTTTCGTCATTATTTTCAAAAGATTCGATTATGGTTCTAAGTTGGTCATCTTGTATTTGTCCTTTTCGAATTTCAGTTGCGGTTTTAGATTGTAAATCAATTTGGAAGCTACAGATATTGCAGGCGGAATTCGTATGGTTTATATCTTCGCATGGTGGTCTGGACAGCATGTCAGCAACACAATTCATCCTACCTGGAGTGTATTCGATTTTGACATTATATGGTTGGAGTTGAAGAGCGCAACGTGCTAATCTTCCAGTGGGTGATTTTAGACTCATTAGCCATTTGAGAGGTTGGTGGTCAGTTTTGAGGGTTATTTCACCTCCTTCGATATAACCACGAAATATGTTGACTGACCATACTATGGCTAGAGCTTCGCGTTCTGTAGTTGAGTAGTTGCGTTCGGATTTTGAAAGTAGTCGTGAAGCATACTAAATTGGATGTTCATTCTCTTGCTCCCCCTCGCTTAAAACTGCCCCGATCGCGTAGTTGCTGGCATCAGTTTTCAACGTGTATGGCTGATCTTCTTGGGCTTGTTGCAAGATAGGTGCAGATGTGAGGAAAGTTTTGAGAGTTTGGAATGCAGTCTTTTCTACTGCATCCCATTTCCATGTTGCCTCTTTTTTTGTGAGGTTGCTCAAAGGTTTTGAGACATCAGCAAAGTTTTTTATAAATCGGCGATACCATGAACATGTTTGCAGGAATGATAAAATTTGCTTAACATTCTTAGGTTCTGGTCGGTTAGCGATTGCCGAAATTTTCCCAGGATCAACTTCGATACCTTGAGCAGTTATAATGTGGCCTAGGTATGCCACTTTTGGACAGCAGAAATTTGATTTTTCTCTGTTTATTTTGAGTTGAAATGTTTTCAGATGCTGGAAAATTTTGCTTAGATCTTGATAATGTTCTTCAAAACTATCTGAACATATGATAATATCATCAATGTAAATGAGGATGAATGTTGCGGAAATACCACTTCGGAATTTGTCCATAAGTCTTTGAAACGTCGCAGGAGCGTTACGGAGTCCGAAAGGCATTCGTTTAAACTGGTATAAACCCAAAGGTGTTATAAACGCAAATTAATTGAGTCAAGTGGTTTTAAGAGTTTTTAAAAAGATTTATTTAACTCTACTGATCTTGTCAAAATCCAACTTAAGACTGAACTAGAAAATACATTTTTGCTTATAAGTAAACTGTCATTAAATACTGTTAAACAAAGAACTTATGGTTTATTGTAAATGAATCATTTATATGGAAAACAACGAGTCCATACGTGCTTACTTTTAATTGTAACATGATATTCGAAATATTATTCAAAATGATATTTTATAATTGATATTTTATGATCGAGACGATCGTGCCATGTCGCTAGTTATTGTAATTTGGTCTTGTACTTTAATTACTTTTCAATGGAATGGGTGTGCGTTAACTCCCCCCTTCGTTTAAGAAGAGCGTCCCGCTTCTTCTGTTAATTCCTCGACTCGCCTTAATAGGTTACTGAATCTGATTTCGTCTTCTTGCTTTAAACGCAATTGGTTCGACGATCTTATTTTTAAATAATACATGACACATATTGCTGAAAATATAATTATAGTTACAAGTACAAATGATGTCATTATTGGACTGTTGGCTGCTTCTTCTTGAAGAGAGTCTATAAGATTAATGTTTTTAAATTTCAGATCTTCATTAAATGATTCAAAATAATTTTTAACTTCAAATTGATCTATAGTATAATTCTTGCTTGGCAAATTCCTCATTCAAACCCTCCAAGTGGGTGCCAGGCGGGCAATGATCACCACAGAAGTCCTGTGCGTTTTTGGCAGGATAGTGATTAGCTAAGGTTGAGTTGGATAGCCGAATTGTTGTAGCTCCTCAATAGTGCAACGTTCGGAAACCCAATTCAATCATAGTTTAGAGGTTCCTAATTTCAGTGGTGGTGTGAGCGTACTTGTACGAAAACCGTGCCGAAGAATGAAAGGCTGGGGGATAAACCAGCCATTAACGAGCTCTTTCGGATGCTGTGGCAAGGTCCGTCATATTTCTGCCTTACCCCGGCAAGCGGCTCTGCCGGGGCTGACCGTCTTTCCGCCCTACTCGTGGGAACAAAAATGAAACAAAACAAAACATCAAACAGAAAAACATTAAAGAATAATAACAAAAATCGCGCCATGGCTGCCAATGCGGTCACATCCACTGGAAAGGCTGTTGAGCCTACTCAGAGGTGTGAACGTGTTGGCAACCCTGTGGTTGCCACTAGTAGCGGGAGTCCTTCTCCCTCTACTAGCCGCAACCTATACTTGAAGGAAGTACCCGTCAGTGGAACAGCTGTGACGCTCGGCTGTCCCAAGGGCGGCAATTCCACACCCCACCCCCTCCCCGCTCCTGCTAGGACGTCGCAAGCGACCCCAAGAAGGGACACCCCATCCGGAGAGACAAAATCTGCGACATGTGGAATTGTCTCAAAAGGTGGGGGCACACCCCGATTGGTATCGGTAGCGACGAATTCTGATGGTGGACCCACAACTGTGTCACACGGACATAGCTCTGGGTCGGCCAGCAAGAAGTCCAGGAAGTCACTAGCCAAACGAGACCAACGCAATGCTGAGAGGATTCTAGCCGCAGTCGGTGTCATACCGGCGGCGGAAAGAACCCCGGAGCAAACGCGTAAACTCGAGTGGGCTAGTGGCTTTCTTAGCAATATCACCAAACAGACCTGCAGCGACTCAACATCAAAGCGCAATAGGTCTTTCGAGGGCGACAAGCCCGAACCAAAAAGGCAGAAGGTGCATTCAAACAGCACAACAGCCTTCAATAAGGATCTTTCCTTTAGCGACGCGCTAAAAGGTAAGATCATAGCAGCGGTCATTGACAGGGGTCATGTGGATGGCAACATCTCTCATGATCAATGGGCAAACGTCAGGGCTCACCTCGGTTTCAGATTTTTATCTGTCATCGAGGAGAATCCGGGACCTCTCCCAGACACAGCCGATGCAGGATGGTACCAAAATCGTATCAAACTCATCGCCTGTGGTGATCAGAGATCTTTCGATCTATACAGGGCTGCTGTCAATGGCTTGCCAGAAGTCTGGCCGGGTGCCAAGCTCGAGGTTGTTGCAAGGGAGAATATTCCTTGCCGGCCAAGAGCACGTATAATGGTCCCGGCTCTACACAACTGCCCAGATATGATCATGAAATTGATCAAAACAAGTAATCCAAACCTGCCTACGCACGACTGGAAAGTCCCAAAGGTTGAGAAGGAGACAGTGGGTCACTATAGATCAGCTCTCGTGTTGATCAATAGGGAATCACTGGATCCACTGGCCGCGACCAAAGGCGTGATTAGGTATGGTTTCGATGAAATCGTGATCCGTATATACAAAAAAGACGAAGATTTGCTTAACACGCCCCCGACAGAAGCCCCTTCAGCGGAAGGAAACGCTTCATTACCACCAATAATGGAGGTCGATGCAACACCACAAGTGGAACCATCGACCTCCACAGCCCCAAACAAGCCATCCGACGTGGAGGCTAAACCTACAGTCGACAGTAACTCCGACATGGAGACTGAAGACGCCACCTTAGGCACCACTCTGAGTGAGGAAGACCTACTTCACTCCTCCTCAGACGATGAAAACGCCGATAAAACAGTGGTGGAGGTTAATCTGACTAATAGTAGCAATGCTGCGATTAGTACAGATTAATCTCCATCACGCCATCATGGCCACAAACAACCTAACACTCCGACTGCACACAAACAAGGATGACATCGTCTTGATACAGGAGCCGTGGGTCTCAAATTCCATCATCAGAGGCCTCAGGACTCCTGGTTACAAGCTACTGTATGCATCGGAGAAAGGTGAACCAAGGTCATGTATGTTAGTAAAAAATGACTTAAATGTATTTTTACTCCCCAATTACAGCGACAAGGACACAACCACCGCTGTCTTAACAACGGATAAAGCCACCTACTGGCTCATATCCTCCTATCTTGGCCACGACAGCCCAATTCCAGGTGACACCTTGAGGAAGGCAATTGCGGACGCGCAGTCGAAAAAAGTTGGTCTCCTAATTGGATCGGACGCTAACGCTCATCACACGGTATGGGGTAGCTCTGACATAAATGAGAGAGGTGAGTCCTTATTTGATTACTTACTAAGCACTAACCTACTCATAAGTAATATTGGTAATGAACCCACGTTTGTAACCAAGAATAGGAAAGAGGTACTTGATATTACACTTACCTCTGACTCGATCTACAATCTGATTTCAAACTGGCATGTCTCAAAAGAAAATTCCTTCTCTGACCACAAGTACATTCAGTTTGAGCTCAGAGATGTGGCAAACATATCTACGGGTTTTCGCAATCACCGGAATACAAACTGGGAACGATATAGGGAGGTACTAACACAATTACTTGATTACAACCTTCTTAAAAGCTCCTCCAGTAAAGATGAACTAGATCTTTCTGTGAATCATCTCACTGAAGCCTTCAATGAATCAATGAGAATTTCATGCCCTATAACCATTTCAAAGGGAAAAAAAGAAACCTCATTGGTGGCGTAAAGAACTAGAACCATTCAGAAAGAGTTGTCGCAAACTCTTCAATAGATCTAAATACACTAGATCTCCTTCTGACTGGGACTTATACAAACAAGCTCTAAAGCAATATAAAAAAGAATTAAGGAAGAGTAAGAGGTCTTCTTGGAGAAACTTCTGTGGCAAAATAGAAAATACTTCAGAAGCCTCAAGACTCAGAAAAATTCTCTCAAAAAGTCCAACAATACCCAGTGCTTTAAAGACAGATGCAGGCACATGGACTACCACAGATGAAGAATCTCTTAATCTGCTATTAGACACCCACTTTCCAGGTAGCTCTAACTTACTTAACGACTTAACATCAGAGTCTCAAGCTTCTACAAGCGATTTAGTTGATCTAATAACGCGGGAAAAACTGCAATGGGCCATAGATAGCTTTGATCCATATAAATCTCCAGGACCAGACGGAATCATCCCGGCCGAACTACAAAAATGCTCAGACATGATCATTCCACCATTGGAAATCATTCTGACAAGCTGTTTAAGGCTGAGATATATTCCCAAAGCCTGGAGAATGGCAAAAGTAGTCTTTATTCCTAAAGCAGGGAAACCCTCCCACGTTAACCCTAAAGATCTACGACCAATCAGCCTATCATCCTTCCTTCTTAAAACCTTGGAAAGATTGATTGAAATTTACAGCAGACATAACCTAAGACCATGTCTCATTTCCACAGCTCAACATGCTTACTCTAAGGGAAAATCAGTAGAAACAGCACTTCATTCGCTGGTTCGCAGTATTGAATACTCCCTCGAATACAAAGAATATAACCTAGTAGCTTTCCTAGATATTGAAGGAGCTTTCAACAACGTCAGTTACCAGGCGATCACGACAGCAATGGAAAAGCTGCAATTAAAGAAACCACTCATAGATTTTATTAGTCTCATGCTCAAAAGCAGGACAATAACTTCAAGCATGAGAAGCTTTACTACCACTAGATCGGTGCATCAAGGTACCCCCCAAGGAGGGGTCCTTTCGCCTCTCTTATGGAACATGGTAGTAAACGACCTTCTAACATCATTAGAAGCAGAGGGTTTCAGGGTGATTGCCTATGCTGACGACGTTGCAATATCTGTATCTGGAAAACACTCCCAAGTTCTCGCGGAACTCCTACAAAATGCCTTGAACAGGCTAACAAAATGGGCTAAGCAATGTGGCCTGGACGTCAATCCACATAAAACAGAACTAGTACTCTTTTCAAGAAGGTACAAAATTCCTCAGCTCAGCCCACCCAAGATTAAAGGAATACCATTAAGGTTTTCCGACCAAGCTAAATATTTAGGCCTCATTTTAGACAAAAAACTAAATTGGAAGGCAAATATTGATGAAAGAGTAAAAAAGGCTACTGTAGCGCTTTTTACTTGTAAAAAGGCCATAGGATCAAAATGGGGCTTCTCCCCAAAAATAACCCACTGGCTATACACTTCGGTAATTAGACCGATACTCACTTATGGAGTTGTCGTATGGTGGACCGCACTGGACAAGATGGTAAATCTAAATAAGTTCATCAAGGTCCAGCGGTCAGCAGGTATGTGCATCACAGGAGCACTTCGCTCAACACCAACTGCAGCCCTGGATGTGCTTTTAAACCTAACACCTCTTGACATCTTCTCCAAAATGGTGGCAGCCAACTCATGTGTGAGGCTTAGAGCCACCTCTCAATGGAACAGTAACAATACTGGACATACTATCATTCTAGACAATTTCAGATCTATCCCAGATCGCTTAGACTATACCACCCCTAAAATGGTATTCGGTAAAAACTTCCATGTGTCCATCCCTTCAAGATCCTCCTGGGAAGAAGAGAGACCCCTGGAAGACAATGCGATACACTTCTATACAGACGGTTCAAAGACCGATTACGGAGTTGGAAGTGGTATCTATTCGGAACAACTGAATCTAAGTCTATCATATAGACTTCCCAATCAATGTAGTGTATTCCAGGCAGAAGTAATGGCGATTAAAGAGGCACTATCCTGGCTCAGAGAAAACGTTATATCTTGCAAGGATATACGAATCTTCTCGGACAGCCAGGCTGCTCTTAAATCTCTCGCGTCTGTCTCCACAAACTCACAAGTAGTCCACGATTGTCGATCATCTCTGAATGAGATGACAGAACAGTTTAATATTCACCTCATTTGGGTGCCGGGCCACAGAGACATTCCGGGAAATTGTAAAGCCGATGAGCTCGCCAAAAACGGAACACTTCTGCCTAATGTTAGACAAAAACATAACATAGGAACACCACTTGCTACATGCAAATATCTTCTCAAACAATATGCTCTAGAAGCAACAAATGCTAGATGGTCACAGAGTACCACCTGCCTAGCAACCAAGCAAATATGGCCAAGCATAGATTTAAATCGGTCAAAAGGCTTGATATCCCTGAGCAGACAAAATATAAGCTCTACAATTGGAGTAATAACAGGACACTGCCTCATAGGAAGACATGCTCTGAGGCTAGGGGTCTACACAAATGACTTTTGTAGAAGCTGCATGGACGAGGAGGAAGAGGAAACAGTCCAACACCTTCTATGTACATGTCCAGCACTCTCCATTAGAAGGAATAACTTTCTTGGCAATCCCTTCTTCGACAATACCAGTGAACTGGCAACGATTGACACAAAGTGTCTCTCTAACTTTATTAAAAGCACAAAATGGTTTGTTTAATTTTCATTATTCCCCCATGAGTAACCTCATTAGTGGTATCACAATGGACCCTTGCGGTCTAAGTGAGTCGATGACATCTGGACAGCCACTCCAACCTAACCTAACCTATAGTATAATTCTTTAAATAATTTTGTATAATATATGTGGGGTTTTCATATAATTTCCCATCTATAAAAGTTTTGTTCATAAAATTAATTAAATATGTTCCATTAACAATTGTATTATTTATCGTATGTCTTCCTGATACAAGAATTGATCCGTCTTTTATTATTTCGAGATCTAAGTTCTTTTCTTTTATTTTATTACATTTAGTTTTTTTGTTATTTAGAATGTTCGATAGACATGTTTCGTTTTTTGACAGTCTACAGAAATTAAATCTTAATTCTATTTTACAATTTTTTACATTAATAAATTCATCATCACACTTTGCAATTTCTTTACTGATATCCAGTTTTCCATCTGGTTGGCTTATGGCCCTAGTTTCGTATAGTTTACAATTTTTGTTAACAAGAGGATACTTTATCAAAACGACAATAACTTCTTCATTTTGCAATATTTTAAATGTCGAGACGTCCATTAAATCTGTTATCGTCATACTACCATGTTCGTGTTTAGTAATCTCTTTAATATCTTGTAGGTTCAGAATTGCAGGATTAAGCGTTCCTGTTCTAGCTAATGCGATCGTTTGGACAATATTTTGTAATTCGATTACGATCAATTTATTTCGTTCCCTAACTAATCTCAATTGTGCATCGTTCTCTATCTCGTGTAAAGATTCTGAAAGCTTCCTAATAGCGTCAAAAATTTCTGAGTTTGTTACAAACTGTTTATTATTATTGGTTATTAATTCAGATAATTTATTGTTGATGAGGACAACATCGTCATGGTCAGGAGATCCTGAAATCCATTTCCAAATCATACCTATTTCATTAATTCCTCGTTTGTACCTATTGGTTGTACGTAACTGTGCTAAAAGTGTTTTAATGATCGTTAGGTCAGTGTCCTTTGTTATGTCAAGATTGCTATCTTCTCTATTCCATGGGGCTGAATTAAAGTAAAGGTTTCTTTCAATTGCTGCGGTAGATTCTAAAATTACTTTCTCGAAGTATGAGAGATGGGTTATGTGGAAGATTGTTCCATAGTCGTTGTATAAAGCAGCATTACCATTTTCCAAAAGTAAATAATTTTCTCGCGTGTAATCGATAATTTCCGTTGATGCCAACGCTATCAGTGGTACTAGTATTATTATTAAGGATTTCATTTTCCTGGAAAGATAAGTTTTAAGTTTTTATATTATCCTTGTGGACTATTCTATTTCTTTTTTAAATACGGACTTTCTTTCCTAAATCTATTCTTACTCTTTGTTTTTTATATCTAGGTAATAACTTATTTCTACATTCTACGATTTTCTCATAAATAACTTGTCTTGGAGTATATTCCTTGATATTTCTATTCTTATTATGTGTTTTTAACATTTGTTGTTGTGCTCTTATTAATTTTGCGGGTAAGTCTTCGTGCGTTACTTTATTGTATAAAATTTTGTAAGGTTTTTCGTTTATAACTGAATGTATGCTCTTATTATATTGGCGCGTTGCTCTAAAAACTGATTCAGCATCGTTTATTAAATGATATTCTTGTTTCAGACATCTAGCTATTTCTATTAAGGTTGAGTGAACTCTTTCTACCTGTCCATTCGTTGTGCTATGCTTTGGGTCACAAAAGAATACTTCGATGTTCATTCTTTGCATTAGGCTTTTAAATTGAGCTGTTGAAAATCCTGGTTCATTATCTACCATTATGCTTTTGGCTTCTGGAAAAGCTTTTAGTAAATCCAACACTTTCTCGTCTAAATTAGTTTTATCTTCAATTATTTTTATTGCTAGATATTTGGAATATGAATCTATACATGTAAGAAATTTTAAATTTTGGGCAAAAAATATGTCTATGTGTAACTGTTCCCCCTCCTTGTTTGGAATTGGAGCCTCTCCAATTGGTATCTTCTGTGGATGCCTGTCATATTTATTTTTGTTACAAATATCACAATTTCTAACGTATTCCTTTAATTGTTTTCTCATTTCTGGCCAAAAATATTTATTATAAATTTGTTTTAAATTTTCCCTATGATTTCTGTGAGCTCTATTGTGAGTTTGTTCAATTATTGAAGCTTGATCTTCTGTATTCGGGATATCTAATGGGAATATTTTTGTATATAGAAAATTATTACTAAATGTTTCTTTTAATGTACGTTTGACGTGGTATAAGTCTTCTGGCGTGCAATGTATTGCTACTACTCCTGGTTGAAGATATTCTTTTAGGATAGTTATAAGATTTCCTAAGGTATCATATTCTATAATATGTCTAGTTTTGCCGAAAGTTTTGATTTGTTCATGTGCTGTAATCCTATTTTTACATAATAAAATTTGTTGTTTAAAATGATTTAAAGGTTTCTTTGTTTCCTTTATATCCTCATTATCACTACTTTCTGCAGAGTGCTGCGTAGCATCTGTGGAAGAACTGTCATCTGTGATGATATTGAGATTTTGTCTGGAGAGTGCGTCTGCAACTACGTTAGTGGTTCCTGGCTTATATATTATCTTAGGTGCGTATTCTTCTATTAGCGCGTGCCAGCGTTTCATTTTTACGTTAGGGTTTCTTTTTGAGACTGCAAAAGTCAGAGGTTGATGATCTGTGTGGATCTCTAAATTAGTAACACCGTAGAGATAATTTCTCAAATTTTTCAATGCGTATACTATCGCATATAATTCTTTTTCACTTGCCGCATAAGATCGTTCAGTTTTACCTAATATTTTACTTATGAAAGTTATTGGTTTGTTGTCCTGGGACAAAACTGCTCCTATTGCATCGTCAGATGCGTCAGTGGTTAACACAAACTTTTTACTATAATCGGGTTGATTTAGCTCGGTTTCTAAAACTAAATGGTTTTTAAGTTTTTCAAAAGCATTAATTGCTGCTTTGTCTAAATTAATCATGGTTTTCTTAGCCATGTGGGTGGAAACTTGACCATTTTCATTTTGTAAATATTTCGTTAATGGTTTGGCTATATTGGCATAACTTTGGATAAATTTCCTATAATATCCTATCATTCCTAAAAATGATCTTAATTGCCTTAACGTCTTTGGTTCAGGGTATTCCCTAATTGTTTTTACTTTTTCTTTATTTGTTTTTATTATATTTTGAGATATTACGTATCCCAAACAATCTACTTCTTCCTTAACAAATATCGATTTCTCTAATGAAATCTTCATATTCGCCTGCTTAAGAGTTTCTACTATTTTTAATATGTGTTCGGTATGTTCTTTTAGATTGTTTGAAAATATTATGATGTCATCTATATATACATGACAAAATTTACCTACGTATGGTCTCAATATATCATCCATTGCTCGTTGGAAGATAGATGGGACATTTTTTAATCCGAATGGCATTCTTGTGTATTCATACTTGCCATTATTTATCGAGAAACTAGTTTTTTCAATATCTTCTTCCCTGACTTTTATTTGATGAAAACCTGACTCTAAGTCGATTGTTGAAAAGTATTTAGCCTTCCCAAGATTACTCAATATTACATTGGTATCAGGTATCGGGTATTTGTCTGAGATTGTATTCTCATTCAACTTTTTGTAATCGATAACTAGTCTGTTTTTCTGAGTTCCATCTTCATTTAGACCTTTTTTTGGTACAACCCAAACTGGAGAGTTATATGGGCTTTTACTAGGTCTAATAATACCTTCTTTTAAAATTTTGTCAATTTCTTTATTGACGAAGTTATTTGCACTAAGTGGATAAGGGTATTGCTTGCTCCAAACTGGTTTTTCGTTCGTTGTGCGGATTTCCGCCGATACGTCTGTCCTGAATGGTAGTGAGATATTTATGGAACTATGTTCCTTACTTTTCTTATCGATTATCTGCTTAGTCAAATTTTCGATACTTAAGTCTGAAATCTTGTTAATTTTCTCATGCTCGTCGAAGTAAATTTTTTCAATTCTATTGTTATATGAAATTGTTTCGTCCTCGAAACTTATTCTTGCATTTATTTGTTTTAATAAATTGGAACCAATTAACACATCATATTCTAAGCTATTTATAACATAAACTCGTATTTCCGTATCAAATATATATATATCATGGTATTTTTCAATTATAATTTCACTGTTGGCAGTGAACACTCTTTTTTTAATAACTAAGGTTTTTTCTTCTAAAAATAAATTTGGTCTGCAATAATTGCTTGCAGCTCCTGTATCTAATAAAATTTTTATTTTTTTATCATCGATATGTCGTACTAGGTGTGGTAATCCGATGGTTGTCCTAAAAAATTATCTTTTTGTTCGTTTAAGTTATTTACGCGTTCCACCTTTACCGGAGGTGTGACGCTTTGTATGCTATTATTTCTTTCCCTTTTAAATATAGGTCTTGGGGAATTGTTGTACGTATTAAAGTTCGGTCTTTGCCATTGTGGCTGGAAATTATTATTTCTATAATTATTCTGGTTTTGGTGGTTATTACCCCTGTTATCTGGTCTGACAAATGGGTTATGTGTACGTTTATTATTTTCAAACTGTCTTTGCTCAAACTTTGTTATAGGCCTATGGGCAGAGCTTCCTAATTCCATAGGTTCTGGTCTTTGATTTCTATGAGTTAAATTTTGGTTTTGATTCCGTGTAGGAAACCGTAATTGATTATTCTGGGAATAGTTATTATGCGAGTTAACATTTGTACCATGAGCGTGTGGGGATTGCGATTTGTTGAATTGCAATGCAAAGTTTGCCCTTACGTTATTCGATTCAAGTTCCTGTGCTTTGGCTAAGGCAGATGCTAAATCTTCAGGGGATAATGAAAATAAAATATTGGAAAGCGGTGGATTTAAACCTGTAATAAATATTCTCAAGGCATTTCGTCTGTTAGCTTTATTTAGTTCTCTAGTAATCTCGGAATCTGTACCGTGGGTCATGATTGTCTTATTAATTAGCAATGTTAATTTCTGGTTAACTAAGTTGTAGTAGTCGATCAGAGTGGTATTACCTTGTCGTAAAACACTTAATTCTTGTTCTATAATATGGGCTGGTCGTTTATCCGCGTATGCAAAGTCGAGTCTTGATATAATTGCGTCAAAATTTAATACTGTTCCGTGGTTCGTCAGTATATCGTTCGCATTGTTTATTATTTTGTTTCTTAGAATAGTTAAAGCTGCGAAATATTTCCGGCTTCCTTTTACGTAAAGGGATAAGGAATTATTTGCCGCTTCGCGCCAACTAACATATGATATAGAATTTCCTGAAAATTCAGGTAAAGACTTAATAACGTCCAATGGTTCGTTACATTGAATATTTTCGTCAATTCGCTGTAACTCGTATTCTGTTACTAGAGTATTACTTGTGATTACCTCTAGGGCATCTCTTAACGTTTTGATTTCATTTTTCAGAGACGAGGCGCTACTGGCTATAAGCCTAGTTACTGTCTCTTCTGTGATAGGCATGGTTACCTTGAGGTTTCGAAACTGTTCTAGAATATCCTCCAGTCTCGTTATTTTTATATACTCACAATTTTATTTATAAATCAAAATTCTTTTTGTTTTTTTTTTTTCATTAACAAAATTTCAATACTTATTTTTATGTTTCGCGATACTTAATAACAAATATAATATGAATTCTTACATAAATTTTTCCGCTTGTCCTCCTATGGGGTGTACTACAACTCTTTCTTCCAAGTTCTTCGCTATCACTTATAACTTCTGTAATATGGTTTTTTTCTCTTTTTCTTTTTACACTATTGTTCTTTATTTATTATTGAGGGTCATAATTTCTCCTGTTGTCACTTGGCATATTCTGTTGTATCCTTTGATTGATCGCGTTCTTTAAATCTTTAGCATAAGTCGGATATTGATCCTTTAACATATAGAGTCTTCGTTCTGCTTGGTTTATTGGGGTTTTCCGGGTCGCGGGGGAATCATTTGGCATTTCTTCACTTTTTTTATTATTTTTCCTTTTTTTACTATTGTTCTTCATTTAAAATGTTATTATTTTTCACATCCTCTTCATGAACTTTATCAAAGAGGGCTTTAATTCTTAAGAATTTCTCACTTAATCGTTTGTCGTTCACTTTTTTATCACTTATCCCTGGGGGTTTTAAATCCGACATTAAAGACAAGAATCATTTATTAACGCACAACTTGAAATATTTCTTTGAATTTTCTTCTATTTTCTCCTTTCTGTTAAGGATACTTTTTAAATTATTTTGTTCTCCTTTCTTGGAAGGATACTTATTTGTTTTGATTACTCCGCACTGTTTTAACACTTAAAAATTTTGTTAAATATTAACACTTTTGATAAATTTTTAATTAAATATAGCACTTTGAGTATGGGAGCACCAACTCAATTCATACTTTTTATTTTCTGAATATCTTTGAATGGTGTCCTGTCACGGTCGCCAATTAATTGAGTCAAGTGGTTTTAAGAGTTTTTAAAAAGATTTATTTAACTCTACTGATCTTGTCAGAATCCAACTTAAGACTGAACTAGAAAATACATTTTGGCTTATAAGTAAACTGTCATTAAATACTGTTAAACAAAGAACTTATGGTTTATTGTAAATGAATCATTTATATGGAAAACAACGAGTCCATACGCGCTTACTTTTAATTGTAACATGATATTCGAAATATTATTCAAAATGATATTTTATAATTGATATTTTATGATCGAGACGATCGTGCCATGTCGCTAGTAATTGTAATTTGGTCTTGTACTTTAATTACTTTTCAATGGAATGGGTGTGCGTTAACTCGCAGTTTTTTCAATATCGCTTTCGTTAACTTTTATCTGGTAATAACCCGTCTGTAGATCTAACGTGCTCATAAATTTTGTTTTAAAAGTGGAGTGTAGATTTCTTCATACCAATTTACGAAAGCATTTGTATTTTTAAAAAGGTTATTTGGCGAACTTTCACTTAATGTTTTACCCATTGTGAGGTCAGAGTCAGAATTTCCAAGATGTTGAAACATGTTGAGCGGAATTGTGTTTTTGATCACTTTTGTGTCTTTTGTATCGTAGAAGTCAAATTTCTTCTCTGGTTGGTCAGCAAAATACCACAATCGTTGTCCAAGATCAAGGACTATCCCATTTTCTTCGAGAAAATCGATGCCAATAAGTGTGCGATTGTCGGTGGCTTTAGGCAGGCTATAAATGTTATTGGACGTAGTCGGTTTCCAATTATGACGTTGGTTTCCCCAACTTAGACATCGCTTGAATTGATGTTACCATCTGCCAGAGTTACGTTGGCTGGGATTTGTGAAAATTTAGTGCCGTTTTTAACTAAATGGATCCAGAGTTCTCTTCCACAAACACTCGTGCGTGCAGCAGTATCTAGGTAAGCAATTCCTGTCTCACCGTGAGTTGTAATTGGGATTGTTGGAAGATCCGTTCCAAGTGATGTTTTTATGTAATTAAAAGACACTGTCGAGGGGCCTTTAGGGAGGTCTTTGCAAGTAGGACAGTTGGACCGAACTACTCCAGGTAGCTTGCTGGTATAGGATTTTTCTTTTTTGCTTCAATTTTTTCCTTTTTTCTGCATTTTTCCATAGTGTGACCAACATGTCTGCAAAAATTGCATCTATTTTTGTTATTAACAGGTTCAAATTTCTGTTCTTTAAAACGATTTTTCTCAGCTAATGACAGTTCAACTGCTCGAGCTTTTTGTAAAAGTTCTTGAAAACTGGTGAAGCTCTCGGATGGGACTCCATCCCGTATACGGATGTGTAGAAGTCCATAGATGATATCTAACATCATTCGTTCTTTCGGCTTCGGTTCACTTAGTTTTGAAAAGAGTGCTCTTTTTTCACAAACAAAATCATCAGTGGAATCTGTAGCTTTTTGTTTTTTATCAAAGATTTCCATATAAATCCGATAGTTTGGCTGAGCTGGGGCATATGCGTTGCGCAGGAGTGAGACGATGTCTGCAAAGGTTTTAGCTTCTTCCTTAACTCCTTGCCACCAAATACTAGCATTTTCTTCCAACAGTAAAGGGAATCCTTTGATAGCATCGTCATCTGTGATCCTTTCAACATCCTTATATACTTTGATGGTTGCAATAAATCCTTCCACTATACCAGCATCTCGTTCGCCTCGGAAGCGGGATGTGCAGTGGCTAAAACTTCCTTTTATAGAGTTTTGGGTTTGCATGGATTCGATAAAGGCTTTCAGCTGTTTGTCGGTGAAGTTAGCCATTTTTAATTAAGGTTGTGCCAATTATAGGGTTGACGCTAATTGTAAACGAGATAGATCTCCGTTTAGGTTTGCCAAATTTAGTTGGGCTTTAATTGTAGGGGTGCTAATTTTCTAGCTGGACGTCAGTTGTAGACTAAATAACTCTTCTTTTAAGTTTGCCAAATCAAGTTGGGCGCCAATTGTAGAGGGTCAATATGAGGTCTTATTCTTTCAAGGGGTAGACTGTTCGGGAACTCTGGAAAAAGAAGGGTCGTTAACCTACACGCTGCTTTGCTTCAGTCTCTGCCGCTTTCTGTGCTGTCCGAAGACTACAGCAGACGCTGAACAGGCACTGAAGCAAATGGAGTTGTCTGAGTCGGGTTAGCTTTCTCATAGATGAAATAAAAAGACAATGTTTTCTTATAAAAGATTCAACAAATATTTAAGTTTTATTCAATGAAAATTAAAGCTAACTTAACATTTAATGAAATAAACGTGAAGAAAAGATACAAACGTTGCATAGGTGTGAGTGCTCTGAAGGCGTTGGAAGGGGTACATGACCGTCGAACAGAACACTCAAACCCGAGCAAAGGTTTGAAATGAAAACCACAAGGAGAGAAAAAAAAAGAAATCATTCAGGTGTGTGTGTGATGCAGGCGGTGGAAATGTAACCCGACCGTCGTACAACGCACCCAAACCCGAGTAGTGAAGGAAATAGTAGATCGTTCAGGTGTGGACGCTTTGAAGGCGATGGAAGGGGTACCCGACCGTCGAACGAAGCGCTCAAACCTGAGAGAGAGATCAAAGGAGAAAAAAAAAAGAATTCATTCAAGTGTGGGCACTTTGAAGGCGGTGGAAGGGGTACCCGACCGTCGAACGAAGTGCTCAAACTTGAGTAGGAGAAGCTAAGGATGATTCAAGGGTGAGTGTTCAGAAGGCGGTGGAAGGGGTACCCGACCGTCGAAAAGAACACTCACACTCGAGTATTTCTCAAACTCCACGTCCAAAATACCTACAGAGGACGGTGGAAAGGACCCGACCGTCACTAAGCAGATACCAAGCGTGAATGAATATATTCTGAACTGATCTCTCCTTTTATACGATTCTGAGTGAGCTTTTTTACTTGTGGAATCCATTTGTGGAATGTATAAAAGAAAGCTTTTTTTATATAATAGCGCGTTTGTCTTGGCGTTGCCACCTTTTGTTATATAATGTTTCTTATTACAAAATATAAGAAATAATGATATGAA
This sequence comes from Eupeodes latifasciatus, assembly GCA_920104205.1. Classification (NCBI taxonomy): domain Eukaryota; kingdom Metazoa; phylum Arthropoda; class Insecta; order Diptera; family Syrphidae; genus Eupeodes; species Eupeodes latifasciatus. Next base: position 178,858 of record CAKKTC010000001.1, read on the forward strand.
TATAATAAAAGTAATGATACTCGTAATAAAAGTAATGATAATAAAAGTGATGATAATAAAGTACAAAGTTAAGTAATCAAAATATATGATGTGTTACAGTAAAAAGTTTAGTAATCAAAATATATGATGTGCTACATTAAAAAGTTTAGTAATCAAAATATATGATGTGTTACATTAAAAGTTTAGTAATCAAAATATATGATGTGTTACATATGTATGTTCATTAAAAAAGCGTTACCAGGGCTTTGAAATGCTGGTAGTCAACGTTCGGCGTTCCCCGTTCCGTATCATTCCAGTTACGCAACGTTCTAGTCGTTCCAGTTCAGTCGTTCCAGTTTCACATCGTTCGAGTTTCGTATTGTTCAAGTCGATCCAGTTCAGTCCTTCCAGTTTCGCATCGTTACAGTCGTTGTTTTAGCAACAAAGGCAAACAGCAGGTGATATCCACAACTCATCAATATGGATGAATTACAGGTGTTCAATATAGTGGCCAGACAGAAGGCCATAACTGACGAATTACAGCGCCTAAAGACCAATGTTGGTAAAGATGGTCCTGACCGAAAGACAGCGGAATATAAGGTAAAAAAATTACGTATACTTGAATTATTATGGGGAAAATTCCATAATAATCATGAACAAATAAAAGTACACTTAAAGGCGGATACTCCGTATGTTCAAGGCAATACATACGAGAAAGTCAGAATGGCATACCTAGAACTAAAGCAAACACTAGAATAAATTGTGTCTACAGGTTCTGAGGATGACTTTCCAAAGAAATCAGCCGGAGTTTCTTCAGGTGATGAGAAACTCTCCAGAGTTATAAGAAGACATAGCACAACTGCGCAGTCCCTACAGCGGTTGATCGCCTCTCTTCAAACTGCACAGGAGAATTGGAGCTCAACATTTTGTAGCGTCAAATTAAGCATGCTTCAAAAGTACTGGAGTGAGCTTGAAACAACCCATCGCTTGATCCATGAGCTTGTAGATAATGTGACTCAAGTAGGGTATAACTTGGAAGAATTTTACAAATTTGAAGAAGAAGTTCAGGATTCCCTGATATCTTTAACGAGTAGACTTGAACAATCTTCCACACTACCACCCACTCCAGCTACAAACCTTCCTATCGTTAATACAAATAGGCAAACTCTCAAGTTACCTAAGATAACCTTGCCAAAGTTTGATGGGAACTACACAAAATGGAAGCAGTATTATGTTCACAGAACTTGTTGTTAAACAAGGTATAGCTAATTGCCAGAAGTTGTTCTACTTAAAGACAACTTTAACGGGTGAAGCTGAAACCCTAACAAGTCATTTTTCAACATCTGCCAACAACTACAATGCAGCATGGCAAGTATTAAAAGATAGATACGATAGCCCGCGGATACTAGTAACACCGCATGTGCAGAGACTTTTGATGCAACCTACAATCCAGGTCGAAACTGCAAACGCAATTAAGGTATTACATGATACCACACAAGAATGTATGCTGAGTCTCAAGGGTCTGAACATTGACAATAATAATTGGGACCCTCTAAGTTAAGACCCTCTAGCGTTCTAATTAAGAAGCTTGATAGAAACACTTTAATACTTTGGGAACAATCGCTAAAACAACCAATCATTGAGCGAGTTCCTGTCATTCTTAGAACAACGATTTCAATCGTTAGAAGCTATGGGATCAAAGGTAGTAAAAACAATCCCAGACGACTTAAATAAAACGTCAAGGGTAGCTCTTGCTTCTACCAACAAAACTAATAATTGTTCGGTTTGTAAACAAAGGAAATATGCCATATTCGTTTGCCCGAAGTTTCTTCAACTCTCACCACAAGAGAGACTTAAAACTGTAAAATCTCACAACCGCTGCGTTAATTGCTTACTCTTCGGACACCAAGCCCCAAAATGTAAAGCAATAAACTGTACAAAATGCAATAAGTATCACCATACGCTACTTCATGTGACAGAAACCAGCAACAACAATCTCCTTCGATAGACAACAGGACCAGCCTTTCAGCTACAATCAGCAACACAAAACCGTCAAAATATGTGTTATTGGGAACAGCCCTAGTAAATATACTTAATCGAACAAATCAACCTGTCAAAGCTAGAGCATTGCTCGATTCAGGCTCACAAATGAGCTTTATAACCGAGAAGATAGGTTCAAAGCTTCATCTCATCAAGAAACACGAATCCCTCGAAGTCTCTGGAATGGGAAATCAACCCATCAAATTGAGCAAAAAGATTGAAATATGTCTGCAGTCACGAGTTACGGGCTACCACAATCAGATTTAAGTTTTTGTGCTCAATACAATAACGACACACCAACCCAGTGAATTTATCGGCATAAGTCATTTGAAAATGCCTCAGAACATTAAATTAGCAGACAGCAACTTTAATCAACCTCATGACGTAGATTTACTCATCGGAGCTGAGCTTTACCCTGAACTTCTTTAAGTGGGCCAGATTAAAATAAATAACAGTGGACCAACCTTACAAAACACATTACTGGGGTGGATTGTTATGAGTAAAACTGTCACAAACACTCTGTCAACTCTGTTCTGTGGCATAGGTGTTAACAATTCATCCAGCAACTTAGATAGCCTGCTTTTGGAATCTGGAAGAAAATCTAGCTTCCCCGTCACAAAGCATCCAAAACCGCTCACAAAAGAAGAACGTCAGTGTGAATAAATATTTCTGAGAACTACAAGAAGATCAGAATCTGGACGGTATATTGTAACCCTTCCTTTTTTAAATGACCCACAAAGTCTAGGGTATTCAAGGAAAAATAGCAGTTCGAAGATTCCTTAATCTAGAGAAAAGATTAGAAAAGAACCCTGAGGTTCATAAGCAATATATAGAACTTATGAAAGACTATATTGCATTGAAACATATGGAAGAGGTAAAACCAAATGACCTCACTCATAAAATGCCACACTATTTTCTTCCACATCATTGCGTTTTACGCCCAGAAAGCAGTTCAACAAAATTGAGAGTCGTATTTGACGGATCATCAATAACATCTACAAATCTATCCCTTAATCAAATCTTGCACACTGGACCAGCTCTACAAAACGATCTCCTTTCAATTCTGTTGCTATTCACTGCCGATATTACCAAGATGTATCGTCAAATTCTTGTAGACGACTTTATAGAGCAAGAGCCCGGGCCCGCCAGACATACCTTTTATCATAAAAGCTGAAAGTTTGTCTATGTGTGCATCTAGTACAGTTAAGAACGATCCTCAACCATGATACCTGGGTAGTGGTTCCTTTGGCAGCTAACAGGTAGCAAAGGTGCATAAAATTCCATCTTACTTTCGTTATTTTATAAAACTCTATTTTTTTATATTTTATTCTTAACAACATCAAAATTCGCTTTACTCATTGCCAGACACTTGGTATGGCTCCAAACCCCTGCCAGACACCCCTAAACTATACTATTTGTAATTCAATTTACGTTATATTATAAAAGCTAAATTTAATATATGTTTTTTGGGGAGCTATTAAACGATGTTTCCTTAGCAGCCAGACATTTTCGATGGTTCTATCATCCTGCCAGACCCTTTGAATTGAGCTTAAGTTGCGAGAGCGCGGAGCATTATGTAATAGACGGTACGAGCGAAACAGAGCATTCGGTTTATTGCCATCTTTGGGAAGAGTACGATAACTCAGGCGACAAAGTTTAATGACGGATTTGTATAGAACAGTTAAAAAGAAGCATTTTTATTATGGGAGGGGGGGTCTATCTCCCCCGTTTAGGCGGGAGGGGCAATTTAAAAAATAATTGTTTAAAATGAAAAAAAAAATAGTTACAAAATAACACTTACAATTAAGTATTTTACATTTTTTTAAAGCCAACATTCTGTTCTAACAGCCTGTTTTTAAATCAATTCAAAACTATGTGTAGTTTTTGAAAAATTTAATTTTAAACTCAAAATATGAGTAAAAAAAGTTAAAAAAGGATTAAAGTGTAATTTTTCAATACTTCAAGATTATCTACTATTGTTTTATTTTAGAATTTATTTATTGGGGCATACTGCCCCCCTGAAACCCTCCTGCTAGCTAACACTATAGGATTTGGGGTAGGTGCAAGGTGGGGAGGGTGCAAGGTGCAGTGGGTGCAACATGGGGTGCATGCAAAGTTTCGTTTGCATTCAAATAAGCTGGATTTAAGAAAAATTAATTTACCCTAGGTATATCTTAATCCATATTTGATTATTACTATCAAAATGAGACTACGTAAATACTCAAGCAAGGAAAAGTATTTTAAATAAAATATTTTGTTTGGTAATTTTGATCGAAAACAAATGAGAGCAATGAATTCTAAAAACATAATGGTAGATAATCTTAAAGTTTTCAAAAATTACACTTTAATCCTTTTTTTTAAATTTGGTAAAAATTGACGTTCGGTTCTCGACATCTCGTGAACAACAGAAGATATTACTTACTTACTTTACTTTAGTTGGCGCTACAGCGCATTGTGCCCCTGGGCCTCAAGTAGTTACTTTCGCCAGCTTACTTGATCTCTAGCTTGCTGCCTCCAGTTTCGAATACCAAGTTGACGTGCGTCAGCCACAACTTGATCACTCCACCGGAGATGAGGCCTGCCTCTGCTTCTTGTTCCCTCAGGATTGGCGTTGAATACCTTACGGGCTGGAGCTTCGATGTTCATTCGCTCGACATGCCCTAGTCATCGTAAGCGTTGAACACGCTGTTTTTTGACCAGTGGAAAGTCGCTGTACAGCTCGTATAGTTCATGATTATATCTTCTCCGCCAGATGTTAATTGGCCTGTCGACACAAACCGGACCATAGATCGTACGCAGAACCTTCCTCTCGAAGATACCAAGAGATTCTTCATCCGCCTGGGAGAGGACCCATGCTTCTGCACCATACAGCAAGACTGGGATGATTAAAGTTTTGTACAGTGTCTCTTTGGTACTTCGCGATAGGGCCTTATTCCTCAACTGCTTGCTTAGGCCAAAGAAACCTACCTCCTCTTAAATGGGCAAAGGGTGGAGTGCTAAAATCCATCACTGGTCCGGTTAAACTTACAAGAGTGGTTGATATTAAAACCTCTTCAGGAGAAATAAGAAGATCAATCGCCAAAGTGTGTCCCCTTCCTACTGAAATTCAACCATAGCAAGAAGTTAAAGATCCATCCAAACCAGAACATGGGGAGGAACCTTCTGAAGCTAAAAAACGGGCTCCACACCTTCAAACTAAGGCTAAACATCCGCTTAAAGGTTGTTTCTTTCCGATTCAGGAACGCTCAAATCGAAAGCGACACAATCCGGAAATATCTTCTGTGCCAACTCAAAAAATGAGAATAAATCCAATCAATACAATATTGGTTATTTGCTTATTAATACTAAGCACCGCAATTGGACAAACTACTCAACGAAGTGCAGTAGATATTCAACATTTTGAAATCAGTCCTGGATTATATTTGAGGATATTGGAGAGGCAAAACTTATAACTGATGATTTGAACCTGTTTGTTAACTTCAATATGACCAGTTACTGGCTTGAGTTTGAAGGAATACAAAGAAGTGTCACCCAATTAAAAACCAGATGTGAGGAAAAATCAAACTCGAATAATCTTTGTAAGGCCATCATAAATCATCTCAAAATGCGTATAATGGAATCAGAAAATTTAAATGACGTTCTCAAATTCAGGAATGGAATCGCAATAAGAAAGAGAAGGTCCCCATTTGACTTCGTTGGAACAGTTGCAAATACGTTATTTGGAGTTCTTGATCAAGAATATGCACAATACATCAAAGACAACATCCAGATGGTTCATAATAATGAAAATCATCTTCTTGAATTGAGCAAAAATCAGACCTGAATACTAGAATCTACAACAAATATTCTCAACAAATCGCTGTCTTCAATAAAAGAACGGTTTAGTGAGGTGAAACATCAGCTGACCATCGCTTATGATTCAATGGACCGCCTAAATGAAACCATACAAAGAATAGAAATCTTCAACTTTGTCAAGATTTACGCCACTGAAATAATGGACAGCTTTCAACGCATTCAAATAGCAATTCTAGATGCTATTTCAGATACTTATCATGGAAGAATAAACGCTTTACTTCTTTCTCCCAGACAACTTTTGACCGAACTGGATAAAATTAGCAAAATAATACCCAGTTCACTTATACTACCTGGGTATGATGAACATAATCTTGCAAGGCTTTACGAACTTTTACGAGTCAAAGCACGAGTTACGTCGTCATCAATTTTAATCCTTGTAAAATTGCCATTATTAAATGCACAAATGTTCCAGTTGTTCAAATTAATACCGTTACCAATACAACAAAACACATCCTTCATCTTTATACAACCATCTACAGAATTTTTGGCTATCACTCCATTCAGAGATCAGCATTTCGCGCTATCAAATGCAGAATATCAGAGTTGTATACATCTTGATTACAGAAACTATCTATGTAAACAGCGACATCCAATCTTCAATACACATTCAGTCGAAAATCGATGTGAGATCCAAATGCTAAATCACAATAAACAGCTCTCTTCACATTGTGAACTAAAATCCGCCGAAGTGGACAGGATGTGGATTCAACTTCACAATCCCAACAACTGGATCTTCGCTTTTAAATATGAAGAAATATTGTCTGTACTATGTGGATCGGAAATTCTAACTACAAAACTAAAGGGAGTAGGACTTATGAAAATAGGAGCTGACTGTATCATAAAACAGCCAACCATGACTATTAATACTCACAACTTCTACACATCAAATTCAACAGCGCCTTTTTTGCCGACAATCAACTTAAGTTTATTCGTCCAAGACTTTCATATCGAACCACTCAAAGACGAAATGTATAAAAAAGAAATCATCATTCGAAGGAAGACAACTTAGCATTACTGAAGAAGAAAATTTAATTTCAAAAAACTCAGCAATTGCTACCCAATAAAATGTCCCACCATGAAATTCATCACTACTCGATTGTTTACCTTTCATTTTTTGGAGTTGTAATCCTGGCCACTGTTTTGCTACTACTACAGAGGAAGATGACGAATGCTCATACCCCACATGCTATACAATTTGAGCTCCGAGATCTCAACGCCGGGAGGATGTTTAAGCAGCTTATTTTTTAACACCCTATTAAAATCTAGAACACCCTATTTCCCATGAACACCACTATCCATACCTTTCATATGCTTCCCACCAAAACTGTACTATCAGCACTTTTTACAGGTGCTCTCCTATCATATTACATTTATTTTCCCATAGAATGAGAACTATTGTCAAATTGTTTATGAATCAAGTATAAATAGCCATGAAAATTAATAATACAATCACTTTTAATCCAGACGTCAATTAGGTTGTTTTATTACAATTGCTACCCCCCCACCCGAGGTAAGAAGCAATAAAAACAAGTAAAACAATTGAGTCGAATTCAAAAGAGTTTTCGACGTTAAACAATGGGCGAGCAACTCACAAAAAGTTATGGAGGGAATTCCTGAAAATTATAGAGAGATTAATCTTCCTCTTGATTTAAAATCAACACATTCCATAAAAAACATTGGGGATTCAATGGCATCCTAGTAAGGACTACTTTAGCTTTAAAATAAACTTACCTGAAACTTCAAATTTATCAAAACGATTAGTTCTAGCCGATATCGCTCGCCTTTTCGATTCATTGTGATTGATTTCTCCTTGCATTGTCAAGGCAAAACTTATTCTCCAACAACTTTGGACTAGAAATTTGTCTTTGGACCCACCTTTACCACAAAATATAGAAAAGTGTTGGACAGATCTTCGCAGTACACTGTCAAAACTTTCACAAATAGAAATGCCAAGTTGGATTAATTATGAAATCTCGTCTGAGGTGGAGCTGCATGGCTTTAGCGATGCTTTGGAGAAAGCTTACGCAGCAGTCATCTATGTATATACGTGTCGTACAAAATAACATTGAAAAATACACTTGATAGCATATAAAACAAGAGTTGCTCCAGACAAATGCATTTCTTTACCACGCCTTGAACTTTGTGCAGCATTACTCTTGTCTAAGCTTATATCCAGAATTATTAAAGCCATGCAATTTGAAAACATCAAAACATATGCATGGACCGACTTTATGATTACTTTAGCATGGATAAAAGGAAGTCCAGCTACACGCACCACCTTCGTTGCTAATCGACCAAGCGAAATTCAAATTTTAACCAACATCGAATCCTGGTATCATGTAAGCAAAAAACAGAATTCTGCAGATTTAGGATCGCGAGGATTAACACCTGAAGAGCTTATGAACAATGAGATGTGGTGGGATGGACCAAAATTTCTAAAAACTTTAATCCCCAAGATTATTCATCAGAAACTACTTTTGAAACACAACAAGAAACTAAAAAGGAAAGCAAAAACAATACAAAAACATTCTACAGTAAGAATCTTACAACACTATTAAACTTCTCTTGTATTGCAGCTTATTGTGTTACGACAGAAAACGATTTTCTGAGGAGAGTCTCCGATTTAAGAAGATTGATTGGCATCGTTGCAATATGGGGCACGAGTACGATAACTTTGGCGCCAAGATATAATAACGGTTTTTGGTGGAGGGTCTTAATACAAGCATTTTTTACTATGCGAGGGGGGGGGGGGGGTCTATCTCCCCCCGTTTAGGCGGGAGGGGCAATTTAAAAAAGTTAATATTTAAAATGGAAAAAAATAATTAAAAAATAACGGTTATACTTACAATTAAGTTGTATACATTTTTTTAAAGCCAACATTCTGTTCTATTAGCCAGTTTTTAAATCAAGTCAAAACTATGCGTAGTTTTTGAAAAATTTAATTTTAAACTCAAAATTTGAGTAAAAAAAGTTAAAAAAAGGTTTAAAGTGTAACTTTTTCAATACTTCAAGATTATCTACCATTGTTTTCATTTCAGAATTTATTGCTCTTATTTGTTTTTGATCAAAAACTGAAAACTAGATGATTTTATGTCTTTTAGTTTTTGAGAAAATTGAAAATAAAAATTTAATTTTAAACTCAAAATTTGAGTAAAAAAAATTAAAAAAAGGTTTAAAGTGTAACTTTTTCAATACTTCAAGATTATCTACCATTGTTTTTATTTCACAATTTATTGCTCTTATTTGTTTTTGATCAAAAACTGAAAACTAGATGATTTTATGTCCTTTAGTTTTTGAGAAAATTGAAAATAACCACAACTACTATTTTAATTTTTTTTGCTTGAGTGGTCTTATTTTGATAGTAATAATGGTATTTGCGTATGCGTAATGCGTGTTTGGGTGTATGCAACAGTAAGGTGTGCGCGAGTTTGGGTGAATGCAACAGTGGCATCTGTAAGGGGGGGCATGCTGCCCCCTGCAACCCCCCTGCTTGGGCACACTATAGGATTTGGGGTGGGTGCAAGTTGGAGTGCGTGCAAGGTGGGGTGGGTGCAAGGTGCGGTGGGTGCAAGATGGGGTGCATGCAAAGTTTTGCACTTAAATAAGCTGGATTTAAGAAAAATTAATTTACCCTAGGTATATCTTAATCCATATTCGATTATTACTATCAAAATAAGACTACGTTAATACTTAAGCAAGGAAAAAGTAATTTAATTAAAATATTTTATTTTGGTAATTTTCAATTTTCTCAAGAACTAGAAGACATCAAGTCATCTAGTTTTCAGTTTTTGATCAAAAACAAATAGGAGCAATGAATTATAAAAAAAAAATAGTAGATAATCTGAAAGTTTTGAAAAATTACACTTTAAACCTTTTTTTTAACTTTTTTTGCACAAATTTTGACTTTAAAGCAATTTTTTTCAAAAACTATGCATAGTTTTGACTTGATTTAAAAACAAGCTAATAGACAAAAGTGTTGGCTTTAAAAAAAGGTATAATACTTAATTATAAGTATTACCGTTATTTTTTAATTATTTTTTTTTTCCATTTAATGTACATATTTTTTAAACTGCCCCTACCGCCTAAACGGGGGGAGATAGACCCCCCTGCCATAGTAAAAAATGCTTGTTTTTAACTGTTCTATACAAATCCGTCATTAAACTTTGTCGCCAAAGTTATCGTACTCTCCCCCAATATGGCAACGATACATAGCCAACTTAAGGTCAAAATTGAATTCACAAACGAAATTAGGATTAGATAAAAATCCACTTAAAATTGAAGAACTATAAATTTATCTAGAACAAAAATTACTAAATTAGTACAAAACGAACTATTTTATAAAAAAATAAAGGCTTTAAATGAATCAAGAGCTATCCCTAAAGGGAGCGGAATTTTTAATTTAAATCCGTTCCTTGATAAAAACGGTATCTTACGTGTAGGTGGTCGACTTCAAAACTCCTATTAACCTTTCAGTCAGTGGCAACCAATCCAACGTATTCTACATGGTGGACAGCAACTCATGATGGCAGATATTCGAAATTATTATTGGATAACCAATCTTAAACGACTAGTGAAATATACAATACACAAATGTGTAAGGTGTCATAGACATGATGCTATAATGCAAAACCAACTAATGGGAAGCCTACTAACTGAACATGTTAAAATCACAGGACCTTTTTTGCAAACACTGGTGTGGACTATGCTGGACCTGTTGAGATTAAAATGTGGAGGGGTAGATGAAACAAACAAAGGGTGCAAACAATGATCTCAAAAGATACTGCAATTTTATAACCTCTGAATGGTCATCCAAAGTTTCAAAAACTTTTGCCACGCTCTATATCACTTGGCATTTTAATCCTCCACTGATCCACCATTTTGGTGGCCTATGTGGCCTTACTAACTCAAATAGAGGCGTGCCTTAAGTCACGACCTCTGACATCTGATCCAAATGATCTCAATGTCTTGACACCAGGACACTTCCTTATTGGAGGTCCACTCAATGTATTGCCTGACAGAAATCATACAGGCAAAAGTTTAAATAATCTTGATAAATACAAACACATTCAAAAAATTATTATTGGTTACCTTTCATTTTTTGGAGTTGTAATCCTGGCCACTGTTTTGCTACTACTACAGAGGAAGATGACGAATGCTCATACCCCACATGCTATACAGTTTGAGCTCCGAGATCTCAACGCCGGGAGGATGTTTAAGCAGCTTATTTTTTAACACCCTATTAAAATCTAGAACACCCTATTTCCCATGAACACCACTATCCATACCTTTCATATGCTTCCCACCAAAACTGTACTATCAGCACTTTTTACAGGTGCTCTCCTATCATATTACATTTATTTTCCCATAGAATGAGAACTATTGTCAAATTGTTTATGAATCAAGTATAAATAGCCATGAAAATTAATAATACAATCACTTTTAATCCAGACGTCAATTAGGTTGTTTTATTACAATTGCTACCCCCCCACCCGAGGTAAGAAGCAATAAAAACAAGTAAAACAATTGAGTCGAATTCAAAAGAGTTTTCGACGTTAAACAATGGGCGAGCAACTCACAAAAAGTTATGGAGGGAATTCCTGAAAATTATAGAGAGATTAATCTTCCTCTTGATTTAAAATCAACACATTCCATAAAAAACATTGGGGATTCAATGGCATCCTAGTAAGGACTACTTTAGCTTTAAAATAAACTTACCTGAAACTTCAAATTTATCAAAACGATTAGTTCTAGCCGATATCGCTCGCCTTTTCGATTCATTGGGATTGATTTCTCCTTGCATTGTCAAGGCAAAACTTATTCTCCAACAACTTTGGACTAGAAATTTGTCTTGGGACTCACCTTTACCACAAAATATAGAAAAGTGTTGGACAGATCTTCGCAGTACACTTTCAAAACTTTCACAAATAGAAATGCCAAGTTGGATTAATTATGAAATCTCGTCTGAGGTGGAGCTGCATGGCTTTAGCGATGCTTTGGAGAAAGCTTACGCAGCAGTCATCTATGTATATACGTGTCGTACAAAATAACATTGAAAAATACACTTGATAGCATATAAAACAAGAGTTGCTCCAGACAAATGCATTTCTTTACCACGCCTTGAACTTTGTGCAGCATTACTCTTGTCTAAGCTTATATCCAGAATTATTAAAGCCATGCAATTTGAAAACATCAAAACATATGCATGGACCGACTTTATGATTACTTTAGCATGGATAAAAGGAAGTCCAGCTACACGCACCACCTTCGTTGCTAATCGACCAAGCGAAATTCAAATTTTAACCAACATCGAATCCTGGTATCATGTAAGCAAAAAACAGAATTCTGCAGATTTAGGATCGCGAGGATTAACACCTGAAGAGCTTATGAACAATGAGATGTGGTGGGATGGACCAAAATTTCTAAAAACTTTAATCCCCAAGATTATTCATCAGAAACTACTTTTGAAACACAACAAGAAACTAAAAAGGAAAGCAAAAACAATACAAAAACATTCTACAGTAAGAATCTTACAACACTATTAAACTTCTCTTGTATTGCAGCTTATTGTGTTACGACAGAAAACGATTTTCTGAGGAGAGTCTCCGATTTAAGAAGATTGATTGGCATCGTTGCAATATGGGGCACGAGTACGATAACTTTGGCGCCGAGATATAATAACGGTTTTTGGTAGAGGGTCTTAATACAAGCATTTTTTACTATGCGAGGGGGGGGGGTCTATCTCCCCCCGTTTAGGCGGGAGGGGCAATTTAAAAAAGTTATTATTTAAAATGGAAAAAAATAATTAAAAAATAACGGTGATACTTACAATTAAGTTGTATACATTTTTTTAAAGCCAACATTCTGTTCTATTATCAGTTTTTAAATCAAGTCAAAACTATGCGTAGTTTTTGAAAAATTTAATTTTAAACTCAAAATTTGAGTAAAAAAAGTTAAAAAAAGGTTTAAAGTGTAACTTTTTCAATACTTCAAGATTATCTACCATTGTTTTTATTTCAGAATTTATTGCTCTTATTTGTTTTTGATCAAAAACTGAAAACTAGATGATTTTATGTCTTTTAGTTTTTGAGAAAATTGAAAATAAAAACTTAAATTTAAACTCAAAATTTGAGTAAAAAAAATTAAAAAAAGGTTTAAAGTGTAACTTTTTCAATACTTCAAGATTATCTACCATTGTTTTTATTTCATAATTTATTGCTCTTATTTGTTTTTGATCAAAAACTGAAAACTAGATGATTTTATGTCTTTTAGTTTTTGAGAAAATTGAAAATAAAAATTTAATTTTAAACTCAAAATTTGAGTAAAAAAAATTAAAAAAAAGGTTTAAAGTGTAACTTTTTCAATACTTCAAGATTATCTACCATTGTTTTTATTTCAGAATTTATTGCTCTTATTTGTTTTTAATCAAAAACTGAAAACTAGATGATTTTATGCCTTTTAGTTTTTGAGAAAATTGAAAATAACCACAACTACTATTTTAATTTTTTTTGCTTGAGTGGTCTTATTTTGATAGTAATAATGGTATTTGCGTATGCGTAATGCGTGTTTGGGTGTATGCAACAGTAAGGTGTGCGCGAGTTTGGGTGTATGCAACAGTGGCATCTGTAAGGGGGGGCATGCTGCCCCCCTGCAACCCCCCTGCTTGGGCACACTATAGGATTTGGGGTGGGTGCAAGTTGGAGTGCGTGCAAGGTGGGGTGGGTGCAAGGTGCGGTGGGTGCAAGATGGGGTGCATGCAAAGTTTCTTTTGCATTTAAATAAGCTGGATTTAAGAAAAATTAATTTACCCTAGGTATATCTTAATCTATATTCGATTATTACTATCAAAATAAGACTACGTTAATACTTAAGCAAGGAAAAAGTAATTTAATTAAAATATTTTATTTTGGTAATTTTCAATTTTCTCAAGAACTAGAAGACATCAAGTCATCTAGTTTTCAGTTTTTGATCAAAAACAAATAGGAGCAATGAATTATAAAAAAAAATAGTAGATAATCTGAAAGTTTTGAAAAATTACACTTTAAACCTTTTTTTAAACTTTTTTTTGCACAAATTTTGACTTTAAAACAATTTTGTTCAAAAACTATGCATAGTTTTGACTTGATTTAAAAACAAGCTAATAGACAAAAGTGTTGGCTTTAAAAAAAGGTATAATACTTAATTATAAGTATTACCGTTATTTTTTAATTATTTTTTTTCCATTTAATGTACATATTTTTTTAAACTGCCCCTACCGCCTAAACGGGGGGAGATAGACCCCCCCTGCCATAGTAAAAAATGCTTGTTTTTAACTGTTCTATACAAATCCGTCATTAAACTTTGTCGCCAAAGTTATCGTACTCTCCCCCAATATGGCAACGATACATAGCCAACTTAAGGTCAAAATTGAATTCACAAACGAAATTAGGATTAGATAACAATCCACTTAAAATTGAAGAACTATAAATGTATCTAGAACAAAAATTACTAAATTAGTACAAAACGAACTATTTTATAAAAAAATAAAGGCTTTAAATTAATCAAGAGCTATCCCTAAAGGGAGCGGAATTTTTAATTTAAATCCGTTCCTTGATAAAAACGGTATCTTACGTGTAGGTGGTCGACTTCAAAACTCCTATTAACCTTTCAGTCAGTGGCAACCAATCCAACGTATTCTACATGGTGGACAGCAACTCATGACTGTTTTGCTACTACTACAGAGGAAGATGACGAATGCTCATACCCCACATGCTATACAGTTTGAGCTCCGAGATCTCAACGCCGGGAGGATGTTTAAGCAGCTTATTTTTTAACACCCTATTAAAATCTAGAACACCCTATTTCCCATGAACACCACTATCCATACCTTTCATATGCTTCCCACCAAAACTGTACTATCAGCACTTTTTACAGGTGCTCTCCTATCATATTACATTTATTTTCCCATAGAATGAGAACTATTGTCAAATTGTTTATGAATCAAGTATAAATAGCCATGAAAATTAATAATACAATCACTTTTAATCCAGACGTCAATTAGGTTGTTTTATTACAATTGCTACCCCCCCACCCGAGGTAAGAAGCAATAAAAACAAGTAAAACAATTGAGTCGAATTCAAAAGAGTTTTCGACGTTAAACAATGGGCGAGCAACTCACAAAAAGTTATGGAGGGAATTCCTGAAAATTATAGAGAGATTAATCTTCCTCTTGATTTAAAATCAACACATTCCATAAAAAACATTGGGGATTCAATGGCATCCTAGTAAGGACTACTTTAGCTTTAAAATAAACTTACCTGAAACTTCAAATTTATCAAAACGATTAGTTCTAGCCGATATCGCTCGCCTTTTCGATTCATTGGGATTGATTTCTCCTTGCATTGTCAAGGCAAAACTTATTCTCCAACAACTTTGGACTAGAAATTTGTCTTGGGACTCACCTTTACCACAAAATATAGAAAAGTGTTGGACAGATCTTCGCAGTACACTTTCAAAACTTTCACAAATAGAAATGCCAAGTTGGATTAATTATGAAATCTCGTCTGAGGTGGAGCTGCATGGCTTTAGCGATGCTTTGGAGAAAGCTTACGCAGCAGTCATCTATGTATATACGTGTCGTACAAAATAACATTGAAAAATACACTTGATAGCATATAAAACAAGAGTTGCTCCAGACAAATGCATTTCTTTACCACGCCTTGAACTTTGTGCAGCATTACTCTTGTCTAAGCTTATATCCAGAATTATTAAAGCCATGCAATTTGAAAACATCAAAACATATGCATGGACCGACTTTATGATTACTTTAGCATGGATAAAAGGAAGTCCAGCTACACGCACCACCTTCGTTGCTAATCGACCAAGCGAAATTCAAATTTTAACCAACATCGAATCCTGGTATCATGTAAGCAAAAAACAGAATTCTGCAGATTTAGGATCGCGAGGATTAACACCTGAAGAGCTTATGAACAATGAGATGTGGTGGGATGGACCAAAATTTCTAAAAACTTTAATCCCCAAGATTATTCATCAGAAACTACTTTTGAAACACAACAAGAAACTAAAAAGGAAAGCAAAAACAATACAAAAACATTCTACAGTAAGAATCTTACAACACTATTAAACTTCTCTTGTATTGCAGCTTATTGTGTTACGACAGAAAACGATTTTCTGAGGAGAGTCTCCGATTTAAGAAGATTGATTGGCATCGTTGCAATATGGGGCACGAGTACGATAACTTTGGCGCCGAGATATAATAACGGTTTTTGGTAGAGGGTCTTAATACAAGCATTTTTTACTATGCGAGGGGGGGGGGTCTATCTCCCCCCGTTTAGGCGGGAGGGGCAATTTAAAAAAGTTATTATTTAAAATGGAAAAAAATAATTAAAAAATAACGGTGATACTTACAATTAAGTTGTATACATTTTTTTAAAGCCAACATTCTGTTCTATTATCAGTTTTTAAATCAAGTCAAAACTATGCGTAGTTTTTGAAAAATTTAATTTTAAACTCAAAATTTGAGTAAAAAAAGTTAAAAAAAGGTTTAAAGTGTAACTTTTTCAATACTTCAAGATTATCTACCATTGTTTTTATTTCAGAATTTATTGCTCTTATTTGTTTTTGATCAAAAACTGAAAACTAGATGATTTTATGTCTTTTAGTTTTTGAGAAAATTGAAAATAAAAACTTAAATTTAAACTCAAAATTTGAGTAAAAAAAATTAAAAAAAGGTTTAAAGTGTAACTTTTTCAATACTTCAAGATTATCTACCATTGTTTTTATTTCATAATTTATTGCTCTTATTTGTTTTTGATCAAAAACTGAAAACTAGATGATTTTATGTCTTTTAGTTTTTGAGAAAATTGAAAATAAAAATTTAATTTTAAACTCAAAATTTGAGTAAAAAAAATTAAAAAAAAGGTTTAAAGTGTAACTTTTTCAATACTTCAAGATTATCTACCATTGTTTTTATTTCAGAATTTATTGCTCTTATTTGTTTTTAATCAAAAACTGAAAACTAGATGATTTTATGCCTTTTAGTTTTTGAGAAAATTGAAAATAACCACAACTACTATTTTAATTTTTTTTGCTTGAGTGGTCTTATTTTGATAGTAATAATGGTATTTGCGTATGCGTAATGCGTGTTTGGGTGTATGCAACAGTAAGGTGTGCGCGAGTTTGGGTGTATGCAACAGTGGCATCTGTAAGGGGGGGCATGCTGCCCCCCTGCAACCCCCCTGCTTGGGCACACTATAGGATTTGGGGTGGGTGCAAGTTGGAGTGCGTGCAAGGTGGGGTGGGTGCAAGGTGCGGTGGGTGCAAGATGGGGTGCATGCAAAGTTTCTTTTGCATTTAAATAAGCTGGATTTAAGAAAAATTAATTTACCCTAGGTATATCTTAATCTATATTCGATTATTACTATCAAAATAAGACTACGTTAATACTTAAGCAAGGAAAAAGTAATTTAATTAAAATATTTTATTTTGGTAATTTTCAATTTTCTCAAGAACTAGAAGACATCAAGTCATCTAGTTTTCAGTTTTTGATCAAAAACAAATAGGAGCAATGAATTATAAAAAAAAATAGTAGATAATCTGAAAGTTTTGAAAAATTACACTTTAAACCTTTTTTTAAACTTTTTTTTGCACAAATTTTGACTTTAAAACAATTTTGTTCAAAAACTATGCATAGTTTTGACTTGATTTAAAAACAAGCTAATAGACAAAAGTGTTGGCTTTAAAAAAAGGTATAATACTTAATTATAAGTATTACCGTTATTTTTTAATTATTTTTTTTCCATTTAATGTACATATTTTTTTAAACTGCCCCTACCGCCTAAACGGGGGGAGATAGACCCCCCCTGCCATAGTAAAAAATGCTTGTTTTTAACTGTTCTATACAAATCCGTCATTAAACT
Organism: Eupeodes latifasciatus; assembly: GCA_920104205.1. NCBI lineage: Eukaryota > Metazoa > Arthropoda > Insecta > Diptera > Syrphidae > Eupeodes > Eupeodes latifasciatus. The sequence continues at coordinate 196,647 of CAKKTC010000001.1, forward strand.
TTGTCGCCAAAGTTATCGTACTCTCCCCCAATATGGCAACGATACATAGCCAACTTAAGGTCAAAATTGAATTCACAAACGAAATTAGGATTAGATAACAATCCACTTAAAATTGAAGAACTATAAATGTATCTAGAACAAAAATTACTAAATTAGTACAAAACGAACTATTTTATAAAAAAATAAAGGCTTTAAATTAATCAAGAGCTATCCCTAAAGGGAGCGGAATTTTTAATTTAAATCCGTTCCTTGATAAAAACGGTATCTTACGTGTAGGTGGTCGACTTCAAAACTCCTATTAACCTTTCAGTCAGTGGCAACCAATCCAACGTATTCTACATGGTGGACAGCAACTCATGATGGCAGATATTCGAAATTATTATTGGATAACCAATCTTAAACGACTAGTGAAATATACAATACACAAATGTGTAAGGTGTCATAGACATGATGCTATAATGCAAAACCAACTAATGGGAAGCCTACCAACTGAACGTGTTAAAATCACAGGACCTTTTTTGCAAACACTGGTGTGGACTATGCTGGACCTGTTGAGATTAAAATGTGGAGGGGTAGATGAAACAAACAAAGGGTGCAAACAATGATCTCAAAAGAGACTGCAATTTTATAACCTCTGAATGGTCATCCAAAGTTTCAAAAACTTTTGCCACGCTCTATATCACTTGGCATTTTAATCCTCCACTGATCCACCATGTTGGTGGCCTATGTGGCCTTACTAACTCAAATAGAGGCGTGCCTTAAGTCACGACCTCTGACATCTGATCCAAATGATCTCAATGTCTTGACACCAGGACACTTCCTTATTGGAGGTCCACTCAATGTATTGCCTGACAGAAATCATACAGGCAAAAGTTTAAATAATCTTGATAAATACAAACACATTCAAAAAATTATTATTGGTTACCTTTCATTTTTTGGAGTTGTAATCCTGGCCACTGTTTTGCTACTACTACAGAGGAAGATGACGAATACTCATACCCCACATGCTATACAATTTGAGCTCCGAGATCTCAACGCCGGGAGGATGTTTAAGCAGCTTATTTTTTAACACCCTATTAAAATCTAGAACACCCTATTTCCCATGAACACCACTATCCATACCTTTCATATGCTTCCCACCAAAACTGTACTATCAGCACTTTTTACAGGTGCTCTCCTATCATATTACATTTATTTTCCCATAGAATGAGAACTATTGTCAAATTGTTTATGAATCAAGTATAAATAGCCATGAAAATTAATAATACAATCACTTTTAATCCAGACGTCAATTAGGTTGTTTTATTACAATTGCTACCCCCCCACCCGAGGTAAGAAGCAATAAAAACAAGTAAAACAATTGAGTCGAATTCAAAAGAGTTTTCGACGTTAAACAATGGGCGAGCAACTCACAAAAAGTTGTGGAGGGAATTCCTGAAAATTATAGAGAGATTAATCTTCCTCTTGATTTAAAATCAACACATTCCATAAAAAACATTGGGGATTCAATGGCATCCTAGTAAGGACTACTTTAGCTTTAAAATAAACTTACCTGAAACTTCAAATTTATCAAAACGATTAGTTCTAGCCGATATCGCTCGCCTTTTCGATTCATTGGGATTGATTTCTCCTTGCATTGTCAAGGCAAAACTTATTCTCCAACAACTTTGGACTAGAAATTTGTCTTTGGACCCACCTTTACCACAAAATATAGAAAAGTGTTGGACAGATCTTCGCAGTACACTTTCAAAACTTTCACAAATAGAAATGCCAAGTTGGATTAATTATGAAATCTCGTCTGAGGTGGAGCTGCATGGCTTTAGCGATGCTTTGGAGAAAGCTTACGCAGCAGTCATCTATGTATATACGTGTCGTACAAAATAACATTGAAAAATACACTTGATAGCATATAAAACAAGAGTTGCTCCAGACAAATGCATTTCTTTACCACGCCTTGAACTTTGTGCAGCATTACTCTTGTCTAAGCTTATATCCAGAATTATTAAAGCCATGCAATTTGAAAACATCAAAACATATGCATGGACCGACTTTATGATTACTTTAGCATGGATAAAAGGAAGTCCAGCTACACGCACCACCTTCGTTGCTAATCGACCAAGCGAAATTCAAATTTTAACCAACATCGAATCCTGGTATCATGTAAGCAAAAAACAGAATTCTGCAGATTTAGGATCGCGAGGATTAACACCTGAAGAGCTTATGAACAATGAGATGTGGTGGGATGGACCAAAATTTCTAAAAACTTTAATCCCCAAGATTATTCATCAGAAACTACTTTTGAAACACAACAAGAAACTAAAAAGGAAAGCAAAAACAATACAAAAACATTCTACAGTAAGAATCTTACAACACTATTAAACTTCTCTTGTATTGCAGCTTATTGTGTTACGACAGAAAACGATTTTCTGAGGAGAGTCTCCGATTTAAGACGATTGATTGGCATCGTTGCAATATGGGGCACAAGTACGATAACTTTGGCGCCGAGATATAATAACGGTTTTTGGTAGAGGGTCTTAATACAAGCATTTTTTACTATGCGAGGGGGGGGGGTCTATCTCCCCCCGTTTAGGCGGGAGGGGCAATTTAAAAAAGTTATTATTTAAAATGGAAAAAAATAATTAAAAAATAACGACGACGAAAATAAAGACGATTGATTGGCATCGTTGCAATATGGGGCACGAGTACGATAACTTTGGCGCCGAGATATAATAACGGCTTTTGGTAGAGGGTCTTAATACAAGCATTTTTTACTATGCGAGGGGGGGGGTCTATCTCCCCCCGTTTAGGCGGGAGGGGCAATTTAAAAAAGTTATTATTTAAAATGGAAAAAAATAATTAAAAAATAACGGTGATACTTACAATTAAGTTGTATACATTTTTTTAAAGCCAACATTCTGTTCTATTAGTCAGTTTTTAAATCAAGTCAAAACTATGCGTAGTTTTTGAAAAATTTAATTTTAAACTCAAAATTTGAGTAAAAAAAGTTAAAAAAAGGTTTAAAGTGTAACTTTTTCAATACTTCAAGATTATCTACCATTGTTTTTATTTCAGAATTTATTGCTCTTATTTGTTTTTGATCAAAAACTGAAAACTAGATGATTTTATGTCTTTTAGTTTTTGAGAAAATTGAAAATAAAAACTTAAATTTAAACTCAAAATTTGAGTAAAAAAAATTAAAAAAAGGTTTAAAGTGTAACTTTTTCAATACTTCAAGATTATCTACCATTGTTTTTATTTCATAATTTATTGCTCTTATTTGTTTTTGATCAAAAACTGAAAACTAGATGATTTTATGTTTTTTAGTTTTTGAGAAAATTGAAAATAAAAATTTAATTTTAAACTCAAAATTTGAGTAAAAAAAATTAAAAAAAAGGTTTAAAGTGTAACTTTTTCAATACTTCAAGATTATCTACCACTGTTTTTATTTCAGAATTTATTGCTCTTATTTGTTTTTGATCAAAAACTGAAAACTAGATGATTTTATGCCTTTTAGTTTTTGAGAAAATTGAAAATAACCACAACTACTATTTTAATTTTTTTTGCTTGAGTGGTCTTATTTTGATAGTAATAATGGTATTTGCGTATGCGTAATGCGTGTTTGGGTGTATGCAACAGTAAGGTGTGCGCGAGTTTGGGTGTATGCAACAGTGGCATCTGCAACCCCCCTGCTTGGGCACACTATAGGATTTGGGGTGGGTGCAAGTTGGAGTGCGTGCAAGGTGGGGTGGGTGCAAGGTGCGGTGGGTGCAAGATGGGGTGCATGCAAAGTTTCTTTTGCATTTAAATAAGCTGGATTTAAGAAAAATTAATTTACCCTAGGTATATCTTAATCCATATTCGATTATTACTATCAAAATAAGACTACGTTAATACTTAAGCAAGGAAAAAGTAATTTAATTAAAATATTTTATTTTGGTAATTTTCAATTTTCTCAAGAACTAGAAGACATCAAGTCATCTAGTTTTCAGTTTTTGATCAAAAACAAATAGGAGCAATGAATTATAAAAAAAAATAGTAGATAATCTGAAAGTTTTGAAAAATTACACTTTAAACCTTTTTTTAAACTTTTTTTTGCACAAGTTTTGACTTTAAAACAATTTTGTTCAAAAACTATGCATAGTTTTGACTTGATTTAAAAACAAGCTAATAGACAAAAGTGTTGGCTTTAAAAAAAGGTATAATACTTAATTATAAGTATTACCGTTATTTTTTAATTATTTTTTTTCCATTTAATGTACATATTTTTTTAAACTGCCCCTACCGCCTAAACGGGGGGAGATAGACCCCCCCTGCCATAGTAAAAAATGCTTGTTTTTAACTGTTCTATACAAATCCGTCATTAAACTTTGTCGCCAAAGTTATCGTACTCTCCCCCAATATGGCAACGATACATAGCCAACTTAAGGTCAAAATTGAATTCACAAACGAAATTAGGATTAGATAACAATCCACTTAAAATTGAAGAACTATAAATGTATCTAGAACAAAAATTACTAAATTAGTACAAAACGAACTATTTTATAAAAAAATAAAGGCTTTAAATTAATCAAGAGCTATCCCTAAAGGGAGCGGAATTTTTAATTTAAATCCGTTCCTTGATAAAAACGGTATCTAACGTGTAGGTGGTCGACTTCAAAACTCCTATTAACCTTTCAGTCAGTGGCAACCAATCCAACGTATTCTACATGGTGGACAGCAACTCATGATGGCAGATATTCGAAATTATTATTGGATAACCAATCTTAAACGACTAGTGAAATATACAATACACAAATGTGTAAGGTGTCATAGACATGATGCTATAATGCAAAACCAACTAATGGGAAGCCTACCAACTGAACGTGTTAAAATCACAGGACCTTTTTTGCAAACACTGGTGTGGACTATGCTGGACCTGTTGAGATTAAAATGTGGAGGGGTAGATGAAACAAACAAAGGGTGCAAACAATGATCTCAAAAGAGACTGCAATTTTATAACCTCTGAATGGTCATCCAAAGTTTCAAAAACTTTTGCCACGCTCTATATCACTTGGCATTTTAATCCTCCACTGATCCACCATTTTGGTGGCCTATGTGGCCTTACTAACTCAAATAGAGGCGTGCCTTAAGTCACGACCTCTGACATCTGATCCAAATGATCTCAATGTCTTGACACCAGGACACTTCCTTATTGGAGGTCCACTCAATGTATTGCCTGACAGAAATCATACAGGCAAAAGTTTAAATAATCTTGATAAATACAAACACATTCAAAAAATTATTATTGGTTACCTTTCATTTTTTGGAGTTGTAATCCTGGCCACTGTTTTGCTACTACTACAGAGGAAGATGACGAATGCTCATACCCCACATGCTATACAATTTGAGCTCCGAGATCTCAACGCCGGGAGGATGTTTAAGCAGCTTATTTTTTAACACCCTATTAAAATCTAGAACACCCTATTTCCCATGAACACCACTATCCATACCTTTCATATGCTTCCCACCAAAACTGTACTATCAGCACTTTTTACAGGTGCTCTCCTATCATATTACATTTATTTTCCCATAGAATGAGAACTATTGTCAAATTGTTTATGAATCAAGTATAAATAGCCATGAAAATTAATAATACAATCACTTTTAATCCAGACGTCAATTAGGTTGTTTTATTACAATTGCTACCCCCCCACCCGAGGTAAGAAGCAATAAAAACAAGTAAAACAATTGAGTCGAATTCAAAAGAGTTTTCGACGTTAAACAATGGGCGAGCAACTCACAAAAAGTTATGGAGGGAATTCCTGAAAATTATAGAGAGATTAATCTTCCTCTTGATTTAAAATCAACACATTCCATAAAAAACATTGGGGATTCAATGGCATCCTAGTAAGGACTACTTTAGCTTTAAAATAAACTTACCTGAAACTTCAAATTTATCAAAACGATTAGTTCTAGCCGATATCGCTCGCCTTTTCGATTCATTGGGATTGATTTCTCCTTGCATTGTCAAGGCAAAACTTATTCTCCAACAACTTTGGACTAGAAATTTGTCTTGGGACTCACCTTTACCACAAAATATAGAAAAGTGTTGGACAGATCTTCGCAGTACACTTTCAAAACTTTCACAAATAGAAATGCCAAGTTGGATTAATTATGAAATCTCGTCTGAGGTGGAGCTGCATGGCTTTAGCGATGCTTTGGAGAAAGCTTACGCAGCAGTCATCTATGTATATACGTGTCGTACAAAATAACATTGAAAAATACACTTGATAGCATATAAAACAAGAGTTGCTCCAGACAAATGCATTTCTTTACCACGCCTTGAACTTTGTGCAGCATTACTCTTGTCTAAGCTTATATCCAGAATTATTAAAGCCATGCAATTTGAAAACATCAAAACATATGCATGGACCGACTTTATGATTACTTTAGCATGGATAAAAGGAAGTCCAGCTACACGCACCACCTTCGTTGCTAATCGACCAAGCGAAATTCAAATTTTAACCAACATCGAATCCTGGTATCATGTAAGCAAAAAACAGAATTCTGCAGATTTAGGATCGCGAGGATTAACACCTGAAGAGCTTATGAACAATGAGATGTGGTGGGATGGACCAAAATTTCTAAAAACTTTAATCCCCAAGATTATTCATCAGAAACTACTTTTGAAACACAACAAGAAACTAAAAAGGAAAGCAAAAACAATACAAAAACATTCTACAGTAAGAATCTTACAACACTATTAAACTTCTCTTGTATTGCAGCTTATTGTGTTACGACAGAAAACGATTTTCTGAGGAGAGTCTCCGATTTAAGAAGATTGATTGGCATCGTTGCAATATGGGGCACGAGTACGATAACTTTGGCGCCGAGATATAATAACGGTTTTTGGTAGAGGGTCTTAATACAAGCATTTTTTACTATGCGAGGGGGGGGGGGGTCTATCTCCCCCCGTTTAGGCGGGAGGGGCAATTTAAAAAAGTTATTATTTAAAATGGAAAAAAATAATTAAAAAATAACGGTGATACTTACAATTAAGTTGTATACATTTTTTTAAAGCCAACATTCTGTTCTATTAGTCAGTTTTTAAATCAAGTCAAAACTATGCGTAGTTTTTGAAAAATTTAATTTTAAACTCAAAATTTGAGTAAAAAAAGTTAAAAAAAGGTTTAAAGTGTAACTTTTTCAATACTTCAAGATTATCTACCATTGTTTTTATTTCAGAATTTATTGCTCTTATTTGTTTTTGATCAAAAACTGAAAACTAGATGATTTTATGTCTTTTAGTTTTTGAGAAAATTGAAAATAAAAATTTAATTTTAAACTCAAAATTTGAGTAAAAAAAATTAAAAAAAGGTTTAAAGTGTAACTTTTTCAATACTTCAAGATTATCTACCATTGTTTTTATTTCATAATTTATTGCTCTTATTTGTTTTTGATCAAAAACTGAAAACTAGATGATTTTATGTCTTTTAGTTTTTGAGAAAATTGAAAATAAAAATTTAATTTTAAACTCAAAATTTGAGTAAAAAAAATTAAAAAAAGGTTTAAAGTGTAACTTTTTCAATACTTCAAGATTATCTACCATTGTTTTTATTTCAGAATTTATTGCTCTTATTTGTTTTTGATCAAAAACTGAAAACTAGATGATTTTATGCCTTTTAGTTTTTGAGAAAATTGAAAATAACCACAACTACTATTTTAATTTTTTTTGCTTGAGTGGTCTTATTTTGATAGTAATAATGGTATTTGCGTGTGCGTAATGCGTGTTTGGGTGTATGCAACAGTAAGGTGTGCGCGAGTTTGGGTGTATGCAACAGTGGCATCTGTAAGGGGGGGCATGCTGCCCCCCTGCAACCCCCCTGCTTGGGCACACTATAGGATTTGGGGTGGGTGCAAGTTGGAGTGCGTGCAAGGTGGGGTCGGTGCAAGGTGCGGTGGGTGCAAGATGGGGTGCATGCAAAGTTTCTTTTGCATTTAAATAAGCTGGATTTAAGAAAAATTAATTGACCCTAGGTATATCTTAATCCATATTCGATTATTACTATCAAAATAAGACTACGTTAATACTTAAGCAAGGAAAAAGTAATTTAATTAAAATATTTTATTTTGGTAATTTTCAATTTTCTCAAGAACTAGAAGACATCAAGTCATCTAGTTTTCAGTTTTTGATCAAAAACAAATAGGAGCAATGAATTATAAAAAAAAATAGTAGATAATCTGAAAGTTTTGAAAAATTACACTTTAAACCTTTTTTTAAACTTTTTTTTGCACAAATTTTGACTTTAAAACAATTTTGTTCAAAAACTATGCATAGTTTTGACTTGATTTAAAAACAAGCTAATAGACAAAAGTGTTGGCTTTAAAAAAAGGTATAATACTTAATTATAAGTATTACCGTTATTTTTTAATTATTTTTTTTCCATTTAATGTACATATTTTTTTAAACTGCCCCTACCGCCTAAACGGGGGGAGATAGACCCCCCCTGCCATAGTAAAAAATGCTTGTTTTTAACTGTTCTATACAAATCCGTCATTAAACTTTGTCGCCAAAGTTATCGTACTCTCCCCCAATATGGCAACGATACATAGCCAACTTAAGGTCAAAATTGAATTCACAAACGAAATTAGGATTGAATGTTTTTGAACAACAACAACAACTTAAAGGTGCTACCACTCATTGTTTTGGCTGGAGATATAGCTATTTCGTGCTTTGCCACTTTTGCACTCATCAGTCTCCTTTTTTTTGTGGTGCTGAGCTTTAATCCAATTTTATTTGAAAAACTTTATGCACAACATAGGATTCGAACCCACGCATATCAGATTTGCTCAGTCTTAGAAGTCGTGTGCACTACGCACTCCACTACTTTAAACCACTGACGTCACAGGTCGAGATGTGCTAATTGTTTATCAAATGCATTTGAAGCATCAACCTTTTTATAAGCTCCTTTAAGTATGCTGTTTTGTTCCGCCTCCATTTTTCTCCATACCTTATTTGATAGACTAACAATTCGTAGTACGTATCAAAGGGGGAGAGGTTGGAAGATCGGTAACGAACCAGACTAAGTTATTATTGTTATTATTTGTATTGTACTATTCGTACTAGAATGTCAGCTTGTTAGACTTGACCATTCCTTTTTAATTTTATTGAATGTTTTTGAACAACAACAACAACTTAAAGGTGCTACCACTCATTGTTTTGGCTGGAGATATAGCTATTTCGTGCTTTGCCACTTTTGCACTCATCAGTCTCCTTTTTTTTGTGGTGCTGAGCTTTAACCCAATTTTATTTGAAAAACTTTATGCACAACATAGGATTCGAACCCACGCATATCAGATTTGCTCAGTCTTAGAAGTCGTGTGCACTACGCACTCCACTACTTTAGACCACTGACGTCACAGGTCGAGATGTGCTAATTGTTTATCAAATGCATTTGAAGCATCAACCTTTTTATAAGCTCCTTTAAGTATGCTGTTTTGTTCCGCCTCCATTTTTCTCCATACCTTATTTGATAGACTAACAATTCGTAGTACGTATCAAAGGGGGAGAGGTTGGAAGATCGGTAACGAACCAGACTAAGTTATTATTGTTATTATTTGTATTGTACTATTCGTACTAGAATGTCAGCTTGTTAGACTTGACCATTCCTTTTTAATTTTATTGAATGTTTTTGAACAACAACAACAACTTAAAGGTGCTACCACTCATTGTTTTGGCTGGAGATATAGCTATTTCGTGCTTTGCCACTTTTGCACTCATCAGTCTCCTTTTTTTTGTGGTGCTGAGCTTTAATCCAATTTTATTTGAAAAACTTTATGCACAACATAGGATTCGAACCCACGCATATCAGATTTGCTCAGTCTTAGAAGTCGTGTGCACTACGCACTCCACTACTTTAGACCACTGACGTCACAGGTCGAGATGTGCTAATTGTTTATCAAATGCATTTGAAGCATCAACCTTTTTATAAGCTCCTTTAAGTAAATAGCTATATCTCCAGCCAAAACAATGAGTGGTAGCACCTTTAAGTTGTTGTTGTTGTTCAAAAACATTCAATAAAATTAAAAAGGAATGGTCAAGTCTAACAAGCTGACATTCTAGTACGAATAGTACAATACAAATAATAACAATAATAACTTAGTCTGGTTCGTTACCGATCTTCCAACCTCTCCCCCTTTGATACGTACTACGAATTGTTAGTCTATCAAATAAGGTATGGAGAAAAATGGAGGCGGAACAAAACAGCATACTTAAAGGAGCTTATAAAAAGGTTGATGCTTCAAATGCATTTGATAAACAATTAGCACATCTCGACCTGTGACGTCAGTGGTCTAAAGTAGTGGAGTGCGTAGTGCACACGACTTCTAAGACTGAGCAAATCTGATATGCGTGGGTTCGAATCCTATGTTGTGCATAAAGTTTTTTAAATAAAATTGGATTAAAGCTCAGCACCACAAAAAAAGGAGACTGATGAGTGCAAAAGTGGCAAAGCACGAAATAGCTATATCTCCAGCCAAAACAATGAGTGGTAGCACCTTTAAGTTGTTGTTGTTGTTCAAAAACATTCAATAAAATTAAAAAGGAATGGTCAAGTCTAACAAGCTGACATTCTAGTACGAATAGTACAATACAAATAATAACAATAATAACTTAGTCTGGTTCGTTACCGATCTTCCAACCTCTCCCCCTTTGATACGTACTACGAATTGTTAGTCTATCAAATAAGGTATGGAGAAAAATGGAGGCGGAACAAAACAGCATACTTAAAGGAGCTTATAAAAAGGTTGATGCTTCAAATGCATTTGATAAACAATTAGCACATCTCGACCTGTGACGTCAGTGGTCTAAAGTAGTGGAGTGCGTAGTGCACACGACTTCTAAGACTGAGCAAATCTGATATGCGTGGGTTCGAATCCTATGTTGTGCATAAAGTTTTTCAAATAAAATTGGATTAAAGCTCAGCACCACAAAAAAAAGGAGACTGATGAGTGCAAAAGTGGCAAAGCACGAAATAGCTATATCTCCAGCCAAAACAATGAGTGGTAGCACCTTTAAGTTGTTGTTGTTGTTCAAAAACATTCAATAAAATTAAAAAGGAATGGTCAAGTCTAACAAGCTGACATTCTAGTACGAATAGTACAATACAAATAATAACAATAATAACTTAGTCTGGTTCGTTACCGATCTTCCAACCTCTCCCCCTTTGATACGTACTACGAATTGTTAGTCTATCAAATAAGGTATGGAGAAAAATGGAGGCGGAACAAAACAGCATACTTAAAGGAGCTTATAAAAAGGTTGATGCTTCAAATGCATTTGATAAACAATTAGCACATCTCGACCTGTGACGTCAGTGGTCTAAAGTAGTGGAGTGCGTAGTGCACACGACTTCTAAGACTGAGCAAATCTGATATGCGTGGGTTCGAATCCTATGTTGTGCATAAAGTTTTTCAAATAAAATTGGATTAAAGCTCAGCACCACAAAAAAAAGGAGACTGATGAGTGCAAAAGTGGCAAAGCACGAAATAGCTATATCTCCAGCCAAAACAATGAGTGGTAGCACCTTTAAGTTGTTGTTGTTGTTCAAAAACATTCAATAAAATTAAAAAGGAATGGTCAAGTCTAACAAGCTGACATTCTAGTACGAATAGTACAATACAAATAATAACAATAATAACTTAGTCTGGTTCGTTACCGATCTTCCAACCTCTCCCCCTTTGATACGTACTACGAATTGTTAGTCTATCAAATAAGGTATGGAGAAAAATGGAGGCGGAACAAAACAGCATACTTAAAGGAGCTTATAAAAAGGTTGATGCTTCAAATGCATTTGATAAACAATTAGCACATCTCGACCTGTGACGTCAGTGGTCTAAAGTAGTGGAGTGCGTAGTGCACACGACTTCTAAGACTGAGCAAATCTGATATGCGTGGGTTCGAATCCTATGTTGTGCATAAAGTTTTTCAAATAAAATTGGATTAAAGCTCAGCACCACAAAAAAAAGGAGACTGATGAGTGCAAAAGTGGCAAAGCACGAAATAGCTATATCTCCAGCCAAAACAATGAGTGGTAGCACCTTTAAGTTGTTGTTGTTGTTCAAAAACATTCAATAAAATTAAAAAGGAATGTTCAAGTCTAACAAGCTGACATTCTAGTACGAATAGTACAATACAAATAATAACAATAAAAATTAGGATTAGATAACAATCCACTTAAAATTGAAGAACTATAAATGTATCTAGAACAAAAATTACTAAATTAGTACAAAACGAACTATTTTATAAAAAAATAAAGGCTTTAAATTAATCAAGAGCTATCCCTAAAGGGAGCGGAATTTTTAATTTAAATCCGTTCCTTGATAAAAACGGTATTTTACGTGTAGGTGGTCGACTTCAAAACTCCTATTAACCTTTCAGTCAGTGGCAACCAATCCAACGTATTCTACATGGTGGACAGCAACTCATGATGGCAGATATTCGAAATTATAATTGGATAACCAATCTTAAACGACTAGTGAAATATACAATACACAAATGTGTAAGGTGTCATAGACATGATGCTATAATGCAAAACCAACTAATGGGAAGCCTACCAACTGAACGTGTTAAAATCACAGGACCTTTTTTGCAAACACTGGTGTGGACTATGCTGGACCTGTTGAGATTAAAATGTGGAGGGGTAGATGAAACAAACAAAGGGTGCAAACAATGATCTCAAAAGAGACTGCAATTTTATAACCTCTGAATGGTCATCCAAGTAGTACCCGTAGCGTGATGGTTAGTGCGTTGGACTGTCATGCAAGGGGTCTTGGGTTCAATCCCGCCTGTGCCACCTAACTTTTTTCACGGGTACTGCCTCTTGCGAGGAATTGACAAATCCTCCAAGAGTAATTCTTGTCATGAAAAGTGCTTTCTCAAATTAGCCGTTCGGATTCGGCATATAAACTGTAGGTCCCTTCCATCTCTGACAACATTACTCGCACACAGGGATGGTTGAGAGTTGTAAGTCACTAGGCCCTGGTTCTTCATGGACTGTTGCGCCACCTAATTTATTTTTTATTTTATTTATAGAATGGTCATCCAAAGTTTCAAAAACTTTTGCCACGCTCTATATCACTTGGCACTGTCCACTGATCCACCATTTTGGTGGCCTATGTGGCCTTACTAACTCAAATAGAGGCGTGCCTTAAGTCACGACCTCTGACATCTGATCCAAATGATCTCAATTTCTTGACACCAGGACACTTCCTTATTGGAGGTCCACTCAATGTATTGCCTGACAGAAATCATACAGGCAAAAGTTTAAATAGTCTTGATAAATACAAACACATTCAAAAAATTACACAAGATTTTTGGAAGCAATGGAGCACAAGCTATCTTCACTTGCTTCAACAACGACCAAAATGGTTACAACAAAAACCAAATATCAGTGTTGGAGATATTGTCATAGTTAAAGACGACAATTTGTCACCCTCATTATGGTCACTTGCGCAGGTTATCGAATTACATCCGGGAACTGATGGTCTAACGCGCGTAGCTACCATCAAAACAGAAACTTCAACGTTCAAACGGCCCATAACAAAACTATCCCCTTTGTCGGTAACAAATCCGCCGAATCGCAATCCGTAAAGAACAATAGAAACGATACCTGCATATATACATATATATGGCATCAACACTAAAGTGGAGTAGGAATTATACCCCACTTTTAATTATTAATACAACTTATGAACTTTTAATAATTAAATTTAATTCTAAAGCCCATATCAATGACCTATTTATAATACAATGTTATAATTCCCATATCAAATCAAATCTGCAATACACTTCTGTTTAAATCCTAAACGTCGAATAAAATCTTAACATCAACTATCGGGTGATTTTTTAAGAGCTTGAGAACTTTTTTTAAAAAAAAAACGCATAAAATTTGCAAAATCTCATCGATTCTTTATTTGAAACGTTAGATTGGTCCATGACATTTACTTTTTGAAGATATTTCATTTAAATGTTGACCGCGGCTGCGTCTTAGGTGGTCCATTCGGAAAGTCCAATTTTGGGTAACTTTTTCGAGCATTTCGGCCGGAATAGCCCGAATTTCTTCGGAAATGTTGTCTTCCAAAGCTGGAATAGTTGCTGGCTTATTTGTGTAGACTTTAGACTTGACGTAGCCCCACAAAAAATAGTCTAAAGGCGTCAAATCGCATGATCTTGGTGGCCAACTTACCGGTCCATTCCTTGAGATGAATTGTTCTCCGAAGTTTTCCCTCAAAATGGCCATAGAATCGCGAGCTGTGTGGCATGTAGCGCCATCTTGTTGAAACCACATGTCAACCAAGTTCAGTTCTTCCATTTTTGGCAACAAAAAGTTTGTTAGCATTGAACGATAGCGATCGCCATTCACCGTAACGTTGCGTCCAACAGCATCTTTGAAAAAATACGGTCCAATGATTTCACCAGCGTACATACCACACCAAACAGTGCATTTTTCGGGATGCATGGGCAGTTCTTGAACGGCTTCTGGTTGCTCTTCACTCCAAATGCGGCAATTTTGCTTATTTACGTAGCCATTCAACCAGAAATGAGCCTCATCGCTGAACAAAATTTGTCGATAAAAAAGCGGATTTTCTGCCAACTTTTCTAGGGCCCATTCACTGAAAATTCGACGTTGTGGCAGATCGTTCGGCTTCAGTTCTTGCACGAGCTGTATTTTATACGGTTTTACACCAAGATCTTTGCGTAAAATCTTCCATGTGGTCGAATAACACAAACCCAATTGCTGCGAACGGCGACGAATCGACATTTCACGGTCTTCAGCAACACTCTCAGAAACAGACGCAATATTCTCTTCTGTACGCACTGTATGCATTCGTGTGGTTGGTTTAATGTCCAATAAAGTAAACTGAGTGCGAAACTTGGTCACAATCGCATTAATTGTTTGCTCACTTGGTCGATTATGTAGACCATAAATCGGACGTAAAGCGCGAAACACATTTCGAACCGAACACTGATTTTGGTAATAAAATTCAATGATTGCAAGCGTTGCTCGTTAGTAAGTCTATTCATGATGAAATTTCAAAGCATACTGAGCATCTTTCTCTTTGACACCATGTCTGAAATCCCGCGTGATCTGTCAAATACTAATGCATAAAAATCCTAACCTCAAAAAAATCACCCATTACATATATGAATGATATCGCTCAAGCCAAATATATAACTATATTAAATTATATTTATCCTTGTTTTTTTTTTAGTCTAAAAACCAACTAACCTTGTTTCCTTCTTTTCTATAATTTCCATGATAAATCCGATGAATATTGTATTGAGATGAATCCAATTGACAAAAACAAAGAAGATTCCGGACGTCATGCAGAAGTAGCCTACAGCATCCAAACACTATGGGCGGGAGCAAACACTTTGGGCGGGAGCATGTTGCTTCCCAACATATTTTTTGTTATTAACACCACATTTTTGTTTAATTTTTATCTTAAAAATTATATATTTATTAAATTCAAACATTTTAAAAAAATGTGTCTGCACACTTGACACCATTGATGAAGGCGGGAAAAACATTCGTTGGACTGATATGCTAAGATGCCTTATAAGAAAATAAAGCACAAGGTTTAACAATCTCAACAACCAGTCCAGCGAATTTTCTTCTATTTAAGTTATTTTGATTCTATGAATTCAATTAAAACAAAACAATTTAATCTAAATCTAAAATCACTAATTAACGCGTGAAAAGAAACAAGCCGAAATATAATACACGAACTGTAAAATGTGCAGACCAAATGAGCAGACTAAATGTACAGACTATATTTGCAGACTGCAAAGCTAATTATGTATGTATATAATGATCTCTTTTCTTCTGATTAAATTTGATTGTCATACTTTTATCACTACTATGTTTTAAATATGTATTAATTGCACACTGCAGAAAGAAATTAAATATGTAGTTGTATATGCTAAATTTAATATTATTCCAGTCTGCAAGAAATGTATGCAATGTCAATAACCTTCGAAATACTTATGTATGTAATTATTTATATATCACAGCTCACTTTCATAACTATCAATAGCGAGGTGTAAAGTTTTCTTACACTTGTAATATTTTCATTCTTCCTTGCAATTTTAAATAAAGAAGAATTTTTTTAACGTGAAACAAAAGAACGCATTTTATTAAAACTTAAAATAAAATAGTATTATTTCGTAGGCTTATCTTTGTCGCGAAACAAGTTTATATTTTAAATTAATTTTGTATATATTCAATTTTTCAATTTTAGTTTAAACATACATTTTTGGTATTGAGTTACTTAGAACTTTAATATACGGTTTACATTTGATTTGCGTTAAAACTGATGACCCGTTTGGGATAGAGCGAATTAATTTTTTTTTTTTTTTTTAATCCAAAAATAAAACCATGGCGGAGGGCGCTATGGATATCTAAGATGATTCAAGCCCAATATTTAATGGAGATGAAACATCTTTCAGCCTTGCACCGAACGGGGAATGTTATTGGCCCAAAAGGGTATCGTAACCTTTATCAGGTCAAATGTTCGAATGAAGAAGATAATTTGACAGTTATCCTCGTTTTCATATCAAAAAAACTCCTTCGAAAATTGTAAATAATATGCCGCCAGATTGGGTTGTGGGTCGTTCAGAGACTGGGTGGATAAGGACGGAAACGTTCTACGAGTATGTTGCAAACAATTTCTCTAATTGGCTTAATCAACAAAAAAACCAAACGTCTTTAAGTAGATGGGCATAAATCGCACATATCGATGCACATAAGTTATTTCTGTTCCAACAACAAAATAATTTTGTATTCGCTCCCACCAAACACAACCCATATTATGCAGTCTGCTGATGTCGGGGCTTTCAAAGGACTCAAAAGTGATTTTCGTCTAACAATTAGGGAATAGAGCAATTTACCCGAAAACTTTGGGAAAACAGTTAAAAACTTTAACTTTTGTCAGCTTTTAGAGCTGGTGTTGGAAAAATTAGATCGATCAAATATTATATAGAATGCATTTCGAAAATGCGGAATTTTTCAGTTTAATCCAGACTGCATTGATTTTTTTAAATGCATTCTCATTGGAAGTTATTGAAATTGGTCCGATTTGTTGAATTGAAAATTTTGACATTTCTCGACGTTTCAAGGTTCCTTAAGTCGAAATAATAGATTTTTAGAGACATGTATGTGCATGCGTGTGTACGTACGTTCGTCGTTCA
The DNA here is from genome assembly GCA_920104205.1 of Eupeodes latifasciatus. NCBI lineage: Eukaryota > Metazoa > Arthropoda > Insecta > Diptera > Syrphidae > Eupeodes > Eupeodes latifasciatus. The sequence goes on from CAKKTC010000001.1 coordinate 213,877, forward strand.
TAGCTCACGAATCAAGAAAGATATAGACTTAAAATAAATTTTGTTATACAAATAATAATTCAGAAAGATGCAAAGAGGACTCTCAAAAAAATTGAATCTTTTTATAAATAAAAAACAACTGAAAACAAAAATAGTTTTTACCTCGAATATTTTACGAACAAAAAATGATTTTATCTTCAAAATAATTGTTTGCAACGAAGAAAAACGTTTTTGACATCTGGTAAAATTTTAAGATAAATCGAATCGGCAGTTTTTTTATTTAAAAAAAAAACTAAAAAAGACATTACTAAAAGTTGATAAATATTGATTTTCGACTCAAAAATCTTTTCAAAAATTTGAGATTATGGCTTCAAACTAATTTTGTCTTATAAGAAATATTTTTTTCATCAATCGGTAAAATTTTGAGAAAAATCGAATTGACAGTTTTCTTACAAAAAATATAAACCTAAAAAAAAAAAACAATACTAAAACTTGGAAAAAATTTACTTTCGACTCAAATATCTTTTCAATCATTAAAAACATTGACTCTAAAAATATTTTGTCTAATAGAAAATATTGTTTTCGACATTTAGTTAATTTTTATAAATATCCAACAGTCTGTTTTTCATAAAAAACAAAATCTACAAAAATTAGTACACAAAATTTGGTAAAAATTGACGTTCGGTTCTCGACATCTCGTGAACAACAGAAGATATTACTTACTTACTTTACTTTAGTTGGCGCTACAGCGCATTGTGCCCCTGGGCCTCAAGTAGTTACTTTCGCCAGCTTACTTGATCTCTAGCTTGCTGCCTCCAGTTTCGAATACCAAGTTGACGTGCGTCAGCCACAACTTGATCACTCCACCGGAGATGAGGCCTGCCTCTGCTTCTTGTTCCCTCAGGATTGGCGTTGAATACCTTACGGGCTGGAGCTTCGATGTTCATTCGCTCGACATGCCCTAGCCACCTTAAGCGTTGAACACGCAGTTTTTTGACCAGTGGCAAGTCGCTGTACAGCTCGTATAGCTCATGATCAGTCTCGACTTTGCACTCGCCAGATCGGGTCACCTGCTTAACAATGTGCTCTGTGTGTTATAAATGCCTAAATCCTATAACTACGAAAATGTACCTATCGTGTGGGATATGCGGTTTACAATCACATAGTGAATGTTGTGTATTATCTAGTGAACTGATACAATCAATCATAGATACAGACGGCATTTTTTATAAATGTGTAAATAGTCGAATTGACTTGTGCATACAAAAAATAAATGATCTCTTTGCACTCTTGCAAGAGAGTTTAAGCGTGTTCAGTAAATATGTTCAAGCTTTGGACTCCTAATCCTAATGCATTGATCCAAATGCTAACCTAAATGCCAGCCGGAACATTCGCAGTACTACTCGAATTCAACGTAAGCCTAGGGCATGGTATAAAGAATACAAGGTATGCTTGACAGTTCTGGTCGACTGAATCGTGACGTCATTGCGAGTGAATTTTCTTATTTATGATGTTCTTTGATATTCTTTGGTTCTCAATCGGCAGATCGAAAAAAAACTAAACAATAATTTATTTGTTATTGAGAATTGAAACATTCATAATTTATTTCATTTATATTATTGTATGTTCTGCAAAGACCAGCATCACCTCAAATTGATAGTGTTAAAAAGGTCCTTAGTGATTCTTAAGTGCTTAGTTAATCCCTGGCCTATTGTATATATTTTGCTTGAAGAAGAGTTATTACGGTAGGTGGTTCATAATATGGTTAAACATATTGTTACAATTGATTAATGTTTAATTATCTATAGTTTTAGATGGCCAAACATTTCATGAAGAAAAAGTGCGAACGATTATTGAACAAAAATTCTCAGGATTCCAATTGCTTGAATTGAAATTATCTTGTGGTTATTTGATAAATTTGATCTTCTCAAGGTATAATTAATAATTAAATTAAATAATGAAATTCTATTGAAACCAATTTTGTTTGTTTTGTAGAATTTACAACCAAGAATGCCCTTGAACAAGGTAACCAAGTCAACAGATATTGGAATTGTAGCCACACCGGAAACTTGTAGAATATGTGGATATAGGAAAGGAAAAGAGGAAATCGAAACAATAGAAATCCCATTTTCTTATAAATATTTAGTGGGTGAATTGAGTTTGGTTTTCAATTTCTATATATGTAAAACTTTGAAATAAGAAGATAAACTAGGTATTTCTCTTTTAAGTAATAGTTTTTATTTTTTTTTGTACCTACGTTTGTTTCTTTTTTTCGTTATTAGTATTATTTAAAGACTTTATTCTAAAATAGAGTCTACATCTAAAGAACAAAAGTTTAATTTTTTCAGGTAAATTTACATCATCACAGTTTGTTAAGTGAAACTTTAAGTAATCACTTATCACATGTATCTTATTGCTATTGATTTTAATAAATATGTTTTCAAGAGCAACAATTTTGCGGAGCTTGCAGTTATCTTCTTCCAACTCTCTACACTCCATATCAACTCTGTATATAAAAAAATTTTGATTTAACACAATGCTTTTTAATATAAAAATGAACCTACTCTGTTTGAGTTGAAATTGAATTTTCCATCTCGACAACATGCTGCATTTGTTCTTGCATATTGGGTGAAACATTTTCTTTTTCTTCATAATGTTGGAGGCAACTTGCCACAGTTCTTCGGTTGTTCCTTTTGTCCGCCCTAAGAGTCCTTGATAAAGCAAGCGCATTGTCACCGCAACTTTCAGGTATGTTTCTGGTTGGTACGGCTTTCGGATCAAGTTTTGATTTAGGCAATGGCACATTCATAAGCTTATCTTTAAGACAATAATCGTCTTCTTTAAAATGCAACGAGCATATTCGTGCAAAGCTGGTATTCATATTTTTTTTCCACAAGCTTTAACCCAAGCCAAACTCAGATTTGGATCTTTTGGGAAGCAAACAAATCTCAGGTTTTCACATTTTTTGTTGTTTGAATAACTTTTGCAATTTTTCACACAACAGTAATTTGGTATATTTACATTTACATATGTAAATAGTTTGTTTATTTAAAAAGAAGTTACAATTATTTATATTTTTTAAGGGAACACTGTCTATTTACTTTTGCAAATGAAATCAACCAAAACATTAAGAAATAAAAACCGCACAAAACTGGCTGTCACTCGCAATGACGTCACACGAATACAAGATGGCGACCTATCATCTCATATACAGCATACCTTGTATTCTTTATACCATGAGCCTAGGGTGGATGAAGCTCCAAAGCATAAAACTGAAAAAAAGTCAACAACAAGAATACTGCTTCATCATCTTCTTTATCCTCTCTTTCGTCTTCAAACAACAAAAGCTCTCCCGCCAACTCTCGCTTTGGTATTGCTGCGGCGAGCACATCTAATAAAAAAATGCAAACAATGCTCGTTTGTCATCATCGTTTCCAAATCTTAACACTCGTAATAATGAATCCATCATTAAGAAGAAGAAAATTGATATGCCTATGGGTGATAACGTTAATGCAATTGCTGCTCATGCTACTAACAACAATGAAGCTGCCGATCCATGGTATAAAGAATACAAGGTATGCTGTATATGAGATGATAGGTCGCCATCTTGTATTCGTGTGACGTCATTGCGAGTGACAGCCAGTTTTGTGCGGTTTTTATTTCTTAATGTTTTGGTTGATTTCATTTGCAAAAGTAAATAGACAGTGTTCCCTTGAAAAATATAAATAATTGTAACTTCTTTTTAAATAAACAAACTATTTACATAAATGTAAATATGCCAAATTACTGTTGTGTGAAAAATTGCAAAAGTTATTCAAACAACAAAAAATGTGAAAACCTGAGAATCCAGAATTTATGGAAAAATTGTTGCTCTTGAAAACATATTTATTAAAATCAATAGCAATAAGATATGTACATACATGTGATAAGTGATTACTTAAAGTTTCATTTAACAAACTGTGATGATGTAAATTTACCTGAAAAAGTTAAACTTTTGTTCTTTAGATGTAGACTTTATTTTAGAATAAAGTCTTTAAATAATACTAAAACAAACGTACAAAAAAAAATAAAAACTATTACTTAAAAGAGAAATACCTAGTTTATCTTCTTATTTCAAAGTTTTACATATATAGAAATTGAAAACCAAACTCAATTCACTCACTAAATATTTATAAGAAAATAGGATTTCTATAGTTTCGATTTCCTCTTTTCCTTTCCTATATCCACATATTCTATAAGTTTCCGGTGTGGCTACAATTCCAATATCTGTTGACTTGGTTACCTTGTTCAAGGGCATTCTTGGTTGTAAATTCTACAAAACAAACAAAAGTGGTTTAAATAGAATTTCATTATTTAATTTAATTATTAATTATACCTTGAGAAGATCAAATTTATCAAATAACCACAAGATAATTTCAATTCAAGCAATTGGAATCCTGAGAATTTTTGTTCAATAATCGTTCGCACTTTTTCTTCATGAAATGTTTGGCCATCTAAAACTATAGATAATTAAACATTAATCAATTGTAACAATATGTTTAACCATATTATGAACCACCTACCGTAATAACTCTTCTTCAAGCAAAATATATACAATAGGCCGGGGATTAACTAAGCACTTAAGAATCACTAAGGACCAGGGCCGGCCCAAGCCAAACTTGCGCCCTGTGCAAGATTTGTAGAAAGCGCCCCTTTTTTATATTTTTTTTACACATAAACTGATACACAAGCATAAGCCTTTCCCAGATTACCCAGGAGGTAGACTTTCAATGCGTTTTTTTTTATTGAGGTATCCCCAGGAGGCCTAAACCATTAAACTAAAACGCAGCGAAGAAATGAGCAGAGGGGAAACTTTTAAACTTGGAAACTTACTTTTCTGGCCTTACATTTGCAAATTCAGAAAAGGGATCATCAAAGTCTAAAGAATTTAATAATTTCTTTTCAATGGACATTATAGATAAACCTACCAATCTCTCTTGAGTTATGGTTGTCCTAAGATAATTTTTAATAATTTTAAGTTTAGAAAAACTACGTTCTCCTGAAGCTACCTTGACCGGGATTGTATTAAGGATTTGGAGAGCAGTTACTAAATTCGGATCAAAATCTTCAAGGTTTGAACTAAAAATAAAATTTAACACATCTAAACTTGAGCTTTGTGGCGTAACAAGCTGGGATATTACGGTTAACTCTTGAAACAATTCTTCTCCATCTAAATATTTAAAACTACTTTATGTTAAAACATTCTGCAAATTAAGGCATGAAGCACGTACATTTTTATTTTTTAAACATTCGCTTATGTTACTCAAAAATGTAAAACTGATACTATACGTATCAAACCTTTCAAGTATTTGAAAAAAAAAATTCAACTTAGAATCTTTGTTTCGGCTAATATAGTTTCAGGACATTCATCAGCATAAAGTATTTTTCTCCGTTGAGATCGCAATGATGAAGCTACAAAAAACATATTTGGTATTTCTAGGGAACTAGCAATACGCTCGGTTAATTGAACATACCTACTCATTAAATTTTTCATCGGAACGCATTAAAATCAAACTGTCTTTTGTATTTTCTAAAACTGTTATGCCAGTTGACAGATTAACGGACGGACTTTGCAAATATTTACTAGTTTAATTTATATTTTCTAAAATATCAAACCAAATTAGCAGGCAGCAAATAAATGTAAAATCAAAAATTTTATTTCTTAACGATTCTGCAATGTTTTTTGCCTCTAGATTTCTTAATTCTATAGGGCTTCTTATATTTCTTGAACTTGAAAAAAAGTTAAACAAACATTGAATTGTATCGAAAATTTTAACTGCTTAAAATGAGAACCGAGCAGCATTATTAATCACTAAATTTAAGGAATGCGGGCAACATGGAACCAAAAATGCTCTTGGTTCCAGGGTTCGAATTCGATTCTGAACACCCGCTTCTTTTCCTTCCATATTCGAACCATTATCATAACTTTGGCTTTGACAGTTACTTATTAAAATTTCATTTAATTCAAGCTTGTCTAAAATCAACTGAGTCAGTCACATTACGGTCTTGTCACAAAATACGTCACTTCTATTAAAAACTGATAGCTATTTATTTAGTATTAATTAACCAACAAAGCGAAAAAACAATTGAAACAATCTGCATTCTGCACCAGACTAGATATACATTAAAAGTAGCCGTTACAACAGTCATTAGCTTTAAAAAAAAAACTGCCTGTGCAAGAACAATTCGACTCCACATAGAATCATCCCTCTTTAACTTTTAAGCTCTATGCTCCTTTTCCATTCTATTAAAAATTTCATCTCCTGTAATCAGGCACTTAGCTCTTACACAGTGTGCAAGTGCAATAAGAAAACCTGCACGCTCTGACCCATATGATTCCGTATGAATAAGTTTTTTTTAAATATCTCCCATGTTAGTTTCGATACTCAGTGTGCAAAAAAGAAAACTTGCACATCAATTGACCATACCTACTACCTACATACCTAATTTCCAAATATTTCACCCTGTTCATACAAGAGAAAAAATCTCAACACAAAAAAGTTCCATGCAAGAGAAAAAACGAAAAAATCTCAACACAAAAAAGTTCCATGCTACCTCATATGTGCAAGATATATTTCATGCACACCGAGTCCCAAAATTAACATAGAGAGTATGATGAAGCAAAATACTTATTCATATCGAATCGTATGGGCTAGTACGTGCAGGTTTTGTATCACGCACCGTACCTGAATGTGAGTTCTCATCCACAAAATAAAACAACAAAAAAACACTCCATATATATATACATATATACATATATATGTGGAGTGTCTTTGATTTGTAGTAGAAGCAGAAGGTAGCACAGCAACCTATCTGCTCTCTTTTTTCTGAGGCATTTTTTTGTTGTTTTTTTGTAGATGAGAACTCGCATACAGAGGTACGGTGCGTGATACAAAACCTGCACGTACTAGCCCATACGATTCGATATGAATAAGTATTTTGTCATCATACTCTCTATGTTAATTTTGGGACTCGGTGTGCATGAAATATATCTTGCACATATGAGGTAGCATGGAACTTTTTTGTGTTGAGATTTTTTCGTTTTTTCTCTTGCATGGAACTTTTTTGTGTTGAGATTTTTTCTCTTGTATGAACAGGGTGAATGGTGAAATATGTATTTGGAAATGAGGTAGGTAGGATTTTTAGTTCTGCGATATCTTGAGTTAAATTTTCATTGAATGCAACAATGAAATTGATGTTAGTTAGTGCGCAAGAGATAACTTAGGACAGTTGTGATGTGATGGATGTTTTTTTGAGATTATTTTAAGAATGTTTGTGGTTAAAAAAATGGCAAATAGTAGTACATATTTGTTTGCGCAAGATCAGATTACATTTTCTTGCTCCTGGCAATGCGCCCCCAGAATTCTGCGCCCTGTGCATTTGCACATCTTGCACATATGCTTTGTCCGGCCCTGCTAAGGACCTTTTTAACACTATCAATTTGAGGTGATGCTGGTCTTTGCAGAACATTATTATTATTATTATTTATTAGCTATTCTGCCTTAATACTAAATTACATTTTCTTTTTCATTAATTCATAATATTAATATTTACATAAATCAAATTGATTTGTTTTAACAAAAATATAGTTATGCACGGGCAAAAGCCTCCCCCATTGTTTTCCATTCGTTTCTGTTGTGAATTTTTTGAAACCAAAGTCTGTCGAAAGCATGAAGCTCATCTCTCCATCTTTTTGGCTGACGCCCAACTGATCTGGTACCATTAAACGGTGTCCACTCTGTACATTCTTTTGACCACCTTTCATCTGACTTCCTCATAAAATGCCCTGCCCAGTCCCATTTCAGCTTTCTTGTCTTCAAAATAACATCTTCGAATCCTGTCCATGAGCGTATGTTGACATTTCTGATTCGCTGAGATCTTCTTATTTTTAGCATTGCTCTTTCCATTGCCCTTTGAGTTGTTGTAAGCTTCCTTTTTATTACAACGTTGTTCGTCCATGTTTGGGAGCCATATGTTAGCACTGGTAAAACTGTGGAATCGAAAATGTATTTCTTGGTAACGTTTGAGATATTCGAGTCCAACATAGTTTTCACGTCCCAGAATTGCCTCCATCCGTTTGTTATCCTTCGAGAGATCTCCTTCTCTTCTCTATTATTAAATGAAACTAATTGTCCTAAATATATGAAGTCCTCCACATATTCGATCAGCTCTCCATTAATATGCATAGGTGTTTTGGTCGCATTTGTCATAACTTTGGTTTTGTTTTCGTTTGCTTGAAGACCTGCCCTAGAGCATTCCAGAATGAGTTCGTTTATCATCTTTTGAAGATCTTCAGGATTATCATTCATCAAAATAATATCATCAGCAAACCTTAGGTTTGAAAGATATTTTCCATTGATTTTTATGCCAATGTGTTCCCAATCTAATTTTCTAAAACATTCTTCTAGAGTAGCCGCAAAGAAAGGCGGTGAGATTGGATCTCCTTGTTTAGTTCCACTTTGAAGTTTGAATGGCTCTCCAAATATTTCAGTTTTTATCTGAGCAGTGGAAGAGTCATAAATTTTTTTGAAAATTCTAACCCAACGACAATTTATACCTTGGTTAAGGAGTGCATTCCACATGAAGTCTTGGTTAATGGTATCGAAAGCCTTTTTAAAATCAATAAAAATGAAATAAACCGGTAATCGGTATTCTCCACTTTTTTCGATGATTTGATTAACTGCCTGCAGGTGGTCTATAGTTGAGAAACCTGATCGAAAACCTGCCTGCTCCACTGGTTGATGTTGTCCGAGGTCTACTTCCAGCCTTTTGAAGATGCATTTTGCAAAGATTTTGTAGATGTTAGATATAAGATTTATTGGGCGATAGTTGTTGATGTCATCTTTTTTCCCTTTCTTGTGCAATAGAGTGATGTACGACTTTGTCCATTGGATAGGAACTTCTCCAGTAGCCATAACATCGTTGAAAATATCTTTAAGCCACGCTGAAGACGTTTCAATTCCATATTTTAGGATTTCGGCTTCGATTCCATCACTGCCTTTACTCTTTTCGTTCCCAAGTTCCATTATAGCCTTTTTTATTTCGTCTTGAAGAAACGGTAAAATTTCTTCAGATTCTTCTTCTAGCCTCTGTTCTATACTACCGATGTTTGTATTTTGACGATTATTCGAGTATAGTTCCTTATAAAATTCTGTTGCAACTTCGTTTATTTGTCTTCTGTTCCGGACTTGTTCGTTGTTTTTCGAGACCCCTAAGACCCATTCCTTCTCTAATTTCAAGCTTTGTTTGACTTTCTTTATCGATTTAGTACTTTCTAAGATATTTTTTATATTTTTTTCGTGGAATTCTCTTATTTCTTGTTTGCTTTTTTTCTTTATCTCTTTTCTTAATGTTCTCAGTTCTATTCTTTCATTTTGTGAGATGTTTTCAATTTTCCTTAAAAGTTCCCTTCTTTGTATCATGTTTTGTGTAGCCACTGATATTTTATTTTTGTTTGTACTCTCGACAGTTTTAAAGACATGTTTCGAAGATATTATTTTCAAAGTTTTTTCGAATTGGTCGTATTTTTCCTGAACCGTTCTATGACCATTCGTTTCCTTCAAAATGCGATGGCGGAGCTCTAATTCCTTGTTGTAGTTCCCCATTTGAATCGGGCTGGGTTCTTTTTCTAGTACATACTGGTTTTTCTTGTAATACTTCAACTTCCTTGTCTTATGATTGATCAGTAGCTTGGCCCTTACTAACCTGTGATCTGAGTCGTATTCGAACCGATTTAACACGTCGACATCTTTGAAAAAAGATTTTTTATTGGTGTGAATAAAATCGATTTGGTTCTTATGCTTTCCATTTGGGTGGATCCAAGTCCACATTTTGCTATCCTTTTTCCTGAAGAGTGAGTTTGTTACTGTTAATTTATGTTGCCATAGCCATTGCAACATCCTTTCCCCTCGGTTATTTCTACTTCCATACCCATATGGTCCCATAATTGGCTCTTCTCCTGGTTTCTTTGATCCAATACGTGCGTTAAAGTCACCCATTACTACAAGTAATTCTGATTTGAGTTGGTTGATAGCTAGATCCAGTGTTTTGTAGAATTTTTCTAGCACTTCCGTCGAAGCTGTTCCTGTTGGAGCATATACTTGTATGATGGTAGCTTTAACCTTTCCAATTTGAATCTTCAATCCGATGACTCTTTCATTATATCCTTTTATTTCGATAATATATTTTTTCCAACGCTTATGAACAAGAAAACCTACTCCATATTCCCCTTTGGTCTGTCCGATATATGAGAATATGTGCCCTTTATCTGTTTCCACAATTTCTTCTCCCATTTTTCGTACTTCACATAGTCCAATAATATCCCACTTTATCTTTTTCCTTGCGTTTTCAAACAAGGTCATCCTTTCTTCTGATAGAAGCGATTGAGCATTGTAAGTACAAATGTATATTTCGTTTTCGAGTGCTTTCTTTTGTTTTTTTCCAGTTGAATTTGGAGATGGTGATGAATGTGGTGATGTTGATGATTGCGGTGATGGTGATGGAGATGATGGTGGGGATGGTGGTGGTTGGGTTGTTGGGGCTTTCTGCAGCGATGCTGCTGTATGACTTGGTTTACCAGTTAATGGGGGGATTTGGCCGTAATCATCCACGGTGGCCAACCGGATTGGATGATTTTCTTCTTTGTTTTGTGTAGATCGTTTTTCTTTTGCTTTCGTTTTTATTTGTTGCTTTTTATTCGGTTTCGTTTTCAGTTTCGTTTGCCCGTGCTGTGTACATCATTGATTTTGATCTTCACGATCATTTTCGTTTATAGACGATTCTGATGCTGAACTTCTAACTCTAAAGAATTTTTCCAACGTACTAGGTTTTTCAAGTGTTACAGTGTCTCTTGTTTTGCTTTTCTTCAATTGAGAAGAGATAGGTCTTTTTGTTTTTGCTGACATAGAAGGGGAGTTCCGGTTTCTATTTGAGCTTGATTCGGGTTCTTCATCTGATCTGTTTCTTTTTAATTTCTCTGAGCTATGATTTTCTAACTTCTCCTTTTTTCCTTTTGAAGCACGTTCCTCTTTCTTCATCTCAGCATCCTCCTTAGACATATCATCTCTTAAGTAAATTGGATTTCCACTTCTTTGCCGTAGTTTGACTTTATTTTTCATTATTTCCTCTTTTTTCTTTAAAGCTAATAACCCTACCATAATAGGCCTAGCTTTGTTACCTTTCTTCCCAAGTCTGTAGATAAAATCTATGTCTCGTGTGCCCAACTCTACACCCAAGTCAATTGTTACTAGATGAATGATAAATTTCTCTAGCTCTTCTACATTTTGTTCAGCTTCTTCTATATTCGAGAAAATTATATTTTTCCTTCGCATCATTCTTTCCAGCCGTGTGATTCTTTTGTCTTGTTCTTCTTGCTTTTCATTGATTGCTATAATTCCCCTTGATATTTGATCGATTTTTGTTTCCACACACTGTTTTGAAACTTCAATGTCATTTTTTAATTCTTGTTTTGTATTTTTAATTTCCCTCAAAATTTCCTCTAAGCTCATTTTCAATTTATCCAAAAAAAAGTGCGACTGGCAACACTATTGTATCGAGCTTTGATTCGAGTCTCGTTTTGGATTGACGTCTTGTGTTTATTTGACAGATTGAATTTGTTTTGATTTCGTCTTAGATTCTAGTTGTTAACTCTGAGTGAATTCTTTATTCCAATAAAAAGTATATAAATATATATAAATAGTTCTCTCTAATAAGAACACTAATAAATTGAAACACCGGTCCTGGTGCCAAAATTGATTTTATATATAATTATAAAACTTTAACTTTCACATAAAAATGCCAAGATTATTTGTGGGACGTACCTTTCGATGGGATAAGACAGGCAATCACAATCTCTAACAGCAGCCACCACAAAAGGATTTTAAAAGCAAGTATTTCAATCAATTTCTAGCAAAAAAACAAGAGCACACACTTGAGACACGACCAACGAGCAGCAGCACTTTCTGATATACAATAATATAAATGAAATAAATTATGAATGTTTCAATTCTCAATAACAAATAAATCATTGTTTAGTTTTTTTTTCGATCTGCCGACTGAGAACCAAAGAATATCAAAGAACATCATAAATAAGAAAATTCACTCGCAATGACGTCACGATTCAGTCGACCAGAACTGTCAAGCATACCTTGTATTCCTTATACCATGCTGCCGATCGATGGTGTTATTGTTGTTTCTCATGATGATACTGCTGCCGATGATGTAGTTGTAGTTCCTGCTGCTGCTGTTACTGTTATCGATTGTGTTGTTGTCGTTTCTGAGGCTGAGGTGCATGCCGTTGATGCGCATGTTAATTCTAAAGGTGCCGCAGGTGTTCTATCGTTTGCTGATGTTTTTGATGGTGGTTTTGCTGCTGTTGCTGATATTGCTGCTGATGATGTTGCTGTGGTGCCTGATGCTGCTGATGCTGTTGCCGATCGTGTTGCTGCTGATGATGTTGCTTTGGTTCCCGATGCTGCTGTTACTGTTGCCGATTGTGCTGTTGCTGTTTCTGATGCTGATGTGCATGAGTTGATGCGCATGTTAATTCTAAAGGTGCCGCAGATGTCATATCGTTTGCTGATGCTGTTAATGATGGTTTTACTGCCGTTGCTGCTGCTAATGGAAATTCAACTTTACCATCTAATCTTGCCTCTGGAAGTAGATTTGCTGCTACAAAAGGTATCCGTAAAACGAAAAAAGTTATTTCGGGCACAAGCGTACAAAATACGGAATTTGTTGTCTACAACAATTTGAAATGGTTTCACTTGTCAAAATTTACGCCGTCCACATCGACTGAATCCATAACTAAATACTTATCGACCAACTTGAATGTGAATGAATCCGTTTTTAAATGCTTCAAGCTACTAAAGAAAGGAAATGAAGCAAATCTTAAATTTATTTCATTTAAAATTGGAATTCCTGTAGAATATGTACAATCTGTGTTCAGTTCTTCTTTTTGGCAATATGGAATTAAGATTCGTGAATTTGTTTTCATTCCAAAAAACCTGTCAGGGATAGCGAATCAAAGAGCTATCCACTAAGTCAAGCTTCTCCATCAAATGCTGCAAATACTAATTCTTTGGGGATCTATTATCACAATGCCAGTGGAATTCGAACAAAAGTGCCTGCTTTATTTCTTGCATCAAGTCATGTTGATTATGACATCATTATTATTTTTGAAACCTGGCTATAGAGTGGAATCCTAGGCACAGAGATATTTGACAATTCATACATGGTCTTCCGAAAGGACCGTTGTAACTCTGCAGAAGATCGTGAAAGTGGTGTAATAGCTGCTGTCCGTTCCTGTATATCGTGCAAACTAGTGACTCTCCCCATCACAGATGTTGAACAAATTTGTTTTTCAATTAATCTTGAACCAGGTATTTTTATGTATTTTATAATTAGTTATATTCCGCCCAAAAGTAATATTGAAATTTACGAAAAGCACTTGGCAAACATTGATTATGTGAATAACTTAAGTAACAACTTGCAAAAAATGTGTGTAATTGGCGATTTTAATTTAGGAGATGTAAATTAGTCGTACTCTGTTGCGGATAGTATGCTTAAGTAGTTGTAACTAGAGGGTTATGGATCACCGGTGCACCGGTGCAGCACCGGTGCACCGGTGCTGACTAGAGGGTTCTGGATCACCGGTGCACCGGTGCACCGGTGCTGACTAGAGGGTTCTGGATCACCGGTGCACCGGTGCTGCACCAGGTTTCTGATCTATGCTAATCACCGGTGCACCGGTGCTGCACCAGGGTTCTGATCTATGCTAAATACCGGTGCTGCACCGGTGCACCGGCATCACCAGGGTTCCGATCTATGCTAAATACCGATATTATTTTGGGTTCTGGACCATGCTTAGCAAACGTTAGAACGTAAAAACGTAAAATTCACGCTCAAGTTAGAACGTAAAAACGTAAAATTCATAGTTGGATTTTTTGGATAGCACAACCTTTGTATATGAAAACTATAGTACTCTCATGGGCAGACATTTTTTTGCGCGACCGGACGCCGCGCCGCCGCCGTCGTTGGCGGTAGTATCGGGGACCGAGAGCAGCCAGCAGAATAAGGGAGACAGTTAATTTCATTCTATTTGAATCTATCCTTGTATATGTTTTCATATACTAAGCTTCCACATGAAGGTCGATGAATTTGTTTTTGTAATTTCTTTATATCAATGCATTTTTATTGAAAAACGGCAATGTCTTAATATTGTGTCTAATAAGGGGATGAATGAAATTTTTGTATGCTTACATCAGCTGTTTAAGATCTTGTACTGATTTTTGTTTTTATTTACATTCATGACTCTGCTTCTACCTGTGTACGATATTTGTATATGAAAAATGGTTGTATTATGTATACGAAGCTACGATGCGATTTTTGTGAAGAAGAAACATATTGGGATAGTTATACGTTTGGTTATAGTTATGTATATTTTTGCTGGTGTTTTTTTTTTTTTTTTTTGTAGATAAATATCAACTGGTAGGTGATTTTTTCCAGGATGTGGGTTTTATTTTAAATTCAATTTTTAGATATAAAAGATATTGGTAGGTAGGCAGGTAATTTATGAAATTTCATAGGGAATTCCTACTAGTATCTGGACAGTGCGATAATATCCGTACACTTAGCATTTTGTTTGAGATTAGTAGATAGGTAGGTACAGTATTTATAAATACCTATGTATGTAGTTTAAAATAAAAATAAAAACAAAAATGTATGCTTTATGTTTTATTTTAAATTCAAATTTTAGATATAAAAGATATTGGTAGGTAGGCAGGTAATTTATGAAATTTCATAGGGAATTCCTACTAGTATCTGGACAGTGCGATAATATCCGTACACTTAGCATTTTGTTTGAGATTAGTAGATAGGTAGGTACAGTATTTATAAATACCTATGTATGTAGTTTAAAATAAAAATAAAAACAAAAATGCATTCTTTATGTGGCTTCAGATAATTTGATTAATTTGATAATTGAAATTTGTGTCTTTTTATGTTCCAATTCTCCTTTTGTTTTATCATTTTTAATAAATAAATGTAAACAATAAAGCTGGGACCTTGGGCATAAACAAAAAAAAAAAATTAGTTTATATTTAGGTAGGTATAGGTAGGTATATGTTGTTTGCTGTTGTAGGTACCTTTAATACAATTTTGTCAGCTCTTCTATTTTAAGATGTGTGACTCTTAGGAAAATCCAATTGAAAGTTTTTTTTAACTTATTAACTATTAGTAAGTATACCTATTTTCGTAAATGTAGTGTCGAAGTAGGTATTTTTGTATTGATTTGAAATTTTCTTTTATACGATTTCGCAGTTTTTTTTTGTGCCACTTACCAACCAATAATTTTTTAACATTAAACGTAAAATTATATCAATGATAATTACTCATGTTATTTCACAACCTTGGTGTTATAACCTTGTTAAGATGAAGGATTCTTCAGATATTTAAAGTCAATTTATGACTTAATTTCACAATTTAGAAAATCACGGTTTTACTTGCGTCATATAGGCAAGTTTTGCATTCGTAAAAAATGTCGAACTCAAGAATCAAAAATGACATTTCAATGGTAGAGAAGTAGAAAAAAGTGAGTCCACTGATTCCGTCCTGGCCCGTACCTTCACCCCAAGGCATTAGGTTGATTGACCTAAATTTTGGATATTAAAGGTAAGAGCCGATTTGCGTTAAGCGTTCTTAAATTCCCATAGGAAGTTATTGTAATCCGTCCGTTTTCTCGACGTTTCAAGGTCCCTAGAGTCGAAATAAAAGATCTTTAGAGAGATGTCTGTGCGTGCGTGTGTACGTATACGTTCGGGGAGTTTTTTTCGTCGTCCATAGCTCAAGAACCAATAGAGATATCGACTTCAAATAAATTTTGTTATACAGATAATAATACAGAAAGATGCAGAAAGGACTCTAAAAAAAATTGAGTGGGTGGTTTTTTTACCAAAGCAATTTAAAAAAAGGTGAAAACTTTGGTTAACCCTAAATATATCACGAACCAATAACGCTAGAGACTTGAATTAAATTTTATATTATATGTATATTGTAACACGATACAAAACTAGTATAGTTTTTGGAAAAAAAATCAAATTAGCGAGTTTTTATAAATCAAAAAAACTGAACAAACATATTTGTCACCTCGAATATTTTAGCAATAAAAATATTGTTTTCAACTTTCACTTAAATTTTGAGAAAAATCGAATTGACAGTTTTCTTGCAATAAATAAAAACATTACTAAAAGTAAAAAATTACTTTCGACTCAAATATCTTTACAAAAATTAAAAAAATATTGGCTTCAAACTAATTTAATCTCACAGTGATTTTTTTATAAAAGTCCAACAGTCAGTTTTTTCATAAAAAATTAAAATCTACAAAAAATAGTACGCAACATTGGTAAACAATTATGTTCGGTTCTCGAAATCTCGCGAACAATAGAAGATATTGACTTCAAATTAATTTAATTCATCCAATTTGTATTTGTTTATATAAGATCGCACACCAGGATCTTTTTTAATATGAAATGTATGGCTTTTATTTACATACGTATATTACATAAATTCTACTTTTTGCTTCATTTTTAACAAATTAATGTGGACAACAAAGCTCGGACCTTATAGAGGGCATAAACAACATATATGTAAATATGGTTTATATTTAAGCAGGCATCTATGTGTTGCTTAAGCCGATAGATTTTTGTATTGCTCCAGAAGGGTACCCCACGTTATTTTGGTACATTTTTTTCAAAATTCGATGTATCCAAAATGGGTCATTAGTTTTTTACGAAACTGTATATTAATTACTTCAAAATAACTGCATACCAAAAATATATATTTTAACTAAAATTGAAAAATTGTATGTGTACAAAATTAATTTAAAAAGTAAACTGCTCTAAAGATTTTCAAATAAGAATTTTGAAACATTAAGGTTTTTTTTGACAAATCAAATTTTGGAAACAAGCTTTTTTAACAGGTACATTTTTAAATTTAAAAATACAGGAAATATTTTAAATAGTCTTGATTTGTCAATTGAACTGATTCGTTCTAAAATTGCCTCTACCTTCTACACGAAGAGACATAGACCCTCATTTCGCTAGTCAAAAGTGCACGTACGTATATTTTAAAAACAGTAGTAAAACGTTATGTTTATTTCAAATTTATAGAAAAATTATTCCTAAGTTAAAAACTTTGCTTTGGCATACAAAAATTGGATTTGCTAGAATTTACATAGATATATCTTTAGACTGAGACAAAGGCATCAAATTTATGTAAGTACAATTACAAATGCTAATACTTCTCTAAAAATAAAGATCCAAATAAAGTCTTTTACCTTATTAAAAGTAAACATTTGCTTATACCCTTGATCATTCAAAATTGTTGATAGGAAGGTCCTTCTTTTAATAAATACCTAAATAGGTATATCATAAGAACTTACGTTAAAACGTAAAAACGTAAAATTCGCGTTAAAACGTAAAATTCACGTTCACGTTAAAACGTAAAAACGTGAAATTCACGTTCACGTTAAAACGTAAAAACGTAAAATTCACGTTCACGTTAAAACGCAAAAACGTAAAATTCGCGTTAAAACGTAAAATTCACGTTCATGTTAAAACGTAAAAACGTAAAATTCACGTTCACGTTAAAACGCAAAAAAACGTAAAATTCACGTTAAAAGTAAAATTCACGTTCACGTTAAAACGCAAAAAAACGTAAAATTCACGTTAAACGTAAAATTCACGTTCACGTTAAAACGTAAAATTCACGTTCACGTTAAAACGCAAAAAAACGTAAAATTCACGTTAAACGTAAAATTCACGTTCACGTTAAAACGCAAAAACGTAAAATTCACGTTCACGTTAAAACGCAAAAACGTAAAATTCACGTTGGGAACGCAAAAATCACCATAGAAAACTGAACAAAATCATGAACAGAACATGATGTTTAAGAGTTAAGTTTTTTCAGAAAAGGTGGTCCATATGAGTGAAGAGAGAAAAGAATCGTTAAGTAAAAAGACATGTTAATTTTTTTAATATTTTTTTTATTTTTTAATTAAATTTTAAGGCCAATGCCACAAGATCAGTTTTACATTTCATTTTCAAGTTCTATTCGATAATGACGCCAAGCTATTGTATTTATATTATTGCTACATATAAATCTTTTGTCATCAGAACAACTTAAACTTAATTTGTTTATACATTCGGTGTATATAGTATGGTGTTTAGATCTAAAGTTCAACATTTTACTATAGAAGTTTTGTTTGTGTAGCAAACAGTCTCTGTAATTTTGTAAAGACATTTTTTTACAGCTGCTGATTTGACACCCTTAGCCTTTTTTATTAGTGCTGCATCTTCTATGTCTATACTATACATTTTAGCTCTTAATCCTATAAATTCCTTCATTATTCTACCATTCTTTTTCATCCTTCATAAATCCTAACTTTTTCACATTGAGCTGGGGCAATACCGTAGCGGTTTTGGGGTGGATAGTCTGAAGTATCAAATTTATCTATTATATCATTTCTTATATCATTGTAAAAATCATCTGTTCTTATTTTATAAATAAATGAATCGGTATCCATGTAGGCCAGATGTAGGTTGTCAGTAAATTTAGGTTTCATGTATGCATAATGAAAGTCGTACACTTTATACTTTGAAATCTCCAAAACACAAAAACCTAAGTATATAGGCTTATTATATACACTGTAAATTCGTTTTAACTGAATAGCAGCCATGGTTTTCGAAAATTCTAATATGCTATGAAAATTAGGTTTAGCTATAAGAGCGCGACTACCGAGATGGGTGCCTTTGCTTTCTATTGAATCGACAATTCGAACATCTTTTCGTTTGTCTACATTTTCCATAGTTTTTCCGAATACAGCATTATTACAAAGTTTACGCTGATCCTTTTCAAACTTTGTGGTGGTTTTTTTTCTTAGTTCATTGTTTAAATCAATATATTTTTTCAGCCATTGAAATTGTTTGAATTGCATCACTCTATGAATTTTCTTAAGCACCAAACCATTATTAAGGCATTGAATTAATGTTTTGTGATGAATTATCTAATTAACTTTATTATTCAAATCAGCAATCTGATGCTTTAGAATTTTTGAATGGAATAAATTTTGAGGATGTTTAAAGTCAATGGAAATAAAAATATTTTAAAAATATTTAAATAGGGTTAGCACTATATTTCTATAAGGATGAATGCCGGCAATTAAAATTTACGATTATAATACGTGCATTGATATATCAAGACCCTGATACATCGTTACCATCATGTCACTCATCTGACTAATAGGACTTGACCATCTATATCTATTGCTTTAGGATTTTTCCTGGATTGAGGTAATAATTAGTGTAACAAAAGCCTAATACCTCACTACCATCATATCATTCATTTGTCTAATAGGGCTATACCTTTATCTATTGCTTTGCTAGCATCATGTCAATCATATTACTAAACCCTGTCCCTTATCATTAAAATCCTGAAAAATGATCCAAGGGTTATTTTTATTGCGGAATACAAATGTACATATGTCAATAAGGTCAACACATTATTTTATCTATAGGGATGGATGCCGATAATTAAAATATGCATTCATGATGATCGCTATACATAAATTTATCCAACTGCTTCCTTATATACACCGATGATATTCCAAGTGTCAACAATACAAATTTATGATAAGGTTAACTACATGAATGAATGCGGGGAAAAACTCTATTGTTCTACTATTACTATTATTACTATACTCCGTTTTTACTCTGGATGATTTCGCTGTCTTTGAAGCAAATTCATTAACCCTAGCCAGTGGATTCAAGCCAACAAAGAAGCTATCGGAGTTGAAAATGGATCTAAAATATAACATTTATACCTTGCGAAAGGTTACGACACGGTGTGGGGTGATAGAATCGTAGCGGATCTTGGCGAATATATGGTAAGATACAATTTTTCTCGTTCTGCTTCCTTTATACAAAATACTTGAAAATTATGATCAAACGTCATCATGTTATCATAAAGGTATATGATGCCTTGTGGCAAGCAGATCTGGTTGAAATGATACCTTACAGCGATAAAAACAATGGATTTAATTATTTGATGACAGTTATCGATGCTTTTTCAAAATTTGCTTGGGTTGTCCCAATGAAAAACAAGAAATGCATTACTATTTCAAAAGGAATGGATGAAATATTTACTAATTCTTCTAGGATGCCAAAGAACTTGCAGACTGATGATGGAAAGGAATTTTTCAATACAAACTTCAAGAGTTTGATGGAAAAACATAAAATTAATCAATATTCTACATTCAGCTCATTGAAGGCTTCAATTATTGAAAGATTTAATAGAACCTATAAGGAAAAAATGTGGAAAGAATTTAGTTTCAATGGAAGCTATAAGTGGATAAATATTTATAAGAAATTGCTTTATGATTATAATCATTCTTTCCACCGAACCATTAAATGTAAACCTGCAGATGTAAACAAGAAAAATTCAAAGTCAATGTTATCACTTTTCAAAAATAAGAAAGAAGTGTTTAGTAAAAGGAAATTCAAAGTTGGTGATAACGTAAGAATTAGCAAGTATAAACATATATTCGAAAAAGGTTATACACCCAACTGGACTACTGAGGTTTTTAAAATAAGAAAAGTCCAAGCAACAAAACCTATAACATATCTTCTCGAAGACTTTCAAGGAAGACCTATTCAAGGAGGCTTTTATGAACTAGAACTGCTGAAAACTGATTGTGGCGATGTATGTATATCTAGTTGAAAAAGTTCTACAAACGAGAGGAAATAAAGTTTTTGTAAAATGGTTGGGATTCCCACCAGAACATAACTCTTGGATCGATAAAAACAAAATTCTGTAAAATTAATAAAAGAAATAAATTTGATTTTTAAAAATTTTAATTTTGACTCTTTTTCTTATACGTATGTATACATATATTTGCTTATAAATTATATTAACATAAAATTATTTATATTTTTGTAAATTTCAGCTCAAACGTTGATCCACGTTGATATGTTTTCTCTAACGCATAAGAGCCTCCTCCAATTAGTAATATGCTTTCTGTGGACAGCTTTGAGTATCTTATCGGTAAAAAGACCTATAAGAAAAAAAAATAATTTTCAAGTATTTTGTATAAAGGAAGCAGAACGAGAAAAATTGTATCTTACCATATATTCGCCAAGATCCGCTACGATTCTATCACCCCACACCGTGTCGTAACCTTTCGCAAGGTATAAATGTTATATTTTAGATCCATTTTCAACTCCGATAGCTTCTTTGTTGGCTTGAATCCACTGGCTAGGGTTAATGAATTTGCTTCAAAAGCAGCGAAATCATCCAGAGTAAAAACGGAGTATTCTGCTTCATCGGGGGTAGGAAAGTAGTCATATACAGGATATGATCCTAAATGTCGTATTACACATTGCAAAAGGTTTCTTTGGGGTGAAAAGTAACTAATGAAAAGAAGTATTGGGGTAATAATACATGCTTATATCATATTGATTGCTAATAGTAGAACAATAGAGTTTTTCCCCGCATTCATTCATGTAGTTAACCTTATCATAAATTTGTATTGTTGACACTTGGAATATCATCGGTGTATATAAGGAAGCAGTTGGATAAATTTATGTATAGCGATCATCATGAATGCATATTTTAATTATCGGCATCCATCCCTATAGATAAAATAATGTGTTGACCTTATTGACATATGTACATTTGTATTCCGCAATAAAAATAACCCTTGGATCATTTTTCAGGATTTTAATGATAAGGGACAGGGTTTAGTAATATGATTGACATGATGCCAGCAAAGCAATAGATAAAGGTATAGCCCTATTAGACAAATGAATGATATGATGGTAGTGAGGTATTAGGCTTTTGTTACACTAATTATTACCTCAATCCAGGAAAAATCCTAAAGCAATAGATATAGATGGTCAAGTCCTATTAGTCAGATGAGTGACATAATGGTAACGATGTATCAGGGTCTTGATATATCAATGCACGTATTATAATCGTAAATTTTAATTGCCGGCATTCATCCTTATAGAAATATAGTGCTAACCCTATTTAAATATTTTTAAAATATTTTTATTTCCATTGACTTTAAACATCCTCAAAATTTATTCCATTCAAAAATTCTAAAGCATCAGATTGCTGATTTGAATAATAAAGTTAATTAGATAATTCATCACAAAACATTAATTCAATGCCTTGATAATGGTTTGGTGCTTAAGAAAATTCATAGAGTGATGCAATTCAAACAATTTCAATGGCTGAAAAAATATATTGATTTAAACAATGAACTAAGAAAAAAAACCACCACAAAGTTTGAAAAGGATCAGCGTAAACTTTGTAATAATGCTGTATTCGGAAAAACTATGGAAAATGTAGACAAACGAAAAGATGTTCGAATTGTCGATTCAATAGAAAGCAAAGGCACCCATCTCGGTAGTCGCGCTCTTATAGCTAAACCTAATTTTCATATCATATTAGAATTTTCGAAAACCATGGCTGCTATTCAGTTAAAACGAATTTACAGTGTATATAATAAGCCTATATACTTAGGTTTTTGTGTTTTGGAGATTTCAAAGTATAAAGTGTACGACTTTCATTATGCATACATGAAACCTAAATTTACTGACAACCTACATCTGGCCTACATGGATACCGATTCATTTATTTATAAAATAAGAACAGATGATTTTTACAATGATATAAGAAATGATATAATAGATAAATTTGATACTTCAGACTATCCACCCCAAAACCGCTACGGTATTGCCCCAGCTCAATGTGAAAAAGTTAGGATTTATGAAGGATGAAAAAGAATGGTAGAATAATGAAGGAATTTATAGGATTAAGAGCTAAAATGTATAGTATAGACATAGAAGATGCAGCACTAATAAAAAAGGCTAAGGGTGTCAAATCAGCAGCTGTAAAAAAATGTCTTTACAAAATTACAGAGACTGTTTGCTACACAAACAAAACTTCTATAGTAAAATGTTGAACTTTAGATCTAAACACCATACTATATACACCGAATGTATAAACAAATTAAGTTTAAGTTGTTCTGATGACAAAAGATTTATATGTAGCAATAATATAAATACAATAGCTTGGCGTCATTATCGAATAGAACTTGAAAATGAAATGTAAAACTGATCTTGTGGCATTGGCCTTAAAATTTAATTAAAAAATAAAAAAAATATTAAAAAAATTAACATGTCTTTTTACTTAACGATTCTTTTCTCTCTTCACTCATATGGACCACCTTTTCTGAAAAAACTTAACTCTTAAACATCATGTTCTGTTCATGATTTTGTTCAGTTTTCTATGGTGATTTTTGCGTTCCCAACGTGAATTTTACGTTTTTGCGTTTTAACGTGAACGTGAATTTTACGTTTAACGTGAATTTTACGTTTTTTTGCGTTTTAACGTGAACGTGAATTTTACGTTTTTACGTTTTAACGTGAACGTGAATTTTACGTTTAACGTGAATTTTACGTTTTTTTGCGTTTTAACGTGAACGTGAATTTTACTTTTAACGTGAATTTTACGTTTTTTTGCGTTTTAACGTGAACGTGAATTTTACGTTTTTACGTTTTAACATGAACGTGAATTTTACGTTTTAACGCGAATTTTACGTTTTTGCGTTTTAACGTGAACGTGAATTTTACGTTTTTACGTTTTAACGTGAACGTGAATTTCACGTTTTTACGTTTTAACGTGAACGTGAATTTTACGTTTTAACGCGAATTTTACGTTTTTACGTTTTAACGTAAGTTCTTATGATATACCTATTTAGGTATTTATTAAAAGAAGGACCTTCCTATCAACAATTTTGAATGATCAAGGGTATAAGCAAATGTTTACTTTTAATAAGGTAAAAGACTTTATTTGGATCTTTATTTTTAGAGAAGTATTAGCATTTGTAATTGTACTTACATAAATTTGATGCCTTTGTCTCAGTCTAAAGATATATCTATGTAAATTCTAGCAAATCCAATTTTTGTATGCCAAAGCAAAGTTTTTAACTTAGGAATAATTTTTCTATAAATTTGAAATAAACATAACGTTTTACTACTGTTTTTAAAATATACGTACGTGCACTTTTGACTAGCGAAATGAGGGTCTATGTCTCTTCGTGTAGAAGGTAGAGGCAATTTTAGAACGAATCAGTTCAATTGACAAATCAAGACTATTTAAAATATTTCCTGTATTTTTAAATTTAAAAATGTACCTGTTAAAAAAGCTTGTTTCCAAAATTTGATTTGTCAAAAAAAACCTTAATGTTTCAAAATTCTTATTTGAAAATCTTTAGAGCAGTTTACTTTTTAAATTAATTTTGTACACATACAATTTTTCAATTTTAGTTAAAATATATATTTTTGGTATGCAGTTATTTTGAAGTAATTAATATACAGTTTCGTAAAAAACTAATGACCCATTTTGAATACATCGAA
The DNA here is from genome assembly GCA_920104205.1 of Eupeodes latifasciatus. Taxonomy (NCBI): domain Eukaryota; kingdom Metazoa; phylum Arthropoda; class Insecta; order Diptera; family Syrphidae; genus Eupeodes; species Eupeodes latifasciatus. The sequence continues at coordinate 238,371 of CAKKTC010000001.1, forward strand.
TTTTGAAAAAAATGTACCAAAATAACGTGGGGTACCCTTCTGGAGCAATACAAAAATCTATCGGCTTAAGCAACACATAGATGCCTGCTTAAATATAAACCATATTTACATATATGTTGTTTATGCCCTCTATAAGGTCCGAGCTTTGTTGTCCACATTAATTTGTTAAAAATGAAGCAAAAAGTAGAATTTATGTAATATACGTACATATGTAAATAAAAGCCATACATTTCATATTAAAAAAGATCCTGGTGTGCGATCTTATATAAACAAATACAAATTGGATGAATTAAATTAATTTGAAGTCAATATCTTCTATTGTTCGCGAGATTTCGAGAACCGAACATAATTGTTTACCAATGTTGCGTACTATTTTTTGTAGATTTTAATTTTTTATGAAAAAACTGACTGTTGGACTTTTATAAAAAAATCACTGTGAGATTAAATTAGTTTGAAGCCAATATTTTTTTAATTTTTGTAAAGATATTTGAGTCGAAAGTAATTTTTTACTTTTAGTAATGTTTTTATTTATTGCAAGAAAACTGTCAATTCGATTTTTCTCAAAATTTAAGTGAAAGTTGAAAACAATATTTTTATTGCTAAAATATTCGAGGTGACAAATATGTTTGTTCAGTTTTTTTGATTTATAAAAACTCGTTAATTTGATTTTTTTTCCAAAAACTATACTAGTTTTGTATCGTGTTACAATATACATATAATATAAAATTTAATTCAAGTCTCTAGCGTTATTGGTTCGTGATATATTTAGGGTTCACCAAAGTTTTCACCTTTTTTTAAATTGCTTTGGTAAAAAAACCACCCACTCAATTTTTTTTAGAGTCCTTTCTGCATCTTTCTGTATTATTATCTGTATAACAAAATTTATTTGAAGTCGATATCTCTATTGGTTCTTGAGCTATGGACGACGAAAAAAACTCCCCGAACGTATACGTACACACGCACGCACAGACATCTCTCTAAAGATCTTTTATTTCGACTCTAGGGACCTTGAAACGTCGAGAAAACGGACGGATTACAATAACTTCCTATGGGAATTTAAGAACGCTTAACGCAAATCGGCTCTTACCTTTAATATCCAAAATTTAGGTCAATCAACCTAATGCCTTGGGGTGAAGGTACGGGCCAGGACGGAATCAGTGGACTCACTTTTTTCTACTTCTCTACCATTGAAATGTCATTTTTGATTCTTGAGTTCGACATTTTTTACGAATGCAAAACTTGCCTATATGACGCAAGTAAAACCGTGATTTTCTAAATTGTGAAATTAAGTCATAAATTGACTTTAAATATCTGAAGAATCCTTCATCTTAACAAGGTTATAACACCAAGGTTGTGAAATAACATGAGTAATTATCATTGATATAATTTTACGTTTAATGTTAAAAAATTATTGGTTGGTAAGTGGCACAAAAAAAAACTGCGAAATCGTATAAAAGAAAATTTCAAATCAATACAAAAATACCTACTTCGACACTACATTTACGAAAATAGGTATACTTACTAATAGTTAATAAGTTAAAAAAAACTTTCAATTGGATTTTCCTAAGAGTCACACATCTTAAAATAGAAGAGCTGACAAAATTGTATTAAAGGTACCTACAACAGCAAACAACATATACCTACCTATACCTACCTAAATATAAACTAATTTTTTTTTTTGTTTATGCCCAAGGTCCCAGCTTTATTGTTTACATTTATTTATTAAAAATGATAAAACAAAAGGAGAATTGGAACATAAAAAGACACAAATTTCAATTATCAAATTAATCAAATTATCTGAAGCCACATAAAGAATGCATTTTTGTTTTTATTTTTATTTTAAACTACATACATAGGTATTTATAAATACTGTACCTACCTATCTACTAATCTCAAACAAAATGCTAAGTGTACGGATATTATCGCACTGTCCAGATACTAGTAGGAATTCCCTATGAAATTTCATAAATTACCTGCCTACCTACCAATATCTTTTATATCTAAAATTTGAATTTAAAATAAAACATAAAGAATACATTTTTGTTTTTATTTTTATTTTAAACTACATACATAGGTATTTATAAATACTGTACCTACCTATCTACTAATCTCAAACAAAATGCTAAGTGTACGGATATTATCGCACTGTCCAGATACTAGTAGGAATTCCCTATGAAATTTCATAAATTACCTGCCTACCTACCAATATCTTTTATATCTAAAAATTGAATTTAAAATAAAACCCACATCCTGGAAAAAATCACCTACCAGTTGATATTTATCTACAAAAAAAAAAAAAAAAAACACCAGCAAAAATATACATAACTATAACCAAACGTATAACCTTTGTATATATAATCTATAGTACTCTTATGGAACACGAATTTTTAGTTCATTGACGTGAGACTGGCGGCGCTAGGAGTACTGAAAATTTGTTGTGCAGATTTTAGAAATTAAAAGAAAAAAGAGTTGAGGAAAAGAGGGTTTTATTATTTTCTCTCTTGTTAGAAATGAAGAGAGTAAGTGAGGCAACAAAATAATACAGTTGCTTATGTTTTTTTTTTTGTGTGTTGTCATGGAGATATTCCTATGTATTGAACTATGTAGGTTTTGTTTTTGTTGCATTTGATTTCAAATTTTCAAATTTATAAAATCTAAAATAATTCAAATTTCTTTTCACAATAAATACACTGTGGATGTGCATATTTAAAAATTGGCAACAGATTTTTGTAGGTTTTTTTTTGCATTTTTTGGAAAGAAATAATACGGTAGGTAGGGAAATTCAATTTTGAGTCAGATATGTATGTAGGGAAACACTAATTAGATAGTGTTTACAAATTTGTACCTATGCACATGTAGGTATAGGTATAGATTCATTTTTATCATAGGTTATTCGTATTTGGTATTCTATTGTAAGCATAGTTATAAAGTATATTATAGGTACATAGGTATATAGAAAAACTGTAAGTCGAATTTTCTAAAAACTAATTAATTAAATAAATTAAATTTGAAGACAATAGTTTCAACTGTCCTCGAAATATTCGAAGCAAAAAAAAAAAACTTACCAATCGTTAGTTAATTTTTGTTTTGTTGAAAAAAGGTGTCAATTAGATCTTTTTTTAAACTTTACCTAATGTAAGAAACAATTAGTTTGAAGCCAGTATCCTCATTTTGGCCAAGACATTCGAGTCGAAGTCAATTTAATTTTCCAAAATTTGATCCATGGTCCATGATTCTGGACCGATAAAAATAACTTATTATTGGAAGTTAATAATTTTAACTAAAATAATAATAAGAATAATAATGCGACCCAAACTGATAACTTTAAATCCCGTCTGTCGATTTGTCTTTCTTAAACCTTTTACAAAATATTCATAACAATATTTTGTGTAAGATAAATAATTTGATAAAAAAATTTTAAATTGCTAGCTATTTAAAAGTCCAAATGACCCAAATGATATATTGTTTATATTATATTTATCAGCAAAGAGTAAAAATTAAAAAATATGGGTTAAATATGGGTTAGTCTAAAACAGTTGGGGGTACCGACTCTGGAACAGGTAACATAAAGTTGGTCATGGATATTGTAATCTTTTGAATTCAAATGGTATATCAGTTGGAATCATAGGGATACGCGGTATCAAACACACTTATCCTTTTGATTTACCAGTTAAGATTGTAGCTTCAATCAAATTTGGCAATAACTTTTTCACTGCCTATCTGGTGCCATTACAAAGTTTTGGTGGATTAATATTTCGCAATCATATAATCAAAGAACCAATTTTCACATTCAAGCAATGGTATACCAGCCGGTTCCAATGAATTTAAAAATTCAATTGGATAATTCATTACCTCATCTTGATTCATAACACTGTCAATTGATTTATATGTCGTGACCCTGGCAGTTTCGCTTGAATTTTAAAATTAATGGCATTGATATGAATGTTCTTCGGTACTAAAATGGCGCGTTCTCTCAACCAATCATAATTTCTGTAGTTCTGAAGAATATTCGGAAAAACACATTCAATCGGTTGGTACTGTCGATTGGTATTTTGACATCACTAATTTCTAACAATTATTTTGAAAACTCATGGGCCCGGGCAGTTGCATCATTATGTGGGTGAATACGCATATTAATGTTCAGGTTAAATTTTCGTATATCTACATATCTCCAAAGAACTGATACCTTCAAAAAGGCGTTTATTTCATCATCAGGAGTTGATCGAGAAATGACAGGCAATGTTTGACGAAAGTCCCCTGACAGCCATATTAGAGCACCACCAAAAAGCTGTTGATTACTGCGTAAATCTTGCATTGTTCGATTAAATGCTTCTATTGCATTCATTGTGCACTCATCCCATAAAATAATTGACGTTAATCGCATAACTTTTGCCATAGCAGAATTTTTCAATAATGCATATATACCTAAGAAAAACAAAACATTGTACCTATTTTCTTTTTGTTTTGAAAATGGGTTTTTCAACGTATTTTTGTTGTATTCATTGGCAATCGGCTAACCGGCAACAGTTACAAAATTTAAATTTGAATTGGTATTTGGCTTATTGGTATTTGTCTTTATTATTGCTTTACATAAATAAATAAACAAAAAAATGTCTCTTTATTGTCCCCTCCAACCATAGATTCTTTTGTTTTCATTCTTCTCTTTTTGTATTGTCAAATTGTCTCTTAATTTCCTCAATTAAAATTCTGCACAAACTTTGCAGATTTAGTTCATTGACGTTAGGCCAGACGTCGCTTCGTTCGTTCCTCTTCATAATATTACTATTCCACTTCATATACAAAGGTATAACTATCCCAATATGTTTCTTCTTCACAAAAATCGCATCGTAGCTTCGTATACATAATACAACCATTTTTCATATACAAATATCGTACACAGGTAGAAGCAGAGTCATGAATGTAAATAAAAACAAAAATCAGTACAAGATCTTAAACAGCTGATGTAAGCATACAAAAATTTCATTCATCCCCTTATTAGACACAATATTAAGACATTGCCGTTTTTCAATAAAAATGCATTGATATAAAGAAATTACAAAAACAAATTCATCGACCTTTATGTGGAAGCTTAGTATATGAAAACATATACAAGGATAGATTCAAATAGAATGAAATTAACTGTCTCCCTTATTCTGCTGACTGCTCTCGGTCCCCGATACTACCGCCAACGACGGCGGCGGCGCGGCGTCCGGTCGCGCAAAAAAATGTCTGCCCATGAGAGTACTATAGTTTTCATATACAAAGGTTGTGCTATCCAAAAAATCCAACTATGAATTTTACGTTTTTACGTTCTAACTTGAGCGTGAATTTTACGTTTTTACGTTCTAACGTTTGCTAAGCATGGTCCAGAACCCAAAATAATATCGGTATTTAGCATAGATCGGAACCCTGGTAATGCCGGTGCACCGGTGCAGCACCGGTATTTAGCATAGATCAGAACCCTGGTGCAGCACCGGTGCACCGGTGATTAGCATAGATCAGAAACCTGGTGCAGCACCGGTGCACCGGTGATCCAGAACCCTCTAGTTACAACTACTTGCTTATACCTAGTAATTTAAAAAGAGATATTGAAATTTCCTTTATTGATCACCAGTATGCTCTTAATTTATATCAAGTAAATAGAATTGTTAATGATTTATTCAAAATTTTAGATTTAGTATTTATTCATCATGATGAATTTAAGGCATCAGTTAATGAAATAGTTCCTTTCTCATTGTTAAACAATTCGATACATCATAAAGAATAATATATTGAATTACAATTTTACAGTTATTTAAGAAAAGTAGATCACAATGTCAATTCATTTAATTTTTCAAAAACCGATTTCATTGGACTCAATAATTACCTTGAAAATGTTAACTGGAATACCGAGTTTCTTAATTTAAACTTGATGAATACTTTTAATCATTTCTTGTGCATCTTAACTAATGCTTTTTATTTATTTGTGCCTTGTAGAACCAAAAAAAATGGATCCAAACCCCCTTGGTATAACAAAAAATTAGCTCATCTTAAAAATCTAAAAAATAAATCTTTCGCCAATTTTAAAAAATCAAATAGTACGGACGACAAAAATATTTTCTGTAAATTTCGTAAAGATTTTATGGTGCTTAGTAAATTCTCACACAGAAATTATATCTTGAATCTGGAGCTTGATTTAAAGAGCGATCCTAAACATTTCTGGTCGTTCATAAACTCTAAGCGAAAATCTCTTGGTAACAGCAGTGCCCAGATAGACAAATTCGTTTACCACCTCGAAGTTATACCTGTCAGTTGTCACATTTTGACCAAGTCTACGGTGTGAATCGACTCTATTTGATGACAATAAATACTTCGTTTTGTCCTAGTTAATGTCAAGATCCATTTTCTTCACCTCAGACTCGATATTAGAAAAGGCACCCGTCATTGCTCATTTAATAAATAAAATAAATTAGGTGGCGCAACAGTCCATGGAGAACCAGGGCCTAGTGACTTACAACTCTCAACCATCCCTGTGTGCGAGTAATGTTGTCAGAGATGGAAGGGACCTACAGTTTATATGCCGAATCCGAACGGCTAGTTTGAGAAAGCACTTTTCATGACAAGAATTACTCTTGGAGAATTTGTCAATTCCTCGCAAGAGGCATTACCCGTGAAAAAAGTTAGGTGACACAGGCAGGGATTGAACCCAAGACCCCTTGCATGACAGTCCAACGCACTAACCATCACGTTACGGGTACTACTCATTTGCTCATTTGGTTCTTCCCATAATGTCGATGTCATCTCCATATCCAAGATTGTGAATTTTTGAAAGATGGTGCTACTTGTATTGGCGTTGGTGTTGCGCACCACTCTTTCAAGAACAATATTGAAGCAGCTACATGATAATGCATCGCCTTGTTGAAGTCCTCTGGTGGTTTCGAAGGTTTCGGTCGAGTCTCTTCCAATTTTGACGCAGCAACGAGCATTTTCCAGCGTCATCCTGATAAGTCGTGTCAGTTTGGTAGCGATACCAAAACTCAACATGGCACGGTATAGTTCGTTCCTGTCTACACTGTCATAAGCTGCTTTAAAATCGATGAAAAAATGGTGTGTTTCGATGTTATGTTCTTGGGTCTTTTCCAGGATTTGGCGTAGAGTGAAAATTTGGTCGATGGTAGATTTTCCAGGCCTGAAGCCACACTGGTAAGGGTCAATTAGTTCGTCATTAAAAGGCTTCAGTCGTTCACATAATACGCTTGACAGGATCTTGTATGCGATGTTTAAAAGGCTAATGCCTCTGTAGTTGGCGCAAAGAAGTCGGTCAACTTTTTTATGGATCGGGCAGATGGTGCTTAAGTTCCACTCGTCGGGCATGTTTTCTTCCGACCAAATTTTAGTAACTAGCTGGTTGAAATGATCTCTCCAGATTTTTAGCATTGACTGCGTCTCGACTACGGTATTCCCCTCCTTATCTTTGCAGGCTCCAGGGCGGCTAGGGAATCCCGTTGTTTTCTGTTTGACTCTGCTATAAAAGCTCCGCACCTGTTTCCTGTTAAAACATCCCTAGTTACATGGCCATGTAAGTCAATTGAATATAGAACCAAGAATTATGTAATAAGAAATTATACCATTTACATAAACATTTCATTATAAATTTTAACAAATGTACTATTTACGCAAATAATAAACAATATCATAACAAAATACAAAATTTTAATCATAAAATTGTAATACAACCAAATTTAAATATAAGTGTAATAGACTCAGCAATTGTTATTAAAGACCTAATTATTCAAGACATTGAGCATCAAAATAAAATAAAACTAATATAATATAAGAATAATCGTAATACAATTACATTTTCAACCATAATAATTATATGTACTGTAATAACTATTTGCTACTTTATATTAAAATACTTATATGTAAATAAAAATATAAAAAATATAAATATGATATGTGCCGAAGAAATAAAATCAGAACAAATAAACATACCTCTTAATGAAATTAAAATCATGAAGCCTCAGGAGAGTCTCCAATCTAAGGCGGGGGGAGTTAAAAAGGTACCACTACCCATCCCCATGGCCACTCCACAGTTAGTATCCATCCAGATACCGATGTCAACAGTTTAGTCATGAAGAATTCCAGACTAAACAATAACATCGATGCCATGAGAACCAAAGTAAACAACGGAAGAAAAATACAGCATCCTCCTTTTAATCCATCTATAATATCTATAACACTAACCATAAACATATCGGCACCGTATGGCTTAAACATAAATTGTATCTTAGTTTTAAGTTCAGTTCTATTCGTTCATCCAATAAAGCAAGATGGTTTCGTTTAAAAGTTCGTTTTAATCATTTTTCCTCTAAGTTGAAGTCGGAGAAGAATATATGAAAATATATTTTTTTAAGATCCCGGAGGATCTCTTACTTAACTGGCGCAGTCGGTAGAATAGCAATATCCGTTCGCATATCGAAAAAAGTCTACAAACGCACTCTTAAAACGCCTACTGAGACTGGTTGGTTTGACCCATACAAATTTTGATCATTACATAAAATAAAATAATATAAAATTCGCAAAAAAAAACTAAGAAAAACAACTAAGATGGAACATCAAGTTGAACTGCTTTTAAACGCAACAGCCGAGCAACGAGAACTCCTGCGGCAGCAACAAATTTTGCAGCAGCAGCAACAGCAACAGCAACAACAACAGAATCAACAAGAGCAACAACAAGACCAGCAACAACAGCAACAAGACCAACAACAGCAACAAGAACAACTACCTGATATAAAACCATAGTAGGGGAGCCTGCTGAATCGGGATTTACTCGAGCGAGTTATAAACACTCAACTGTACCTCAAGCAGGAAATAAGAGGAAATAATAAAATAAATAAGATCGCTAATGATCTACAAACATCCTAATAAAGATTACCTCAGGTAACAAGATAAAATACATAACAGATATTTTATGATCAACCAATCAAGATAATAATAACAAAACAAGATAAAAACAGATATTATATGACCAACCAAATAACAAAATAAGATAAAGATACAAAAAGTAATTAACCAACACTACCATAAACCCTGAGGACAAGAAAATCAACTCATCAGGATAACGATATAAATAGATTCAACACGGAAAGAGTTTGCGAGTAGTTGCAGAGTAGTATATAAGAACTATGTATGTAAAAACTATTGAAATATTTTATTTGTTGAAAAGAAAATAAAGTTAACATTTAAAAATATATATTTTTGAAGTAACTTTGAAATTGAAGCTATCAGCCAAATTTGTTTATTAATAGGAGAAAAACAAAGTATCTTGAAAGTGTGAACAATTGTGAACTAAAAGGAAGAAACCAGCAAAGTGATTCCCGTTCGCTCTATAAAGCCAGTATCCAGCAACAGATTGGAGAACAGCATTCTGAGAAGCAGAGGAAATTATCGTAAGATTATCGTAAGAAATTATTTTTAAGAAGTGAAACTAAAATTGTTAAAATGACAACTACAACTATAGATATAAAACAATTAATTGAATTAGCTGTTGAACAGGCTACTGCTTAGCAGCAAAATCAGATAGATGAATTAACAAAAAAATTAGAAAATTTAACAGTTCCAAATAATGTAACAGACTATAAAAAACAAACGATAGATCCACAAATACTAGACAATGAAAGTCTTGACATTATTAAAAGTTTACCAACTTTCGAAGGTAGCAATGAGGGATATGTGAGTTGGCGAGAAGCTTGTCAAAATAGTATAAGTCTCTACACTCCTGGTAGTAGACGATATTTTGCTGCTTTAAGCATAATGAGAAATAAAATAGTTGGTCATGCGAATTCAGTTCTTACCAGTCATGGTACGGTACTTAACCTTAAAGCCATTTTAAGTAGATTAGACTTCGCCTACGCTGATAAAAGACCAATACATGTTTTAAATCATGAATTAAGTATGATAACACAGGGCAGAAAAACGTAAATAGAATTCTATAATGAAGTTACGGAAAAATTGACATTAATAATAAATAAAGTTATAATGACATATGGTACTTATAGTGAAACCACTGAGAAATTCAATGAATCATATAGGAAAAATGCATTAATAGCATTTATAAATGGTCTTCATCAGCCAATGTCTGATACGGAATTTAGTATGAAACCTGAAGATTTGCCCAACGCACTAGCCCAGGCTCAAGAGTTAGAAAGCAACAAAACAAGAAGTAAATTTCTGAATCAATACAATCAAAGAAATAATATTAGAAACGAAACATACGGTAATACATTAAGATACCAACAAAAACCCCATAATAGTTATCAACAAACAAATAGGGCTAGCCACCAGAGTCCAGATCCAATGGAATTAGGATCTTCAGCTTATAGAAAAGTAACTCCACAGGAAATGCAAAGGTTTAGACAGGTACATAATAATCAGAATAATCCATTTAAGAATACTTACAATCAATTTAATCAAAATAGGAATTTTAATAACAATTTCAGTCAGAATAATAATCAAAATGATAATATTAAAAGAGAAAGAGAACAAAGTGTTCAATTAAGCTCCCAACCACCAAACAAAGTAAGGATAAACAACATTCAAGAGAATCATTTTTTAGACGGAACGTGGGATTACCCCACATATACAGAAGAATAAATAGCAAATGGTTAAAAATATTAATAGATACTGGAGCAACATCTTGTTACACGTCTCCAAAAATATTTAGTGTTAAGAAAACATTGGAAATTAATAAAAGAGTAAAAACCGTGAATGGGTTTACAATTATTAAATATTATTATGAAATATATATTTTTGATAGAGTGGTTCGATTTTACGAAATTTAGAACCTAGAAGCAGATTGCTTGATAGGTTACAATCTTTTGCGAAGTGCAAATATAAATTTAAATTTAGAAAGAAATGTATTGATATACAATAATAAAGCAGAAAGGATGTTCATGGATGGCGAACCATTGCCATGGGAGAGTAATATAACACAAACAGGAAATGAAATTAAAGTTACCTAAGAGTCATCAAGTACGACTGACTCACGTTCTATTTACAGTCTCGAACCACGCCTTAATAACCAAGTAATCGAAAAAGTACAATCAGATCAAAACGTTGATATTCTGAATAAACAAGTTCGTCCCGTTATCGAAAAAATACTTTCAAAAATAAATATTACATTGCCATTCCGTACAGATGTGGTGGCAGAAATAAAAGCTAATATAGAATCACCAATATGGACAAAACAGTATCCATATCCATTAAGTGCTTCAGAATTTGTAAACAAGGAAATAAGTAAAATGCTAAAAGATAATGGCGCAAAATTTTAAACAACCTATTATTAAGGCCTTAGCACAATACTAGTTAACAATTTACTATATACATAGTAATCTACTAACTTTTCACTAATTTTAAACACTTTTTATTGTTTTGCTAACTAGTATCATGCTAAAACCATTTTATTAAAAAAAAAAAACATGAACACATCTAAATAATGACAGATTGTGGAGCAAACAAAACAAACATACCTTAATATCATACTAAAAATGATTTAACATCGTACTAAATCGTCTAAAATTTTGCGCCAATATAATTAGGCCAAGTAAAAGTCCATATTTAAGTCCAGTGTGGGTAGTACCAAAAAAAGGGTTCAACGAAGATGGAACACCTAAGAGCAGGTTAGTCATCGAGTTTAAGAAACTCAATGAAGACACTATAAGCAGGGGAGATTCCTCATAGTCAGCGGGTTTAGCGGCGCTAAACCAAGAATTTAAGAATTAATCTTATTTTGTAATATGAATATTATTTGGTAATTGAATTACTAACCAACTGAACAGTTGACCATTACGTTAAAAAATTCGGTGACTTTTCTTCAAATAATTTTCATTTCATGCAATACAACTCTCATACAATACCAAATCTATCTTGAAACATTTGGCTTGGACATCGCAAAAGTTTGCGCTATCAAATTTCATACATTCTACACATACAGATAAATACACACATTCAAATAAAAGCCTGTAAGTAGAAGGGTTAGCGCAAAAAAAAGCGATAACCAGGCGAAGTTTGCAGGTACACATTAAAGACACACAATAGAGAGGAAGACCAGGCGTGACCAAGAGTTTGATTGCTTCTCTCTTTATACTTCGTATGGACTATGGAAGAAAGAACAACACTGACGAATCGAACATGATCGTCGAACACGGCAACTGTTCGGTATCGGTATACTTTATACCATCATACCATATTCGTTTTTGAAAGCATAAAATTGTGCGATGATATTTATTTATATGAAAATGGGTTTTGCTAGCAAACTTGCTTGACCCTGCTCTACGAGAATATAGCGAGCAACGCATATTCGACGGTTAGCGCAGCTTTTAGCGATTATACTGATTTTTGATGCCGATATGTGAGGAAAAGGAAATGGTAAAGACGTTGGAGTTTAGGCGGATTATTTAAATGTTTTATAGGAAGTAGTTTTTGTTTAGAACCTTCTTTTAGGTGGAAGGGAAAGTGACTTAAGAAAGAAAGTGCATTTTAATATCTATTTTATGTTAGTATGTATGTTTTGTTAGTTAAATATTAACAGTCTTATTTAAAAACGCTGTATAGAACTATAGAGCCTACATAAAGTTATGTAATCTCTATAATGCCTCTAAACGCAAAAATGCTATTTATAAAACTTATGCAAGGTTGTATAGTCTCATAATAAGCTAAACGCGTTTTGAGGTTGAATAGAGCCTACATAAGGAAATTATTGTTATTATTATTTCGTAAATATCATTTTGATTTCTCTCCATTTTTGAAATTAAAATAAAAACAATAATGCCTCTCCAGTTTAGCTCTTATCAATGATTTAAAGAATTTAAATCGCGTTTTACCGACTCCAAGAAGGCGGAAAGTTTATAAAAAAGGTTCAATCCAATGAGCCTATAAGAAACGAAGAATTTAAAAAAAAAATATAGATTTTCGAAAAAAAATATCATAAAAATAATTGGAATTATTTTTGTATATTTTATTTGTTATGACAACAAGCTGATTTGATAGACAGATAAATGGAATAGATTGCTCCATTTTGGTACTTTTTTTTGATATAAGCATTGTAATGGGTGATTTTTTTGAGGTTAGGATTTTCATGCATTAGTATTTGACAGATCACGTGGGATTTCAGACATGGTGTCAAAGAGAAAGATGCTCAGTATGCTTTGACATTTCATCAGCCGAAGCCGAACGATCTGCCACAACGTCGAATTTTCAGTGAATGGGCCCTAGAAAAGTTGGCTGAAAATCCGCTTTTTTATCGACAAATTTTGTTCAGCGATGAGGCTCATTTCTGGTTGAATGGCTACGTAAATAAGCAAAATTGCCGCATTTGGAGTGAAGAGCAACCAGAAGCCGTTCAAGAACTGCCCATGCATCCCGAAAAATGCACTGTTTGGTGTGGTTTGTACGCTGGTGGAATCATTGGACCGTATTTTTTCAAAGATGCTGTTGGACGCAACGTTACGGTGAATGGCGATCGCTATCGTTCAATGCTAACAAACTTTTTGTTGCCAAAAATGGACGACCTGAACTTGGTTGACATGTGGTTTCAACAAGATGGCGCTACATGCCACACAGCTCGCGATTCTATGGCCATTTTGAGGGAAAACTTCGGAGAACAATTCATCTCAAGGAATGGACCGGTAAGTTGGCCACCAAGATCATGCGATTTGACGCCTTTAGACTATTTTTTGTGGGGCCACGTCAAGTCTAAAGTCTACACAAATAAGCCAGCAACTATTCCAGCTTTGGAAGACAACATTTCCGAAGAAATTCGGGCTATTCCGGCCGAAATGCTCGAAAAAGTTACCCAAAATTGGACTTTCCGAATGGACCACCTAAGACGCAGCCGCGGTCAACATTTAAATGAAATTATCTTCAAAAAGTAAATGTCATGGACCAATCTAACGTTTCAAATAAAGAATCGATGAGATTTTGCAAATTTTATGCGTTTTTTTTTTAAAAAAGTTCTCAAGCTCTTAAAAAATCACCCGATATAACTAAAATTATAGCAGAATTTTTTATAAATAGGAATTTTCGAAACGTTACATAGAGCCTACATAAATCCTTATGCACTGTATAACTATTCATCTGTTTAGCGAATTCTATTAAATAAGACTGTATATGTTTTGTGATCAATATGTTTTTTTATGTACATACATATTATGTATGTATATTTTATTGTAATTACTATTAATATAATTCCATACGAATTCAAACATGGTAGAGGCTAGTCGTAAGAAATTATTTTATTTGATTTCCTTAGAACAGCTCAAATTAAAACAAGCATTTCTTTTAATGGAAAAGAAATTTTCAGAAAATAAAAATTAAGTTTATTCAAAAAACAAATATTTAGTCAAAAAATTTGAAGTGTGATTTTTAAAAATGTTTATAAAGTCCATATATTTTTTCATTCAGAATTCGTTATTCTTATTAATTAAAAAAATGAAAACTATAAGACTTTAAATTTAAAACTACCAGAGCGAAAAAAAACTAAATAAGAGAACATTACGACTTATGCAGCTGCATTGGATCAATTTTAATTCTTTTGCAATCAAAAACAAAATAATAAAAATTGTATGAAGTTTAATTTTCAAATTGTATTCAATAAAAAATTCTATTTGACTTCTAAGTCATGGAATTGTATAATTCTATGACCAGCTAAGAATAAGGTTTAGGCTATGAGATAAGTCGTTGTAAATAGAGTCTTCTTTGTCTGTTTAAAAATAGATACTTTTTTTCATGATCTTGGTCTAACAATAGGAACTTTTTTTTCGTAGGAATTAAAATGGAATACTTCTCAGGCAAAGACCATAATTGAAAAAATTATTAGAGAAACCATTTTCAACAATATCGTTTTCGGAGAAGCTAATAATGGGCGCCCTACTGATTTAAAATAAACACGCAAGTATAGAAACAGAGATTATACTCGAACTATTAGCGAAAATCAATATTCTATAATATTACCAATAGCTATTTGGTAGCGAGAATAACAAGAAATTATTTTGTTGATCTTGTTTGCTTTTTTCCGGTATCTCTTTCGCATGGAGTTCCTCGGATGTGGACAATATGAACACTCTAACCACATTTCAGAGAAAACACAAGCTAAGTGCATCTCATTCGCAATATGTAATTAAATTAGCTACCTTTGGTCAGACTAGGAAAGACGAAGCTTTAAGTGTCCAACATAACATTCAAAAAAATCGTGCAGTGTTAAATCGTCAACATTTTTTAAATTTTTTCAATCGCTATCCAAAATGATTTAATCAAAACTGTTGCTGACGTTTTAGGCGATCATATTTCTGATAGAATCCGACAGCCAGAGTTTATAGCTTTGTCTGACATTCATTTAAAGTCCCAATTATCTATTATTACTTTAATAAAAAAAAATCATGAAACACTTGCTGCATTTATCGACTCAGGGCGGACTGCAGAAAATTTGAATAAAATTATTTTTTATTCTTTTAAACTTATCTTCAACTTCTAGGAGAAAGTAGCTAACCCTGAGATCATGAGCAGGAATCGCCACTGACTATAAGTTACAAATATCCAATCCCAGACACAAATGTTATTTTAAGCAATTTAGGAAAATCTAAATACTTTTCAACTATAGATTTAGAAAAAGGATTTCATCAGATATTAATGAAAGAATCTGATATTCAAAAGACATCATTTTCCGTGAATAATGGTAAATACGAATATATATGCTTGCCTTTTGGTCTAAAGAACGCACCTTCTATATTCCAAAGAGCTATGGATGATATTCTTAAGCCATACATCGGAAAATTCTGTCATGTATACATTGACGACATGATAGTTTTTTCAAAAAATATCGAAGAACATACTCAACACCTGAATGAAATAATAAAAATATTGAAAGAAGCAAATATGAAAATATCATTAGAAAAATCTAAATTCTATCAAACAGAGGTGGAATTTTTGGGATATGTTATCAGTGAGAATATAATTACTACCGATCCCAAGAAAATTACCACAATTAAAGAATATCCAGAACCAGAAACTCTTAGACAATTAAGAGGCTTCTTAGGAATGACAGGGTACTATCGTAAATTTATACAAAACTATGCTCAGATAACTAAACCCTTAACAATTCATTTAAATGGTGAAAATGGGAAGATATCAAAGAACCAGAGTTAGAAATGTAATATAAACATTGGAAATGAGAGTAGAAAAGCATTTAATAAACTAAAAGAATATTTAATCGAAAATGTAAGGTTGACACAACCAGATTTTAAGAAAAGATTTATATTAACTACTGATGCCAGTAATGATGCAATCGGAGCGGTATTGTCACAAGACGACAAACCAATTATATTCATTTCGAAAACGCTGAATAAAACAGAGAAAAATTATGCAACAAACGAAAAAGAACTTTTCGCTATAGTATATGCCTTAAAGAATTTAAGGAATGGCACGAGTACGATAACTTTGGCGCCGAGATATAATAACGGTTTTTGGTAGAGGGTCTTAATACAAGCATTTTTTACTATGGGAGGGGTGGTCTATCTCCCCCGTTTAGGCGGGAGGGGCAATTTAAAAAAGTCATTATTTAAAGTGGAAAAAAATAATTAAAAAATAACGGTGATACTTACAATTAAGTTGTATACATTTTTTTAAAGCCAACACTCTGTTCTATTAGCCAGTTTTTAAATCAAGTCAAAACTATGCGTAGTTTTTGAAAAATTTAATTTTAAACTCAAAATTTAAGTAAAAAAAGTTAAAAAAAAGGTTTAAAGTGTAACTTTTTCAATACTTCAAGATTATCTACCATTGTTTTTATTTCAGAACTTATTGCTCTTATTTGTTTTTGATCAAAAACTGAAAACTAGATGATTTTATGTCTTTTAGTTTTTGAGAAAATTGAAAATAAAAATTTAATTTTAAACTCAAAATTTGAGTAAAAAAAGTTAAAAAAAAGGTTTAAAGTGTAACTTTTTCAATACTTCAAGATTATCTACCATTGTTTTTATTTCAGAACTTATTGCTTTTATTTGTTTTTGATCAAAAACTGAAAACTAGATGATTTTATGTCTTTTAGTTTTTGAGAAAATTGAAAATAAAAATTTAATTTTAAACTCAAAATTTGAGTAAAAAAAGTTAAAAAAAGGTTTAAAGTGTAACTTTTTCAATACTTCAAGATTATCTACCATTGTTTTTATTTCAGAATTTATTGCTCTTATTTGTTTTTGATCAAAAACTGAAAACTAGATGATTGTATGTCTTTTAGTTTTTGAGAAAATTGAAAATAACCACAACCACTATTTTAATTTAATTCTTTTTTTTTTGCTTGAGTGGTCTTATTTTGATAGTAATAAAGGTATTTGCGTATGCGTAATGCGTGTTTGGGTGTATGCAACAGTAAGGTGTGCGCGAGTGTGGGTGTATGCAACAGTGGCATCTATAAGGGGGGGCATGCTGCCCCCCTGCAACCCCCCTGCTTGGGCACACTATAGGATTTGGGGTGGGTGCAAGTTGGTGTGTGAGCAAGGTGGGGAGGGTGCAAGGTGCGGTGGGTGCAAGATGGGGTGCATGCAAAGTTTCTTTTGCATTTAAATAAGCTGGATTTAAGAAAAATTAATTTACCCTAGGTGTATCTTAATCCATATTCGATTATTACTATCAAAATAAGACTACGTTAGCAAGGAAAAAGTAATTTAATTAAAATATTTTTTTTTGGTAACTTTCAATTTTCTCAAGAACTAGAAGACATAAAGTCATCTAGTTTTCAGTTTTCGATCAAAAATAAATAAGAGCAATGTATTCTAAAAAAAAAAATTGTAGATAATCTAAAAGTTTTGAACTATTACACTCTAAACCATATTTTTAACTTTTTTTTTGACCAAATTTTAAGTTTAAAACAGTTTTTTTCGAAAACTATGCATAGTTTTGACTTGATTTAAAAACAAGCTACTAGACACAAGTGTTGGCTTTAAAAAAAGGTATAATACTTAATTGTAAGTATTACCGTTATTTTTTAATTATTTTTTTCCATTTAAAGTACATGTTTTTTTAAATTGCCCCTACCGCCTAAACGGGGGGAGATAGACCCCCCTCCTATAGTAAAAAATGCTTGTATTAAGCCCCTCTACCAAAAACCGTTATTATATCTCGGCGCCAAAGTTATCGTACTCTCCCCTAAGGAATTATTTGTACGGAGTTGCAGACCTAGAAATACATACTGATCATCAACCACTTACGTACTCAGTATCAAAAAGAAACCCAAATATAAAAATGAAGCGCTGGCATGCTATAATATTGAAGAATATGCACCGAAAATTATATACAAACCAGGTAAAGATAACGTTGTCGCGGATGCACTAAGCCGACAAAACCTAAATATAATAACAAATTCAAGTCAAACTATTCATTCCGCTGAAAGCAGTGATAACATTCAAATAGAGACGACATCCTTGCCTGTTAATTGTTTTAAGCAACAGATAATATTAAATAAAGGCAATATAAGTTCATAAAATATTGAGACATGTTTTAATAAACTGAAGAGGTATACAATAACATAATTATACAAACACTGATCAGGTCATCACTCTATTTAAAAAATATATAGTTCCAGGTACAGTATGTACATATCTATGCTTCAGATGAAGATCTATACGAAGTTAAAAGTAAACTTCTCGAAACATTCAGTAATAAATTTTTACGATCTAAAATATATGCACAGGATATACCGAACAAAGAAGACCAGTTGTGTATCAGTGATTAACACACAAAAGAGCACACAGAGGAACTCTTGAAAATTATAATCAAATAAAGACAATATACTACTGGACAAACATGAGGAAACAAATTTCTTCATATACAAATACCTGTGTTGTTTGCAACGAAAACAAATACGATCGGAAACTAATAAAATTTCCTATACCCAGTAGGAAATATCCAAAAATTCACTAGTGAAGAAGTTGCTTTTTCCCCAAGGAAAAGAAGCTTCACCAATGAATTTTCTACTGAATCCTCTAATAATTTTAACATTGGCTTGTCATTGGAAGTAAGTACCTACACCCATTCTCGATGAACATTTTGCTATGAAATCACTGGGCTTATGGAATCAGCGAATTCATTAGTTCATTTTCTTGGCTAAAAAAAGTGGTTCTTGTTATATTATGATTTCTTCACAGAAAATGAATGCATGAAAAATGTATAGTTTTTTACTGAAATTATTTAGTGAAAGAAGCATTGAAAATACCAATTTTTCATTGCTGAAATGTCTGCATTTCTGGAGGTTGTTTTTTCAGTAATGAAAAAGACCAGTAAAACCACGAAATAGTTCCTTCGAAGAAAGAAAATGAATGAAATCATAAAACATTTTGTTTCCTTTACTTTTTTGGTTTATTTTTAGTTTTGTGTTTATAAAAATGACATAAAGAAAAATAAATAGGTAAATTAAATAAAAAAGGTCAAAAGGTATTTTCATAACTATAAAAAAAAAAAATGAATCGTAAATAAAAATAATCATGCCTATTACCGATGTCGTCTCGTTTTTTCGACGACTCTCGTTTTCTTTGTCGTGTCGTTTTTTAAGTGGCATTCTATAACTTTTTCGACGCGACTATTTTGTAGCAGATTTTTAAACGATGAAAATGTATCAGAGATCTGTCAAACTGAAATCATTTTCTAAATCATTTCATTACTCGATATTCAACAAATGTGTTTTTATTAAATTATTACCAAATAAATAAATTTATTAAAATGATAAGTGTTGAAATGTATCTATTACAACGCAAGCAGCGATAGTGACAATGATGAAAAAGATAGAGAGCGAAATATTGCAAAGGCACAATTAATTGTAGAAAAAGGACAGTGAAGCGTCGGCATCTGCATTTGTAGCCTGAACTTGCTTTGACTTATGTATGTCCGGATGATGAAGACGTTGAAGTAGTTGGGAGCTGCGATACACCAATTGAATTTCCACTCGGGCTTAACCATCTGTTTATGTTTAAGTAGATTTGCAACAGCATCCTCAAGCGCAGATAGGATGTGCAATTGGTTTGGCCCCCCTCCATTTTCTTTCACTTCTTTTTTGTTATTCTGAACAATTTTTTTGTACTTTAAATTCAAAGTCAGCCCAAACCTGAAAAAGCAAATTTTAAAAATGTGTTAATGTACATAAATAGAATAAACTGATTCAAACCTTTTGCCAACCATCACCATCTTTTATTGGAGGACTTTTGCTGTTGAGTTTATCAGCTACAACATTCCATTCTTTTTTAAAATCGTCTTTGTTCATACATTTCAAAAATCCCCTAGCCAACTGCTCGTTGCTTTCCATCAGCCGGACAAGCGCCTCGAATTGGTTTTGGTTTGTTAATTTTAACTGAAAATGTGCAAAAATATTTATTTTTTATTTATCGCAAATAAAGTACTAATAAATTCCATAAAATTAAAATTATTTAACAAGGAAACTTACAGTTTTGCAAACTTCCATTTCTTCGTCGTGAGCAAATTTTCAAACGAGAGATACCGTCGTTTTTTTTTATTGTAGTCGTTTCCTTTCGTCTTACAGAATGCTGAATTAAAGCGTTCAACACACTTGACGTTTACAAACGACAACAAAACGAGTGACAAAAGTTGAAAACGACTTATGGAATGCAGATTGTGTCGTGTCGTATATTTTGCTGTCGTTTACGACATCGGTAATAGGGGTGAATAAAAAAAATAAAATGATGCTGTTTGCATATAAATTTCATCTGGGTCTTCTTGGGTGTTAAGTTTCTTAGAAAGTTGTTCTTGTTGGGAGCTTTGTTTCTTAAAGTATAAGTTTTTAATCCGTTTGAAGGACAAACGAATACTTTTTTCATATTGTTTATAAGAAGGGAAATCCTTCTTGACAGCACCTGTAAATAAAATTCAAATAATTTAATAAATTTGCCATTAAGCGAATATAAATATTATAACTTACTATATAAGGTCGTGTTTAAATTTTTCAACGCTTTAAACTGCGTTTTTCCACTTGTTCCGTCGAAATTATATAATACGGCTACATTTGGTGCCATAACATTTTTCAGATTTTTTTCTATCCCACCATTTCCACCGACGAGTTTCTTGAAAAGTTCGATCTGAAATTTAAACAAAATAATTTAAAGAACGGTAAGTACCTAAAAATACAAATCATCTTAGTAAAAATAAAATCACGAAGAAATTGGTTTTTAATAATCATTTGGAATATCGATAGGTATAAATACCCTGTATATAAACAGTTTAAAATAATGAAAAAATGATTAGGTATAAATGTTTCATGTTTTAATTTATGCTATGTTTTGTAGTAAAATCATTGTTCTTACGTATCGATCTGGTTCTTCAGCAATTTTCTTCCCCAGTTCCTCAAGGTCCTCCACAGTTGCAATTGGGAAGGCGGTGGAAATTTCTCGAGTGTTTAACACCTCGTTATTCGAAAGTTGCTTGAACCGTGCATTAAGCTCGCAAAAACTATTATTAAGCTGCACTATATTAGCTCGTAATGCGGTAAACTCCTGTCTAATATAGTTTTCGAAGTCAGTTGAATATGAACTCTGACCGTTAAATTTTAAGAAATGAAGGATTAAAAAAAACATTAAAATTTAAAACTTAAAATCAAATAGTAAGAAAAGGTAAAGTTGTAAAAGGTTACACATACCGTTGGCCTAAAAGATCTTCTTGTGCGCTTGATGGTGCTATTTGAGAAGAGCTGATGGCTTCATTGTTGTCGTCATTTGAGCGTATATTAGAGAGCTAAGGAATAAAGAAACATGTAACGAATTTTCAAGTCATGTAAATCAATATTAATTACCGTTGGTGAATTATTTTCCTTATTCATGTTTTGGTCTATTGTTTTCGTCTATTGTTTGTATGTATGTATACTTTTATTTTTTTTTTCAATTTGGTGAGTAGTTTTTAATTAGATTAAAGACACTGATGTAGTATAGGAATGAGCAAAAGAGTGATTTCATCACTTGGCAAAACAAGATATTTATAAGTTAGATCAGATAAATTAAATTTTTCATCGTTTGAAGAAACATCCTTGTTTACTAAAATAATTCCTAAATCCGTCATGGAGTTCAATGGTTCAAGAAAAAACGGCTTAGCGTTAACAATTTTTTTCCTAATAACAAATCGCTGATTATCTTCCTCTGAGAAGCTCGAGATTTTAATAGAAATATTGTCATTCATACAACAAAAGTTATACGGTTGTTTTAAAGACAAATATAAATCGATTGATTTAAAGTTCTGAATTATTCCTTTTTGATTTTTTTTGAAACTTGGTGACGGTTGATTTTTAACTATATTAATATCTTTGTATCTATTATTAATTTGTTCTAAAATTTTGCTTGGTTTTTTAACCATTTTCTTTAATGGTAGCATAAAATTTTCGAATTTATAAGCTTCCAGGCCAGGAAGAAACCCTAGTCTTCCGACATCTTCAACGGTATGTAGCAAGCTATGTACGTTGTAAGTTACACTTTTCTCAAAATATATATCGGGGAATATTTGTACAAAGTACTTAATCATATCTTCAGCTGCCTGAAGATTAGAAGCAAAGTTTCTAGGACACATTGGAATTCTATATGCGCAATGCAGAAGGAGAAAGTGGTAATATATATCACTGTCAACTATATCATCTAAAATTAAAATACCGGTGTACAAAATAAACTGCCTAAATTCTGTTGCTTTCCAACGAGATGGTTCTGTTAAGGATTTTGGCTTTCGAGAAAATTCTCTGGAATTAAAAGTATCAGTGACACTATTCTAAGAGACAAAGAATTTTTCGCTTCTAAGTTAAGTTTTGCTTTGGTTGTTTTATTGTTAAAAATAGAAGTTAGTATTTTTTTTGTGATGCCTAAATCAATTAAATGCATCGGGTCCAGCGGAAACTGTGATACCATACCAATACCAATCGATTCTAACAAGCTTTCCCTTGATATGAAATAGGGCTTGTCGTGATTGATATGAGCTCTTTCTTTAAAACTTGTGTCTGATCTACTATTTCCTGCAACAGTACTATAAGTTGTGACTCTGTCAAAAATGCGACCAACTTGGTCGCATTTTGAACATCCGTTAAAGGATGTGTGTGACTTTGTACCACAAACAAAAGCTCTTGCAGGAACATCGCAGACAAAATACTTAATTTTGATTTGGAAAGTTCTTATCCGGTTTGTTACTGAAGCTATCGCTTACAGAAATACTTATGTAAATCTTTTTTAGAATCAATCTATTATTTTGTTTTAGCTTAACTAAAAGCCCATCTTTCAGTTAATATTGAATCCCTTAATCTACCATTACTCTTTAATCGATTAATTTATCAACTTTTTTAAATTTATATACACTAGTTTAAATTTGTTCCTTTTGTTTAAAAAATGTAACTTTTGAAATATGTTTATATTAGTTTCAATTGCATTTGTTTAAAATAAAGTCTTAAACTCAAATGATATTCTTGTTAAAATATGTCTATGTTAACTGGCAAAATTATACTTACATAATGTTAAAATACTCTACACTTTTTCATTTTCAATTCTCTTGATGTGTCTAAAATTTATAAATGTAAATTTTAATGTAATAATTTTAGATATAATCGGCAGACGGCTTTTAAGCCATGCTCGTAAATCTTTTATATTAAAACATTTGTACTTTATATGTTGGAAAAATAAAGATAATAATAATAATAATAATAATAATAATAATAATAATTTTGATTTTTAATAGCTTTTGGTCGATTGTTAGTCCATTTATTTGAAGATCCTTAAATTCTCCAGCGAAATCATGCAAAAAACTGTCAATACAACGTGGTTTTCCATGCCCTAAATAAACGCCTATCATGAACACGTTGATAAAAGGTATGTTTGACGTATAAGCTAAGATCGGCCAAAGCTCCATTGAAGCACTTTTATATAACGGTAACCCGTCTATACCTATAACTAAATCTATTTCTTCGTATCTTGAAACAATTTGACTAACTTTTTCCAAACTTTCTTTAATTCCGAAATGACAATAACTTCCCGGTGCTACAGTTCTTATTGTAAAATTATTTTCCTTATTAATATCCAGCAATGTTCTAAGGCTTAATGGAACCTTTAAATTTTTATTTCTAAGCACCTGAAGTAAGTCTTCGACACATTGCCGTGAAGGATGATGTTTTATATACCACTTTTTAAGTTCACTACTCAAACTGCAAGTATTATTTTGATTATTTTCACTTTCTACATAAACACATTTTCAACAATTTGATTTTCCTCTACAATAGGTCCACTTTCTATGTTTTGAATTAGTGGCCTTCCTACAATTTCATTCTCTAATTTTGCTATATTTTCTTTTATTTTAATTTGAAGGGAATCATTTTCTTGTTTTACCAAGCGCTTGACATTTCTTTTACTGTATCCACTCATTATTTATTTAAGACACTTACCAAATTGTGCACTTTATTAGTTATTTGTTTTTGTTATTAATTGTTGACCTTTTTTTTATTATTCTCCACCCGGACGACTTCTTTATATGATGCGCGAAATAGAACTGACTAGACTAGAACAAAAGAAATGGCGCCCATACAAAAAAGTAATTAGTGGCGCCGTCATAACGAACGATAGATGGAAAAACCCAAACAAAATAAGGGTTTACTTTTTTTTGTTCAGGTATAGAATATCTTACCAAAAGCAAACGGCCTGCATGACAAAATATATTCCTTTTCAAAAGCGATATAAGCACATTTTTGCCGAAGCGAAAAACGGGTTATTGATATTTTGTTTTTGTGAATCTTCTCTTTCTCACAGAACGTTCTGTGAATTCCAAACATACCACTGAAAAGATGCAAGAAAAATGTATTGTGTTCATTATTGAATTCCTTGGAGTTTTAGATGCCAGAATAAGAATTTGATGTTTTTTTTGTTCTCTCTACCTTCTTTTCCTAGCAAAGCATACGATGAAACTTAAACGGTGAACCGCTGACCGGTTGCATTACTGGTAATGGGTGAAATCAGTGAACCCCTTCTCCTATATGAAAGTGCCATTAATGATTTCACCAAAGACCTTTTCATTGGAGCGAATTTCCTACTGGGTAGGTACTAAACCCATACCAGAAAAAGAAGGTGAACACTTCAACAGCTACATATACATAGATATTTTTTATGCAAGCAAAGAAATATACCTTACAGTCGTAGATAGTTATTCAAAGTTCTTAGTCGTACATCCTCTTGAATCTAAAGTTGGTATCGAACTCGAATTACTAAAAATTTTAAATATATTTCCTTATGCGAAAAACGTTATATGCGATAACGAATCCGTTTTCAAATCCGTGTTCTTTAAAAATACTTTAGAAAGAAAGAAAATTGAACTATATTATGTACCAGTTAGTCATTCTACGACAAACGGACAAGTAGAACGTACTCATAGCAGAGAGAAAAAACTAAATGAGAGAACCAAATTTCCTCGTCTCCGTCTCTTCGAAACCTTTTACTCTCATTTTTTATAGCGTGTTGAATTCGTATCGGTGTATACATGTTTTCACCTCGGAAAAGAGTACACAAAAAAACGTCATTTCCGGGAAATGCGACATTTTTCATTTTTGTTTATTGATAGCCAAGAAGGCTATGTTTTTTAAAGTCTCATTATAATATTTGTAATTCTCATGATTTTTTTTTAATTTTGCTAACATCTTGTCGTTTTTATATCTACAAAAATACTCCTATAACTCAAATTAATTCTAGCAAAACATTTTTGTTTGTTAATAAATAACGGAAGAAGTTATACCCGTAGTTCGTGGTGAATTTGTTTTTCCCTTCTTTTTCTCTAATGTACAGATAGATGGCAGTAACAACCAAAAAAAAGAAAGGGTGTGTGCAGAAAGTGTTTACCAAGGTTAAGGCTTTTTAGATTAGACTTTACTTGTATATATGAACGAGTACATGTTTTTTATAAATGAATGTTATGTTTATTTCAATAGTAATACCTTAACTATTAACTTAACTACTGCATTATCTAAAATATACTGCATTGAATTATTTTACATTGAATTATAAAAGGCGGAAATAATAAAGTTCTATAGTTTACCGGGTATATTTATATAAAATATCCATATCTTCTGCAATTGCGGTATCAATCGATATTTTCTGGAACTTAGTGTTAACGTAACATTTATTTGTCATGAATTACTTTTTCAACTTTTTTATACACCATAAAAATCAATTATAAAATTTGGCTGTGATAATAATTACTTGAACACAGCATTTTCTATGTTTATAGTTATTCAGGTTTAGCCCTTAACTTTGATTTGCATTTATTTATGAATAGCCTAAAAAGTTTAGCAAACATCTATGAATAAGCCACAATGCACTTTCAGAAAAACTGTAGTTAGAACTTTCCCTGACAGATTTTTCCTTGTTGCTATATAACTGAAAGATAAGATATAAATACTTAGAACTGGAAAACTTATAAAAATGATGCATGAGACTTAAATTTTGGTTAAAGAACAAATTTGTATATTCTTTTCACAAAACCACTGAACTAGCGAGAATACAAATATTTTTAATTTTGTACAAAAGTACTTTTCGGCTTATGTAGTTAAGCCTTTAAAAGCAACACACTACCTTAGGGGAAAGCAGTAAGAATAGCTTATCACCTATTCACAAATCTTATGCAATGAAAATTGGCAACAGAAGTAACAAGTTGACGTGTTGAAGTGTCTATTTAAATCACTTATTTTCACCATTTTGGAAATGTCGTGAGTAATGTAAAGAAAATAAACAACGAGTACACACAAATAAAATAGGAATGGAAAAAAGAGATGAGAGTAATGTAAAGAAAATAAACAACGAGTACACACAAATAAAATAGGAATGCGTTGTTTTATTTTCATGATCCATGTTTACATTCTGTAACTCTCGTTTTCAATATTCCTGCAACTCTCGCATCGACAAAATTAAGTCGATAAACTCTGAAAATTGAAACAAATCTCAGTTTTTTTTGCATCTTTCAACGGTCTGAGCGAAAATTAAACGCATAAACGCAGCTAATAATACAAATAATAGTTGTAGTGCTTTCAAAGTTTTATGTTTCTAGGTCCTAATTCTCATTGGACTGTTGCACCACATAATTTATTTTACTTACTTAATGATTAAAACTGGCTTCAAATAACTATTAATTAATTAATTCTTTATCTAAATGCGTAATTTAGAATTTTTTCTAAATCTTCATTGTTCTGGCACCTAACAAGAGTAATTAATTTCACTTCATATTCGAATGATATTACTCTCAAACGAACACAATGAGAGTACCAAAAAGTTGTTCATACACAATTTTGAATTTTCTTTGAACACCTCTGAACAGCTGACTACATCCGCCATTTTTCAAAGGTGGTCGCCATTTTTAGAAGGTGGTGAGCAGAGAGAAAAGAGAGAAAAGTTTTTTCTCTCTCGTGGTGAGTATGTGCACAAACTTGCATAAGTATTTGTTCCCCACATTTTTTTTATATGGAGTTAATACATATGCAAGTTGGTGGCCAAATCACAGCTTGTAGGCAAAAAGAGAGCAACCGTCGAAGTTGGTTCTCTCTATTAGTTCTTTCTCGATGCTCATAGTACATTAATCGAAATAACACGCTGTATTAAAGCAGAATACAACATAATAGATGATAAGCAGGCAGTGCTAGAAGCAGCACATAAATATAACGAAACGGTTCACTCTGTAACAGGCCTAAAACCCCAGGAAGTGTTATTCAACAAGGTAAAACACAATCTTAGGGAGAAAGAAAAACAATTAAAAATGTTAAAGACACATAATGAAAATCGTGAAAGTAGAGAGTTTAAGAAAAACGAAATAGTTTATGTGAAAAACCACGGCACTGAAAGAAATAAATTAAAAAAGAGGTTTAATCGTAACAAAGTAATAGATGATAAAAAAGATCAAATATTAACTAACAAAGGTAAAATACATAAAGATAATATTAAATCGTAGATTTTTATTCTTTGCAGGAAATGGACTTCATAAAACATATTATTATTTTTATTACAATAAGAAATATTATTTTAATAAGATCAGATGTAATAGATTATTCTAGGAGTGAATATTTACTTATAGAAAATGGTAATACAGCAGTTTATAAAGAATATGGAACGTTATTCCACATGACAAACATTACTTATATTAATGAAATCATAGCGGAATTAGAAAAAGAATCAAACGTAGAAAACTTAAAGTGTGATTTTACCACCTTAAATTTAGACGAAAACGCAGAAATAATGTCAGAAATAACCTTAATGAGGACACTAATAGATGAAGTTAGAATTACCAGGTTCAAAAGAGCAATCAATACTATAGGAACAATACTTAGTTGGATATCAGGAGTACCTGACCATGATGATCATTCACTAGTAGAAAACAAATTAAATGAATTAAAAAATAAATTAGGTGGCGCAACAGTTCATGAAGAACCAGGGCCTAGTGACTTACAACTCTCAACCATTCCTGTGTGCGTGTAATGTTGTCAGAGATGGAAGGGACCTACAGTTTATATGCCGAATCCGAACGGCTAATTATTTTATAATAATTTATAATAATAATAACCAAGCAACTACCAATTCACAGATCTTTCAAGCTATCCAAGAAATTACTAAAGTTTTAAATACTGAAAAAAATACATTAAAAACAAGAAGATTACAAGAAAGAAACAAATAAATAATACTAGAGTTGCAAAACCTTATTCAAACTATTGCTTTAAGCAAAGCTACAGTTTTAAACCCAATCATATTAAATAAAAAAGATATTCAAAAAATAACAAATAATGAACATGGAACTATGTCAACATCCGATCTTTTAGATGTTAGTGATTTTAAGATTGTTCAAACTAAAGATGTCATAATAATATTAATAAAATACCCAAACATTTATAAAAATTGTAAAATATTTGAAACAAGAGCAATCGAACAAAATAAAGAAAAAATAATAATTGATAAGAATATAGCAAAATGCAATGAATCATTTTACAATATTAAGGATTGTAAACAAGAAATAAATTCATATTTTTGCAAAATAAATTATGAAAAATCATGTCTTTCATATTTATTAAATAAAATTCCGACCAAATGCAATAAAACAAATGAAATTCAAAAAGAATTTGAAATTATAAAAGATGGAGCAATTTTATTAAAAAATAACCACACTGTAAATAATAATAAAATTAATGGTATTTATTTAATAACATTTAACGAAACTGTTAATATAGATAATAAAAACTATACAAACCCTACTCAAAAAATACTTAGCTACATATATAAAAACACATGCCATAAATGACTATGTTGTTGAGTCATACATAATAGACCCAAATATTGAGCTAAAATTTAAGTTTGAGAATATCGACACATTAAGTTACTTAAATATAACAAAATCCAAGTCAGTTATTGGAATAAGTACTATAAGTATTGTAAT
Source organism: Eupeodes latifasciatus (assembly GCA_920104205.1). Taxonomy (NCBI): domain Eukaryota; kingdom Metazoa; phylum Arthropoda; class Insecta; order Diptera; family Syrphidae; genus Eupeodes; species Eupeodes latifasciatus. Next base: position 267,819 of record CAKKTC010000001.1, read on the forward strand.
ATTCGGCTTGGTCCGACAATTAAAACTTATTCGCACTTGTAAATAAAACACGATTTTTTACTTTATTTAAATTGTTCCACTTATTTATTGAACACTCAATTATTACGTTTCAAACACAGTCTTTACTTTCAATTATTACTTTTTATACACAGTCTTTACTTATCGCAGTTTACAACCAATAATAATCCGCTTCGCTTCCGAGCGCCTATTTATATACCTCAAATCGGTTCGAGAATCTACGAGGTTGTTCTCGATGCTTAACGAAGTTCTCCTCTTCATCACTAGATGCTTAACGAAGCTAGTTCTCCTCTCCACTAGATGTTGCCCCTTTCGAGGTTCTTGTATGCGCTGAATGAATTGAGTTCCCCTCTTAGCCACTAGATGTTTCTCGATGTTTAAAGAAGCTAGTTCTCCTATTAATCCGATATTAAAAGAGGTAAAGAGTGTATACACATTACAGTATAATTATCGTAATTATTATTATATTGTAATGTGTATACTATACACTCTTTATCTCTTTTAATATCGTGCAACATGTAGTGGCTAGGAGGACAACTCGCTTCTATAAGCATCGAGAAACATCTAGTGGCTAAGAGGAGAACTCAACATTCAGCGCATACAAGAACCTCGAATGGGGCAACATCTACTGATTAAGAGGAGAACTCGCTTCGTTAAGCATCGAGAATATTCAGCGCCTAAAAGAATCTAGTAGTTTCTCGAACCGATTTGAGGTATATAAATAGGCGTTCGGAAGCGAAGCGGTTCATTAGTGATTGTGAACTGCGATAAAGTAAAGACTGTGTTCGAAAAGTAATAATTGAAAGTAAAGACTGTGTTTAAAAAGTAATAATTGAAAGTGTTGAATAAATAAGTTTGGAGCGATTTAAAATAAAGTAAATTTGTGTTTTATTTACAAGTGTGAATAAGTTTTAATTATCGCACCAAGCCGAATATTACATTGGTGTCAGAATAAGGGATTAAAACTTATTGAGAATAAAAACAGTGATTGAACTATATTGTGTGAAGTAGTGAAGTTAAAAATAAATAAAAAATGAGTAAAGTTTTGAAAGACTTAACTGTCCCTGAACTAAAGGCCGAACTAAGCAAACGTGGCTTAAGTGGGACAGGCGTAAAAACCGAACTCGTTAAACGGCTGCAGGAATATCTGGAGCAGCAAAATGAAGACCCAGATACGTTTGCTTTCGAATTAGAAGCAAAAGTGGAAGAGGTAAATGCAAATGTTGCTTTATCTAACATGGTGTCAGTTCTTTTAGCCAAATTTGAAGAAAATAAAAATGATGTCCTGAAACAACTAGAAGCCCAAAGAAGCGACCAAAAGCAAGAACAGCAGAATGTCCTAAAACAACTAGAAGCTCAAAGAAGCGATCAAAAGCAAGAACAACAGAATGTTCTCAAACAACTAGAAACTCAAAGGAATGATGTCCTGAAACAACTAGAAGCCCAAAGCAGTAAAATGATTGCGACTCTGCAATAGATTGCCCCTGTAGTTTCAGATCGCACTCATTGCAAATTTGCAAATGTTTGCATGGTAATAAAACAATGTTAGGTTTCAAAACGTAACAGATTATGCATACATTCATAGCTTCCTTCGTCCCTTCTTCTTTTTCTTTATCATCTGCTTCTTCTCCCTCATCTTCACTACTTCCAACAGGATATTCTTCAAACATATCTTCGTAAGGTTCCATACCAATACAAACGTTATTTTTAACATAAACCATTCGATCTAAAAATCTCATTATATTAATATCACCGTTTTCAAGAAGCGCAGAAGCCTCCATTATATTTTTGTTTCTCTCTATATCGATTTTTGTCCTTGATTTGGTACCAGTAGTGCCACCACTTTCTATAAGCATAGAGAAATTACGGCTTTTCATAAATTCCTCTTCTTGAAGGACTTTAACAAATTTAAAGAAATTGACCTTTTTGGTCAACATTCGTCCAAGTATACTATTGTAGCCTTCAATATCGGATGTTGTCCTTGTTAGCTTTTTAAAAACTGAGAACTGTAGTGGCCCGATCTAAAAGTAAGTAATGGGAAAAAAACACTTTGAACGGAAATGAAGTAATTAAATGTGTTTTGTTATCGTTTGGACTTAGTTTTTGTTGTATGCTTATGCGCGAGGGCAAAACGGGGCGCGTGCGCGGCCACCCGACCGCAAAGCGCGTCGCGCCGCTCCCCTCCCCACGGTGGTTTCATAGTATCGGGTGATTTTTTAAGAGCTTGAAAACTTTAAAAAAAAAAAAAACGCATAAAATTTGCAAAATCTCATCGATTCTTTATTTGAAACGTTAGATTGGTCCATGACATTTACTTTTTGAAGATAATTTCGTTTAAATGTTGACCGCGGCTGCGTCTTAGGTGGTCCATTCGGAAAGTCCAATTTTGGGTAACTTTTTCGAGCATTTCGGCCGGAATAGCCCGAATTTCTTCGGAAATGTTGTCTTCCAAAGCTGGAATAGTTGCTGGCTTATTTGTGTAGACTTTAGACTTGACGTAGCCCCACAAAAAATAGTCTAAAGGCGTCAAATCGCATGATCTTGGTGGCCAACTTACCGGTCCATTCCTTGAGATGAATTGTTCTCCGAAGTTTTCCCTCAAAATGGCCATAGAATCGCGAGCTGTGTGGCATGTAGCGCCATCTAGTTGAAACCACATGTCAACCAAGTTTAGTTCTTCCATTTTTGGCAACAAAAAGTTTGTTAGCATTGAACGATAGCGATCGCCATTCACCGTAACGTTGCGTCCAACAGCATCTTTGAAAAAATACGGTCCAATGATTCCACCAGCGTACAAACCACACCAAACAGTGCATTTTTCGGGATGCATGGGCAGTTCTTGAACGGCTTCTGGTTGCTCTTCACTCCAAATGCGGCAATTTTGCTTATTTACGTAGCCATTCAACCAGAAATGACCAGACCATAAATCGGACGTAAAGCGCGAAACACATTTCGAACCGAACACTGATTTTGGTAATAAAATTCAATGATTTGCAAGCGTTGCTCGTTAGTAAGTCTATTCATGATGAAATGTCAAAGCATACTGAGCATCTTTCTCTTTGACACCATGTCTGAAATCCCGCGTGATCTGTCAAATACTAATGCATGAAAATCCTAACCTCAAAAAAATCACCCATTATTACCTTTCACAAACATTCACAAACATGATTATTTAAGTAAATTTATATTCATTTACATACCTTTCGTATCCAAAACTTCTCATAATAAGCCAAAAAGCTGTCAAAATTATTGGAAAATTCTTCGTTGGCTAGTTTTCGAAGCATACCAAATGCTAACTCGCTTAGGTGTTGCGGTAGCAAGGCCAATGCCAGGAATTTGTGAAGCAATATTGAAGCTTTTTGGTTGGACCTCACCAATTGCGCCAGCTTTTTATTTTTTGTTGTCAGGTTTCGCCGAAGAGCCTGACAGTAGTGGAACCAACAACCATGAAAACTAGCGTTAGGATAAACTTGCCTATTTTTGGATTATGACAAAACGCCCACTCTTTTTGGGCGATTTGACATTTTTGTTTTTTTGGGCGATTCAACATAATGTCAAATCTTCCAAAATTTTTGGGCGATGTGACATTTTTAAGTTTTGGGCGATTCGGTTTTGGGCGATTTGACACCCAACCAAAAAAATATGTACGTTAAATGGAAAAGATAATGGTAATACTTATAACTACGTTTTATACATTTTTTTAAAGACAACACTTTTTCTATTAGCTTGTTTTTAAATCAAGTCAAAACTATGCAAATTAGAATAGTTCGTTGAGATATTATATTTTTAATAAATATTTATTAATCCAATCATCTCAGAAGCCAACTTAAGACTAAAATCGAAAAACATTTTTGCTGTAAACTGTCATCAAATATGGTTAAACAAAGATCTTATGGTTTCTTATACATGAATCACTTATTAGGAAAACAACATGTTCCTACGTGATTGTATTGAAATGTAACATAATATTTAATATCATATTTTATGATCCAGAGGATTGTGCTTATTGCTTATTATTATATTTTGGTTCATATTTTCTAATTACTAATGGAACAGACGTGTGTTAATTTGCATAGTTTTTGAAAAAAATTGTTTTAAACTCAAAATTTGGGCAAAAAAGGTAAAAAAAAGGTTTAAAGTGTGATTTTTAAAACTTTAAGATTATTTACTATTGTTTTTAGAATGCATTGCTTATATTTGTTTTTGATCAAAAACTGAAAACTAGATGATTTTATGTCTTGTAGTTCTTGAAAAAATTACCAAAAAAAATATTTTAATTAAAATATTTTTTCCTTGCTTGAGTATTTACGTAGTCTTATTTTGATAGTAATAATCGAATATGGATTAAGGTATACCCGGAATAAATTGTTTTTTCTATAATCCAGCTTATTTAAATACAAAAGAAACTTTGGCTAGAAAACTTTGTGATTGAAAGTGGCAAGAAATTGTTAATTTTTAACTTCACTATATTCAAAAGTGTGTACTACGTATAATACACTTTTCAATTCAATAAAAAGCTATAATTGAAATATATTAGCAAAAATGTAAAACATTGTTGTTTTTTTTTTTTAAATTTAAATGTAATACAAAGACTTCTGATTCAGGTAAAATTATACATTCCAAAAATTATCTTTTTTGAATGTTATAATAATTCTTTTTTTCTCGAATTTAAAAACGATGACTATTTCTATTTCTAAAAGTATTTTGATAATTACAAAACAGTTACCAAGTTTTAACAATTTCACTATAAGTTAAGTTTTTCAAATAAAAAAAATGATAAAAGTGTGACATCACCTCAACATCACACATAACATAACTGTTTTTTTCTTCGAGGTGGGTTTGAAAACGTCAACAAAAATTCCAATGTTTGCATTTTTAAACATTTTTAATAGAAAAACAAATTTCATACAAAACAAATCTTCTCGCCCAAGAGAATTTGTCACACTACATCGTTGGATACTTTCACTATTTTGGATGCATAACAGCGGTATTGGCCAATACCGAGGGATTCGTAAGGGGTTTGTGTTTCACAACACTTTGTCGCAAGTTCATTTGGGTAAAAGATATTTTATCGTTTCAGGAACAACACCATCGTCATTCTCAATCCAGAACATAGAGGAAATATATTATCTAGAGTCCCGACCGGTACCCGTCCTACCTGAAACACCCTCAAATTTTATTCGAGGTGAACTCTTTCAAATTCACTATCGGTGAATACATGTGAGTGGTGAAAAAAAAGCAAAATGGGGGATTGGGCTGAAAAGAAACTTATGGAATTTTTGTGACCTGTCAAAAATGACAATCAATTTTGCAAAACAAAACAATGGGTCTCGGATTTTAAGAGTAAGTTTTTGTTAATTGTTTTGATATTTAATATAATTTCATATTTTTCAGACCAAAAACCTTTATAATGAAAAGAGTATATTGTTACGGTAAATTTTACCGCAACAAAAACCAGCCTTTGGCTGTTTTCTTTTTCTCGTTGTGGCTGCAAAATATCGGCAAAGTTGAGGGCAACCATGGTCTCATCAACCACAGGTGTACCTAGCCTTTATTTTGCAAAAGCAACAACAAAGCAGGTGATCGAGTTCGAGAACGGGAACGAGTTCTTTCGACAAGGTCGAAAATGCCGGCGGATGAGCCGAAGAAGTATGAGGTCAGGCGGACCCTTACTTTGACAGCAACAACAACATATTTTTTTTGATTTCAATGTTTCAATTCGTAACGTAAATTTACTAAATTATTAATGTACAAAATGGGTTTTTAACGCCGCGTTTTAAAGTAGCTTAATTTAACATTTGGTACGAAATTCACACCTCGAACCTCGCGCGTAATTAATAGTAATAGGACAATGCCTAGTTTAGACTTCTTCTCGATTTTTGTTTCTTAAAACTTTCTCGAAAAATAAGAATAGTTGGGAAGGGGTCTGAACTCGCCATTATGTTTCGGCAAGTTTTGGAAACTCATCCAACAACTTGTCGAAACCGTGATTGTGTGTGTGAAAGCAAAGTTTCGCTGAGAGTCAACAACGGTGGCTTTCCTGATGAGCGTAAAGCTTCCAAGAAGCCGCGATACCGTGACCGACAATCACGAAAACGGATGCTTGTGTTGGATGAATGTGTGTGTGACTGGAATGGACGAGGGAGGAAGAACATAGTTGGGAATTAGCTTGGAAGGCACTCTTGATAGAGCCTTACTAGCGGAAAGATTGAGACAAAAAAAAAATAGAAAAGAAAGTGTTCGAGGAATTGTGTGGAGAGAAATAAGAATCGAGAAGGAGGATATAGAAAAAGTTCGAGGAATTTAAAAAAAAAAGGAAAGGAATTGAGATTCGAGGATCGAGGTGTGAGGATCGGGAAAAAGAGGAAAATAGGAAGAAATAAAGATAAGTTATTTTGTTTCTGTCGTTTATTTGTTCTTTTCGAGTATATATATATTTTTCGAGACGCGTCCGGTATTAAGAACCCATTTTCTTTGTTTCATTTGAATTTTCTTTGGTTCTTTGTTTAACTTCAATTTCAATTTTATTGTAATTTTTTTTAACTTTTATTTTGAAAACATTTTGGGTTTTAGTCCAGGGATCTTCAATCCCACGGTTCCAAAGAAATAAATATTACATTTAAAACCAAACGTGCGTTGTGTCTTTGTTTACTATCGTTTCACTTATCATAAAGAGTTTTGGAATTTTCTTTTTCGGTTTTAAAAAAATTCCTGGCGCCCATTTTTACTGCAACGTACCCCACTGTAGGTACTTGCAATAACTTATTTCCAAATTGTAACAATTTGATTGATTTAGAAATCAATCAACATTGTTATAATTTATAAACAAATTCTTCCAAAAGAACCCAGCCCAGCTGAGCAGCCGCGGGTACAGCTTCGTCAACGAGCTGTATTGTTGCACTTTTTGTATTCTCTTTTGTGTCGCATTCGTACTCGATTGAGTGCGGGTTGCTCGAATCGTTGCGTGCGTCGTCGTTCGTCGCTACGCAGCCGTCGCGTCGTCGGTTTAGTTTGTTTTAGTTTTATTTTGATTATTTATTTTCATTCAAATAATTAATTAATATTAAATAATTTTAAAAACCCGTCCCTCGCGAGTGATAGAAAAAGTGTAGCAAATTGGAGCCCAACGTGTGGGGCCAAAGTAATTGGAAGAATTTAATTTTCGGTGGTAGATTTTGTGTCGTGTTTTTTTTTTCTATATTTGGTAAATAGAGCAATTAATTCCTGTGTTTTTTTTATAGGTGTTTATTCGAGGTGTTCTTTCGAGATGTTTTGTTCCTGGCAGAGATATAGGAAAAACTTATCAAGGGAGTTACCAGTGTTTTTGGTTGGTGCAAAAGACAGAAATGTCTGTTTTGGTTTTGTGAAAAATTTCATCGAGGGAGTTTACAAAGTGAAAAATCGCAAGTATTTTTTTTAATTTGTGCAATGTAAACTCGTGTTTTTAATTGTTCATATTTATTGTGTGGTGTGTCATTTTATTTAGTTAGATTTGCTTTTCTTTTCTTTTTTATTATTTATTTTTTTAAATTACTTATCGACATTTTGTCTTCGTAAATTTTTTTGTTGTTTTCTCTCTTTTTTGTGCAGCGATATAAATTCTCTTCTGTGCTATTGAAATCACTTGAGAGTTTTATCGCTCGCTACTTCGAGTGACTGGTTTAATTTTGAGTGATAGATTTTATTTCAAGAGAGTGTTCTATTTTTTGAGTGAAAATTTAATTTTTAAATTTTCAAAGAATTGAGTTCGTGTAGGATTTTGGTGTGACCATCCCAATTTTTTTCGATTACTTTTAGAATTTGTTAGGAAATAATTTTTTGTTTTGTTTTTTTAAATTATATTTGTTTTTAATTAATAACAATAAATTAATTCAATACTTAGAATTTTTAGTTTAGGGTTGCCAAGTAGTTGTTTTAAATATTTTTTATAAATAATTTTTTTTTCTTGAAAGTTTTTTGTGTCAGTTAAAATGAATATTGGTAGGTTAGCGCAGGACGAACTGGCCTACGAGATGAAGGTCAGGGGATTGAAAGTAGGGACAGTGGAGGAAATGCGGAAGGCATTAAGAACGTCGAGGTTACTCGTTAAGAGGAACTCGATGGAAGTTAGTTTAGTTTACCCCTTCACTTATGAAGAGGATGTTGAGGCAATAGAAACCAAGATTGAGGAAATTAGGGTCCTTCTTAAAGTACCTCCGAAGAATCCAAAGTCATCGGAGTTCATTAAGATAGTGACAAAGATTGAGTGGTGTATAGGCAGGTTAGCTAGGACACCTTGTGAGGCCGAAGATGAAGAAGATGAAGTTAGTTCACTTCGGAACAAATTTTTGTGTTTGCTAGGAGATCTCACTGGTGATAGTGAGAATAGCGATAGGGAAGAGGAAGTGGAGAAAACAAAGACTCCACTTAAGATTCAAACCCAACTTCGGGTACAAGTTGGTCAGACTCCCTGTAGTGGACGGTCTGCGTTAGGACTGGCCGAAGGAACATTGACTGAACCGAGGGGTGGTGACAGTAATCCTTCAGCCAGTGATATATCAGTTAGGGTTCCGTCAGAACTTAGGCTGGATAGGGCCGATGAGTTTTCTGAACAAAGGGTCGTTCAGCATAAACCCATCGAACGTATAGGGAAGTGGGGGGTGAAGTTTACTGGTGACTCAGGTGGAGCATCAGTAAATTCATTCCTGGAAAGAGTGGAGGAACTTCGTTTAGCTAACGATGTTCCTGAAAACCACCTTTTCAAATCCGCTTCGGAGCTTTTGGCTGGTAGGGCACTTATGTGGTTTAGGACGGTTAGGGAAGGTTTAGAGGATTGGCAGGAACTCGTCAAGGAACTCAAAGCGGAGTTCCTTCCTGCGAATTACGATGATCTCTTGTTGGAGGAGATTAATCGGCGTTCGCAGGGAAAGGAAGAAACTTTCGGCGCGTATCTTACAACAATGAGGACATTGTTTCGAAGATTATCGGAACCTTTGTCAGAGGGAAGGATGCTTTCGATATTAAGGAAAAATGTAGATCCCTTTTATCAGGTGCAGATAGCTAGTGCCAAACCAAAGACGGTTAAGGAACTTGCTATCTTAGGTAGGGAGTTAGATACCCTGAAGGTTAATGTTGATAGCTTCACCCCGCCCTCTAGAGGTAAAAATTTGTTGGAACCAGAGTGCGGTTACCAACCAAGTTCGTCTGGACAACACCGAGTAGCGGCTGTTGCTCCAGTTGTTGATAATCCATTCAGGCAGTCGGTTAGGTGTTACAAATGTAACAAAGAAGGACATTTAGCTTCGAGGTGTACAGTCCAGAAACGTTGCTTCGGCTGTGGAGCGGTAGGAGTTTATCGTAGGGATTGTAGGTGTTCGGGAAATGGGGATCGGGTCCTTGTGTCAGCAGGACAAGGAGTCCGTCGGCGTTAGGGAGGTCGTCTGCTGACGATCAGCGTGTAGGAGTTCAATTGAGTTTCACGTTAGCGGCAAATGGTAGGGACACTAGACCATACTTAGGAGTTAGGGTTTATGGAATCAAGTTTTTGGGGTTGCTTGATTCAGGAGCCTCCCGTACCATTGTGGGTGGTGACGGGTGGAAAATTTTTAAAGAGTTAGGGCTTAGGTTAGGAAAGAGTAGTGTTGGGTCAGTAGAGTTAGCAGATGGAGCAGGTGTAGGTGTAGCTGGGTCTGTTTCTCTACCAGTGGAGGTTGAGAACAAATCCTTTTTGATAGAATGTCTTGTCATTCCGAATCTTCCACACCAGTTGATCTTGGGTGCCGATTTTTGGGCACTATCGGGCATAGTCCCGGATTTGAGATCGGGGGTGTGGAATTTTTCTAGCCAAGAGAGATTGGCCTCGATGACAGACATGGTAGCTATTAGGGAAAAATCGGATTTGAACGATTCGGAAAATAGGAAGTTAGAATTAGTGTTAGGAGAACTTTTTAAATCAATGACCGAAGGTTTAGGGTGCACCAATTTAGTGGAGCACAAGATAAGGACGTCTGCAGAACCGATAAAACAACGATATTACCCTGTTTCGCAAGCGATTCAGAAACATATCGATCAGGAGCTCCAGGAGATGTTGGAAGCTGGAGTGATCGAGAAGTCGAAGAGCCCTTGGACATCGCCGATTCTTCTAGTTAAGAAGAAAGATGGCAGTTATCGGTTCTGTGTTGACTATAGGAAATTGAATGAGGTTACAGATAGGGATGCTTATCCACTACCATTTATTTCAGCAATTTTAGACAAGCTTCGAAACGCGAAGTACTTGTCTTCGTTAGACACTAAATCTGCTTATTGGCAGAAAGAAAAAAAGAATCGCGCAAGTACACAGCCTTTACCGTGCCAGGGCGTGGCCTGTTTCAATTTTGCAGGATGCCATTCGGCTTGCACAATTCCCCGGCAACTTGGCAAAGGTTTATTGACGACGTTTTAGGTCCCGATTTAGAACCGTTCGTCTTTGTGTACTTGGATGACATTATCATCGTCACCGATTCTTTCGATAGGCACCTAATAATTTTAAAAGAAGTTTTTAAAAGGTTAGGAGATGCAGGTTTAAAAGTAGGTAGGGAAAAGTGTAATTTTTGTAGGCCTTCTTTAAAATTTCTAGGGTATGTAGTTAATAGGAACGGGCTTCATGTTGACCCGGAAAAAGTGGAAAGCATGATTAGGATTCCTGCACCGAAAAATGTGAAGGAAATTAGGAGTTTTGTAGGGACAATTTCGTGGTACCGTAGGTTTGTACCAAATTTTGCAATTTTAGTTAGGCCTCTTACCGATCTCTTAAAGAAAGGCAAGAAATTTGAGTGGACACAAGAATGTGAGGAGAGTTTTAGGAAAGCCAAAGAGTGTTTGGTTACGGCACCGATTCTGACATGTCCGGATTTTTCAAGGCCGTTTGTTGTACAAACAGATGCGTCGGCCTATGGTATCGAGGCCGTATTATCTCAGGAGTTTGAGGATGGCGAAAAAGCCATATGTTATTTAAGTCGGTCATTGAATAGGAATGAAAGGAACTACTCTACGACCGAAAAGGAATGTTTAGCGGTCCTTTGGGCGATTGAAAAGTTGCGGCCGTATCTCGAAGGTGTTCGATTTACAGTCGTAACTGATCATCTTTGGTCTGGCTAAGCAACCTTAAGGATCCGCAGGGTAGATTAGCTCGTTGGGCCATTCGGCTCCAACAATTCGATTTCAAGATCATCCACAGAAAGGGCAAAGAACATGTCGTCCCTGATATGTTGTCGCGAGGAGTTCCAGAAGTAGCTGGTGTCTCTGAGGCGGATTCGGACCCTTGGGTGATTAAAATGAAATCACAGGTAGAAAAGAGCCCGTTAGAATACCCATCTTGGCGAGTTGAGAATGGGCGGCTCTATAAACATGTTAGGTTAAACCATATAGTCGTTCATGATAATGGTGAGGAGTGGAAGTTAGTGTTAGGGAAAAGTGATAGGACGAGAATCCTTAACGAGTGCCATGATGCTCCACTTTCAGGACACATGGGCGTTAAGAAAACTTTTGCTAGGATAGCAGAAAAATATTACTGGCCCAAAATGAGGAGTGATATTACGAGGTATGTTAGGAATTGTAAAATTTGCCAAATCGTGAAACCGGTGAATGAAAAACCAGCTGGTCTAATGACCGAACGAGTAGGCAATTCCCAACCGTGGGAAATGATTTGCGTGGACTTGGTGGGTCCATTACCAAAATCGTCGCGAGGGTTCGTGTATATTTTAACGGTCGTCGACTATTTTACTAAATTCCCATTGTTGTTCGCGTTACGGTCCGCAACGGCGAAAGCGGTATGTCGGGAGTTGGAAGAAAACGTGTTTCTTCTTTTCGGGATTCCTAAGTGGATCGTCTGTGACAACGGTCCCCAGTTCCGTGGCAAGGAACTGAAAACGCTTAGCGAAGCGTACGGGTCACAACTTCGGTTTACGGCGAATTATCATCCGCAAGCGAATTCGGCGGAACGGATTAATCAAATTATAAAGACTACGCTCCGGGCGTATGTTTCGGAAAACCAGCGGAGTTGGGATTCGCAACTGGCAAAAGTGGCCTGTGCAATCCGAACTTCGCAACATGAGGTCTTAGGTGTGTCGCCATACTTCGCAAATTTCAATAGTAGGAACATGGTAACTAGTGGCCATGAAGTAGGAATTAGGGATAGCGATAGGGACCAGGATACAACGGAAATTGAAAGGCAGTTTCGGAAACTGAGAGAGGACACAGCTAGGAAGTTGGAAGCAGCGGGAAAGAAGGCTGCTAAAACTTATAATTTACGTAGGAGGGACGCGCAATATCACTCGGGTGATCTCGTTTGGCGTAGGAACTTCGCGCTGTCCGATGCAGCAAATTATTTCGCGGCGAAGTTGGCGACCAAATTTGTAGGACCTTTCAAGGTCAGCAAGAGAATGTCACCTTGGACATATCTTTTGGTAGATGATCACGGTAAAGAGCGTGGGACGTGGCACGTTTAAGATTTAAAACCGGTTGTTGATGTTTGAGTCAAGTCCCTTTTGTTGTAGTATTTTTTTTTTGATTGTTCATTGTCATTTTTGTTTACTTAACGTGCCATACTAATGATTTTTTTTTTCCTTTTTCTTTTAAATGTAATGATGGTCCTTTGTTGTTGTTGTCTACCCCTGGCTGAGCCTTAGGAAATGGTTTGCTTTTCTCGAAAAGTAAACACATTTCTTGGGAGGTAAGGGTGGGATTTGTTACGGTAAATTTTACCGCAACAGCCTTTGGCTGTTTTCTTTTTCTCGTTGTGGCTGCAAAATATCGGCAAAGTTGAGGGCAACCATGGTCTCATCAACCACAGGTGTACCTAGCCTTTATTTTGCAAAAGCAACAAAGCAGGTGATCGAGTTCGAGAACGGGAACGAGTTCTTTCGACAAGGTCGAAAATGCCGGCGGATGAGCCGAAGAAGTATGAGGTCAGGCGGACCCTTACTTTGACAGCAACAACAACATATTTTTTTTGATTTCAATGTTTCAATTCGTAACGTAAATTTACTAAATTATTAATGTACAAAATGGGTTTTTAACGCCGCGTTTTAAAGTAGCTTAATTTAACATTTGGTACGAAATTCACACCTCGAACCTCGCGCGTAATTAATAGTAATAGGACAATGCCTAGTTTAGACTTCTTCTCGATTTTTGTTTCTTAAAACTTTCTCGAAAAATAAGAATAGTTGGGAAGGGGTCTGAACTCGCCATTATGTTTCGGCAAGTTTTGGAAACTCATCCAACAACTTGTCGAAACCGTGATTGTGTGTGTGAAAGCAAAGTTTCGCTGAGAGTCAACAACGGTGGCTTTCCTGATGAGCGTAAAGCTTCCAAGAAGCCGCGATACCGTGACCGACAATCACGGTTGTTGGATGAATGTGTGTGTGACTGGAATGGACGAGGGAGGAAGAACATAGTTGGGAATTAGCTTGGAAGGCACTCTTGATAGAGCCTTACTAGCGGAAAGATTGAGACAAAAAAAAATAGAAAAGAAAGTGTTCGAGGAATTGTGTGGAGAGAAATAAGAATCGAGAAGGAGGATATAGAAAAAGTTCGAGGAATTTAAAAAAAAAAGGAAAGGAATTGAGATTCGAGGATCGAGGTGTGAGGATCGGGAAAAAGAGGAAAATAGGAAGAAAAAAAGATAAGTTATTTTGTTTCTGTCGATTATTTGTTCTTTTCGAGTATATATATATTTTTCGAGACGCGTCCGGTATTAAGAACCCATTTTCTTTGTTTCATTTGAATTTTCTTTGGTTCTTTGTTTAACTTCAATTTCAATTTTATTGTAATTTTTTTAACTTTTATTTTGAAAACATTTTGGGTTTTAGTCCAGGGATCTTCAATCCCACGGTTCCAAAGAAATAAATATTACATTTAAAACCAAACATGCGTTGTGTCTTTGTTTACTATCGTTTCACTTATCATAAAGAGTTTTGGAATTTTCTTTTTCGGTTTTAAAAAAAATTCCTGGCGCCCATTTTTACTGCAACGTACCCCACTGTAGGTACTTGCAATAACTTATTTCCAAATTGTAACAATTTGATTGATTTAGAAATCAATCAACATTGTTATAATTTATAAACAAATTCTTCCAAAAGAACCCAGCCCAGCTGAGCAGCCGCGGGTACAGCTTCGTCAACGAGCTGTATTGTTGCACTTTTTGTATTCTCTTTTGTGTCGCATTCGTACTCGATTGAGTGCGGGTTGCTCGAATCGTTGCGTGCGTCGTCGTTCGTCGCTACGCAGCCGTCGCGTCGTCGGTTTAGTTTGTTTTAGTTTTATTTTGATTATTTATTTTCATTCAAATAATTAATTAATATTAAATAATTTTAAAAACCCGTCCCTCGCGAGTGATAGAAAAAGTGTAACAATATACAAGTTCACTTCATTGAATAAAAAGTAAGTCAAATTGCAGTGAAGAAGGTGTAACAATTATCGATTTTTTTTATAGCCTGTGTTTTCATTTAAGATGCTGCCTCTTACATACCATAATGCAATTTCCCTCAAGAAATCTGGAAGACAAAGCAAACAAGGCGCTGATTTACAGGTAAGTTTTATATTATATTTCTCTTAACAAAATAATATCAACGTTTTTAACGGCAGACGCTGGCCATTATGTGTTAATTTTTGTTGGAAGCACAAAAACACTTTTCTAAACAAATTGTGTGGATTGTAGACTTAGAGGTGCATCTCTCTGTCCAGTACCCAATTGCTGCTGTATCATCTACATATCTGCTTCCATCTCAGCGGCCATAGCTGCCGCAGGCGTTGACGGTGGAGGTGTCACCATCTGTACCAAAAATCAAATGCTTTCAATGCAACAAACTGCAGCAACACCACCAAGTCAATGATGCAAGTAGGCATTTCAACATTCAGTGTAGCCGACCGCTAACGCCCTTCTAGCAGCTGAGGTTTGGTGCTGGAACAACTCAACAGCAGTAACAGCAACTGCAGAGTAAGCAGGCAATTCAGGTTAGTTAATTAACTTGTGAGTGATCCAAACAGAAATATTTTAAATTATGATTCTTTAGGGCTTCCAACATACTCGACCTATTCATCAGCTGCCAGGAAATATAATGCAAGCCGCAAAAAAAAACGACTTTTTCAGTGGCAACAAAAGCAACATTTTCTGGTTCCACAAAGTACAACAGTGAGTGCGAATCGAAAGTTTTTTGTAAATTGTTTAGATATTTAATATAATTTGATATTTTTTAGAGCAAAAACCTTTATAATGAAGCAATTCAAGACTATTTCAATGAATAAACGATAAAGTAAGTCAAATTGCAGGTGTAACAATTATTGATTATTTGTATAGTCTTTATTTTCATTTAGATGCTGCCAATTATAGCATAATGCAGGAAGCAACTTCCCCCAAGGAATCCGGAAGGCAAAGCTTTGCTTAAATCAAGGCCGCTGTTTACAAGTAAGTTTTTTATCTCATATTCCCTATCAAAATAATATCAATATTTTTAATCACAGACGCTGGACATTGTGTGTACATTTTTGTTGGAAGAATAAGAATGCAATTTTTGTGGATTGTGAACTAAAACATGCATCTTTCTGTCCTCAATTGCTGCTGTACCATAATCGGCGACATCTGCCCCCATCTCAGCGGTCATAGCTGCCGCAGGCGTTGACGATAGAGGTGTCATAAAAATAAAAGGAGCAACAACACCACCAAGTCAATGGTGCAAGTAAAAGCTTCGACTTTCCGAAGTCGATCGCTAACGCCCTTCTCCCAGCAGCTGAGTGTTGGTGCTGGAACGACTCAACAGCAGTAACAGCAATTCCAGATTATGCAGGCAATTCAGGTTTGTTAATTGATTAACTTACGAGTGATCCAAACAGGAATATTTTAAATGATATAATTCTTTAGGGTTTCCAACATCATCGGCCAATGCATCATCCACCAAGAAATATAATACAAGCCGCTGCTCTAAAGAAAAGACTTGCAGCAGCAACAATAGCAACATCTTCTGATTCCACAGAGTGAAAGTAAAAGAAAAGAATTCAAATATGTATATGGTGATCAACTCGCAAATAATAAAAGAAAAAAGCTGAATTAAGTAGATTATATTTTTTTCTTTATTGAAGCATCAATTCCACAAAATTAAAAACTTTTTTTTCATCACGTTCGTACACAACGTATCCCTTAACTTTACAAAATGATTTTGCAAAGTACAATGTATCTTTGCATTTAAGCTACAGTTTAAATCATTTTAGTATTTGACTTAGTTTTCGTAATTTGTATATTCGTTATGAAAAGACTCATGTGTTTTCATTTGACTCTACCCAAAGTGTTGAAAAACTTTAAACGGATTTGGAAAACCATCACAAACACTTTTCAAAAATAGTTACTTCATGAGTTTTGATAGCCTCTAAAAGCTTTATACGTATGTTACGAGTATATCCAATAGCTATAATAAAAATAAATAAATAAATTAGGTGGCGCAACAATTCGTTGAGAACTAGGGCCTTGTGACTAACAATCTTACATTTTAGCGTTATTTTGAAGACGGTTTTGAACTTAAGCCATCAAAACCCTTCGAAAAAGTATAATTTGATAAAAATAAGGCTTTAGTGTCTATTATTTTTCCCATCACTGTTACTAAGAAAATAAAATACTCATACGTATTAAACAAAAGAATCAGTAACGCCAGACTATGTTATTGCTAGAAATGGTGGTATAGTGTAAGCTATTGTTATTGGAAAACCAAACCCATATATTTGTGAGTCACTGATACGCGATGGAATAGTTAAGCCCAACAGGACACTCATGATTGACGATAGGTGAAGAACGTCGCGACTTAACTTTTTATTGTTTTTTTTTGAATTTGTTCTTTTTTTTTATGTTCCAGATGCAACACAGATATTATGCTCGGAACCAATTGTGGATTTCAGACACTGCTGGTCGGCTCTGGAATTCATAAACCTGATTATGTGAAAGCTTTATTGGCAAAAGGCACCGAAGAAGCTATGAAACTTATTCCTGATTTTTACCTTCCCAAGTTGGGAGATCTCTTCAAATTTTTGTAAATAATCCCATTCTGGTTATTTATGCGTCATAATATAAAGTTCATTTACCTTCCCATGTTTACATTTTTAACGTACTTCAAAATTGAAATAAAATATAGACAAAATAAAGCAAATAAACTTTACAAAGTTTTTTTTTATTCACAATTGTTAAACAATTTGTATTGTTTTATTTGTATTAATTTATTTGTTTCGTTTAAATCTAAGATCGTTTCCGTTTGAGGCAACTTGCCGCAAGTTGGTTGTGTTTCATTTTTGTTATTATTATTTTTTGAGAGGTGGAAGTAATAATAATTAAAAATAAATTGCTTTTGAAATTAATTAGCTAAACACCAGCACACCATCATAATAAGCATTCAAGTTATATCTCTCTCTCTGAAATTCATTAACAAACGGTTTGTGGTGTGAAATGGGATTTTAAGAATGGAACTAGAAGTTGATTGGTTTGCCGAATGAAGCGGCGATGTTAGCTTCCCTAAGAGCTTCAGAGTTTGTCTATAAAGAAAATAAAGTTACATGAGGGCAAAAGAAATATTTAAAAGATAATTAACTTACGGGATGGGCATGGCAGACACGGGCAACATCTTCAGCAGATGCTCCATATTCCATGGCAAGAGCAGCTTCATTAATAATTTCACCAGCAGCCTAGAAAGTAACATCATACCATTATTATTTTCCTTACTCAAATCTTCCATTATTAAAAACTTACAGGTCCAATGATGTGTGTTCCCAAAATCCTATCTGTTGATTTATCAGCCAAGACTTTGACAAATCCTTCGGCTTCGTTATTGGTCTTCGCTCTCGAATTAGCCATGAATGGGAATTTGCCGACTTTGTATTCAACACCCTCTTGCTTAAGCATCTCCTGCATATTGGCAACAAAGTCCTCTACATTCAGATTTTCGTACCATGATGCATTGTTGACGACTCTGAAAGAAAGGTTATCAAAACGATTGAGTTTTTAAAGCGCATTAGGTTTCTATTATAGTTACCTTATAGGAGATAGGTCTTTTTTGTTTTTACTAGTGTCCAAAAGTACATCCTGATGATTCTTGAATATTCTATTAAGCTGTTTTTCTATAGCAATTAATTTGTCTCAATGACCGACGACCCTAGTTGGTTTCGTTCTGTTTTTTTTGCCACTAGGATCACCGATAAGACCCGTAGCTCCTCCATCTAACGCAATTGGAGTGTGTCCTCGCTGGCAATGCAGAAGTCCCATTATTACCAGGAGATTGCCAACGTGTAGACTATCGGCAGTTGGATCAAAGCCGGGGTAGATCGTATCTTGTTTACTTGTGAAAAGTTTTGTCATTTCCGGACTACCGTCTTAAGCCTAGTACGCTGCTGATGCGAAACGAAATTTTTCGGCGGTCTCCAAGTGCAGAGCGAAATTAAAACGAAAACCACAGCGGAAAAATATTTGTGGAGAGTTCTGTCTGGAAGTTGAAGTTCAATTTTAAGCCTAGTACGCTGCTGATACGAAACGAAAATTCCCATACAAAAATGACACGACGAAATCATAAACGAAAATATTCGAAAAATTTTTCAATAAATAAATAAAACGTCAAAATTTCGCAAGCAATTAATATACCGGGCAATTAAATTGAGAACGAAAAGAGTGGAGAATTGTACTACGAAATCTAGTACAGCTATCCACTAAAATGACACATTTCGTCGTTCAGCTGCGTACTGAAAAACGAAAAGCACAGCGAAATTTTTCGTTTATGATTTCGTCATGTTATTTTTGTATGGGAAATTTCGTTTCGCATCAGCAGCGTACTAGGCTTTAAGAAGAACAGAATGTAATTCATTACGATTTCTTGTAGTTTTTATAAACATACAAAACAATATACAACTTACCCAGCGGTGTCTGGAAAAAGATCCGGAAAGAATCCTCTATTAGCTAGAGCCAATAAGTTACGTTGGGAAATACTTCTTCAGATATGATGAAGGCACGTTTTAGATAGTTGACTTCGGATCATTTTGTATGAAATAGTTTATAAAATATAGATAAAACATTTGATCAGGAGTACTATTAACAACTTTGTTTTTATTAATTTTGACTTTTGTTATGATTTATTTAAATCGCAGAAATTGTATTTTGTTTTCCTTTTAATTTTCGTTGTCAAAATACTCACCTCGCTGTTGATCTGTCAAAACTGGGAACAACTCAAATTGGGCCACGTTCGCATTGCAGTTCTAGGGTGCGCCTATACTTTCTGCATGATTTTTTCTGTTTTTAGCGAAACTTTTCATAAAAATCACAGAATTCACCAAAAGCCCATAACAACTACATAGAATCTGGATTTTCCCATAAGAAATGCACGGGAGAACTAACACATGCTTATGCTAATGGGCAAAATTCTCTCAATTTAGTTTGTAGGCCGAAAGAGAGCAAACCCATTAAGTCGGGACTCTAGATAATATATTTCCTCTATGATCCAGAAAATCACCTTCATGCAGTACATTTGCTGCTTCAGCTTCCACTTCAGCTGGTCACAGCAATAGAAGTCCAACATGATTTTAGACAATCTGCGTAAGGATGCCGCTGGCAAAACAATCACCGACAAACACTTCATGCCACAAGGTGAAGGTGGATTCTTTGAGTTCATTTCATCGCCTCATATGTTCTTTGAAGTTGCTATGTACGTGGCTATCTCTGGGGTAATTCCAGGCAGTAGCACTTGGGCTTACATCATCATTTGGGTAATTGCCAATCAGGTAAAGTTGCAGGGCAATCATCGCTTGAGTTTCTCTTTTTAACTTTGTTTGTATCATTTACAGACTGAAAACGCTTGGCTTACGCACAAATGGTACAGAGAGAATTTAAAGATAATTTTTATAGGAAAATGCAAACATTGGAACTTACTTGGACGTGTTCTTACAAGTTTTTTTGATTTTTACTGAAAAGTGTGAATGCAACGTTCTTACTCACACTTCAAGGATTCCAGGAAGGTATAAACCATTCCTGTAGGTACATTATTGTACCAAGGACACTACCGAATGAGTTCCAATGTTTGAATTTTTAAACAATTTTGATAGGAAAATACAAATATTGGAACTCATTTATAACAAGGGGTATTACAAAAGTGTATCTGTCTCAGTTGCTTTATGATTTTATACTGCGGCTATAAAGTATTGCCTGCTCTATACTGTTACATATTTGTTTGCCACATGGCTTTGTTCAGAGTGAGATAGTAGATACTCTTGCTCAGGAGTATGATAGTTGCTTGTGACGTAGTGTCATCTATAGATATATACAAAAAAATACTTAAAACTAACTTAAATCTAGGTAGAAGCAAGATGCCGGTATACACAGTATACAACAGTATGCTTGTCTTCATAACACAGAGAGTGCGCATTATTGCGATATTTGGGTATTTACTTTGACATTATGTTAGGTACTTGAAGAGTAGCGAAAAGGAGAATATAGAGTAGTTTTAGATGTATCTTAGTTTCTGTGAATTTTTATGAATTTATAAAATTAGTTCTCCTTGACAGATAGAGAGTAGCTATACATAGAGTTTTAATGTTAAAAATGTTAGATTGTACTAAGCGAGAGGTACGGAACCGAAACTTTTGTAGTGAAATTTGTTTACAATTTGTTTTGACATTTCACTCGTTTGAGAATTGACAGTTCGTTAAGTTCATACTGTTTTTCGTTAAGCTCTCAGCTATTAAAAGTGATCGTGTTTAGTGACGCAAAATAATTTCCAAATTTATTATACGAAGAGTGTGTTCAGCCAAATATTTATAAAAAATATTTTTATTTTCAAACAATTTCGATTTGAAATTAACAACTTTCGCAATTTGCACATAAATATTTTTTTTAATTTATTTTATTTTCGAGCAATTTCGTATAGAAATAAATTAATTTTCTAACGATTTTCCAATTTTTTAAATTCAAAAACTGAAGTGCAAATTGAATAGTTTGGATAAACTAATTCTAATAAATAAATTATTTTTCGAAAGATACTAAATAAATAAATCAATTACAATGACGGGCAAGAAAAGGCAGCAATCACCTAAGAAAAGTGCAGATCTTGAACATTTGGTTCATCAGCGATTACAAATAAAAATAATATAGTTCGCATTAAAACGGGTCTTAAGGAAAAAACTTTATCGTTAAATCCAATTGAATTAGAATGTCGATTAGATATTTTAAATTCATATATTGATCAGTCGATGAATTGTCGGAAATAGAATCAGAAGATCGTACTGATGATTCCCGCGGTGAATTGGAAGACATTTGCGTTGGTGCTAAAGCACTACTTATTTCACATGTCAATAAAAGACGAAAGTCGAGTGTAGTTGATTATTCCTTCAGCAACCCACACCATTCACGACTTCCAAAAATGTCTTTGCCTAAATTCAGTGGAAAGTACTCTGAATATAAAAATTTTATCAGCATTTTCGAAAGTTTGGTAGACAACGATCCAATGCTTCCAGATATTGAAAAGTTCAATCATTTAATTTCCTGTTTATCAGGTGCAGCTTTAAGAACAGTTAAAGCTTTCCAAATTACAGAACAAAACTATCCGAAAGCATTAGCAAGTTTAAAAAAAGTCTACGACAATAATTGTTTAATCTTTGTCGACAATGTTTCAACACTTTTTGAATTGAAAGAAATTTCCAAACCATCCGCGTCTTCATTGTGAAGCATGATCGATACAGTGTCTGCAATTTATGATTCGCTTCTTTCATTGGGTGATGAAAAGAATATAACAAACGCGATCATTTACATACATTTAGTTATGTCAAAGGTGGATGCAATCACTAGGTCAAAATGGGAAGAACAATTAGATTTCAATACTCTCCCTTTATGGAAAGATTGTGAAGAAGCTCTTAATAAAAGATATCAGCATCTTTCTGCTGAAAAAGCTTCAAGTACAAAGTTCAAATCTTCCGATAAGCCATCCAAACCTAACCAAGATTCAAGTCGTTTAAAACATACAAGGTCCTCATTTTCTTGTGTAAACTCGCAACAAAATAAATCCAAATGCATATATTGCAAATCAAACGACCATTATATAACGACGTGTCAAAATTTTGCTGCATTGCCTGTCCAGCAAAGATTCGAGTATGCTAAAAGTGTTCCTATTTGCATTAACTGCCTTCGAAAAGGACACACAGTTTCGAAATGCAAAATGAGTCGATGCAGCGTTTGCAATCGATCTCATCACACATTATTGCACCAATACGAATCAACTTTTAATAATTTGCCGGCACAAGCTTCAACAAGTTTTCAAGCTATGCCTCTGTTTCAGCTGATAAAGTTATTCTTGCCACTGCAATTGTGCAAATAAAGGGCAGTTCTGGAGAATATATGACTGCTCGAGTATTACTTGATTCTGGCTCTTAATTAAACTTCATTACAGAAGAATTAGCCCAAAGATTAAAACTTCGAAAGGAAGAAAAACCTTTGAATCTGCTTGGCATTGGAAAGGCAAGTACTACAGTAAATATTCCTTCCAACATTCAACTAGCTGATCCGTATTTCAATAAGCCACAAAAAATTGACCTACTTATTGGAGCAGAAACATTTTTTGAATTGTTATCGGTTGGTCAAATTAAACAAGGTCCCGGATTTCCAACTACTCAAAAGACACTTCTTGGTTGGATAATATCTGGGAAATACCCCAAGGGTACAAATAACAATACCAAGCATTGCAATCTGGTATGTCAGTCTGAAGACTTATCAGATTTAGAAAAAAAGATACCAAAACATTGGTTATTGGAAGAATTTCCTGGAGAAACGAAAAAATATTTTACTCCAGAACAACAATTGTGTGAAAAACACTTTGTTGAAAATACAAAACTTTTGCCGACAGGTCGTTTTGAGGTAAAACTTCCCTTCAAATTATCCTCAAACTCGCTTGGATCATCATTCGAAACTGCCAAACGTAGATTTCTCGCACTTGAGCGCAAATTATCCAAAAATAGCGATTTGAGAGGAATGTATATGGATTTCATGAAAGAATACATTTTGTTGGGTCATATGTCACTATTTCATTCCACATCAGTGTGTTTTGCATACTAAGTTGAGAGTTTTTTTCGACGCCTCAAGTCGAACATCTTCTCAACTATCACTGAATGGCATCTTGATGGTTGTTCCGTTTTCGTACACACAAATATGCCATTACGGCTGATATTACGAAAATGTACCGGCAAGTTCTTGTTGCTGAAGAGCACACGAGTTACCAGCTCATAGTGTGGAGGCAGCATCCGTCCAAACTATTCCAAATCTTTCGCTTAAACACTGTAACGTATGGTACTTCTCCAGCGCCATTTTTAGCGATACGGTGTTTAAAGATGTTCGGCGATGCTAACGAATCTTCTTTCCCCACAGGGTCAGATATAATTCGAAGAGATTTCTACGTTGATGATTTCTTAACTGGTGCTGATAATCTCGAAACCCTTAAAATAATGAAATTCGAGATTCAAGAAATCCTCACAAAAGGAGGGTTTCAATTAGCCAAGTGGTTTTCAAATCATCCAGAGCATCTAAATACGGAGAGTTAATGATTCAGATTACAGAAAAACTCTGGGAATTTGTTGGCACCCAAAAGGAGATACATTCAACTTCAATTTGGACAATAATTTCCATGATCTACGAGCTACTAAGAGAAACATATTATCAGTTTCTGCTCGTCTTTTCGATCCTCTTGGTTTGTTATGCCCCATAGAAGGCATTCAATCCTTGGAAACACGCCGTAAATATTTTGATGTCATGTTTGTAAGCGATTTAATTAATTATAAAATCAATTGCCCTGATTTACTTTCGTTAGTGGGTTTTCACGTTCCAAATCGTACCTTACGAAATAATCGTTTATTTTATGTTCCTTTTCATAGGGTTAACTATGGAACCAATGAACCCTTAACTCTCTGTTTAAGACAAGCTAACTCTTTGTGTAATGTCATTGATTTTAATTTATATATGAGTAGAGATTGTTTTAAAAAAAGGTTGTTACTAAGTCTCAATCTCGGTGGTTAGTATTTATGTACTTATTTTGTTATATTTTTACCTATATTGCTAAATATTTTTAAGTAGTCTTTAAGAGCTGTGTCTCTGCTTGATGAATAAATAATGATAATAATAATAAAAAGCCAAAATCTTATTACAAGAACTTTGGGTTGCAAAAATTGATTGGGAGGAGTCGATTCCATTGCCGACTTGATACAAGTTGGCAAAATTTCAAAACCAATTTATCTCAACTTGGCGAGATAAAAATTCCAAGATTTGTCGAAACTCATTCGAACGCAAAAATTCAAGTTCATGGTTTTGCCGATGCTTCGACGAGAGCTTACGGTTGTTGTATTTACATCCGAAGCCAAAGCACGGCCGGTATCAAGTCGACGCTATTAACTGCAAAGTCTAGGGTGGCGCCTTTGAAAACGAAATCGATCCCTCGATTAGAACTTTGCGCAGCGCATACTCTTGCTAAGTTATGGACAAGAGTAGAGGCAATGTTGAGTTTTGACGTCGAACAAGTTATTTTCTGGACCGATTCTAAAATAACTTTGCATTGGATAAAAACATCCATCTACGCTTGCAACCTTTGTTGCAAATCGTGTGTCCGACAGAGTGGACACAAAAAGTATCATTGAAACATGTACCAACAAAACAAAATCCAGCAGACATTCTGTCAAGAGGCTGTAACGTTGAAGAAATCAATGCTAATTTGGTTAAAAGGTCCACAGTTCTTATTAAACGAACAATCATCGTGGCCGGTCAATTCGCATTTTGAATTGTCTCCAGAAGATAAAGCTTTGGAGAAACGAAAAACAAACACAGCTCTAATAGCAGTAAAAAAACCTCGAACTAAACTTCTAGATTTCATAGAAGAAGAATCCTCATATAATGACCTTATTACTACGTTTGCTTATATAATGCGATTCTTTAAAATATCAAAAAACAAAACAGAAAGAATATTTGAAGAATTGCCAACGGCAAAAGAAATTAACTTGGCGTTTCTAAGAATAGTTGAAATCGTCGAAAGTTATGAATTCCCAGAAGAAATTGAAAAACTTCGTAGGAAAATAACTCTTCAAAGTAGTTTCCAAAAACTTAATCCGTTTATTCATGAATTTCAAGATAACGAATTTTCATTTTCGCTGATTCGTGTAGGTGGCCGTCTTTTGAACGCCCCAATTGAATATGATGCAAAATTCACGCTTTTTTTAAGCAAAAATTCACTATTTGTAAAAACGTCCTTAACGTATTTGCATTGAACAAATTGACATGCTGGAGCTCAAGCTATGGTGGCATTGCTTCGTGAAAAGATTTGGCTAATAAATGCCAAAGAAGCTTGCCAAAAGGTTGTGCTACAATGTATAAATTGTTTTAAGTACAAACAAAAATTACTCACACAAATAATGGGTAATCGAAAGATAATGTATTGACCAATGAATATTTACTTATGTGTATTGAAAAAATTAGGTTTTCCTTCGGCTTTTTTGGTCACTTTGATCGTTGCAATGAAACAAGGTTGTTACATTCGCTTTTCCCGACGTTTCGGCAGGGGTTGCTGCCTTCCTCAGGGGAACTTTATTGCACATGAAATACAAAACACATAGTACAATATTGTGGACAACAAGAATAAGAAAAAACTTACAATTTAACAATCAAATTTTAAAACAGTGTACAAAAAACACTTCTAATTAAGAAGTTCAGTCTATAACTACAAAAAGAAAGAGAAAACTTTTATGAGGAAACAAGGGAGCAGTATACAGATGATATACTCTGTGTGTCTTGCTTGCGATTCATATTGTTTTTGTTGTTCAGGATGTGGAGCGTTTCGAGCGTATATCGCTTAGAGGTGTGTTTTTCCGTTTGAAGAACTTTAACACCATCGAAATCCGGAGAATGACCTTCGTCTATTGAATGGGCCGCCAATGCGGTTTTAGCCAGGTTATTGATTTGTCAGATTTGTGGTTGGACAATCTTTGGCGCAAGAATTGTTTTGTGGTTCCGATGTAGCAAAGGTTACATGTTTCGTCAGGTTTACCTTTGCAGTTTATTTTATAAATGACATCAGTGCATTTATCTCTGTCTATTTTGGTCTTTAGTTTGGTGAAAAGGTCTCTAATTGTCTGGTTAGATTTGAAAGCCAATCGGACATCTTGGATGTTTTTGGTGACAACTTGCTTAAAACTCTCAGCCAGTTTTGGAACGTAAACAATGCTTTTAAAGTATCCTTTGTTGTTATCCTCACTTTGTTGTTTAGCGCGTCTGCATTGTTGTTGTAAAATTAAGCCGCGAATAATTGCTGGCGGGAAACCGTTGTCGCTTAAAATTTTGGTCACTTTGATGGTATTTGAATGGTGGAATCTTTCGTCACTTAACGTGAAAACTTTGTTAATTAAATTGGAAGCTGTGTTGAAGATTATGTGTTTGGCTTGGTTGGACCGGAAGTTGATCAGACGTCCTGATGCTGTTGGTTTTTGAAACCAATCAAACGACAATTGGGTGTCCATACGGTATATTTTGACATCAAGGAACGATATAGAACTGTTATTTTCGTTTTCAACAGTGAACTGTATTTTGGAGTGGAATCCGTTTAGGATCAATAATAAATCTGCGACTTTATCCTTGTCCATAACCGCAAATATGTCATCAACATATTTCACTATAAAATTTGGCTTTGCATTACATCCAGTTAAACATTCGTCAAGTAAATGGTCCATTACCAAATCAGCAATAGTGGGCGAAAGAGGGTTGCCCATTGGCATTCCAAAAATTTGTTTGTAGATAATGTCCTTAAACTGCAAATAGTTGTTGTCTTTCAAGCAAAAATCCATGATTTCAACAAATTTAGTTTGGCTAATGTTGGTATGTCTGCTAATCGTATCCCATTTCTTTTTAATAATATTAATAGCCAATTGTACTGGGATGTTAGTAAATAATGAAATAACATCAAACGAGACCAATACATCATTACTTTGTAATTTAACATTTTTCGCTTTGTCAACAAATTCGTAAGAATTTTTTACAGTGTATTTTGTTTCGTTCGTCACTGATTGTAAAATTCTACCAACAAATCTAGAAAGCTCATAGCATGGTAAATTCAAAGATGATACAATAGGCCGCATAGGCATGCTTGGTTTGTGCGTTTTTGGTAGTCCGTAGATAGAGGGAAGCTGCGCGGTGTATGTTTTCATTTCGTTATTTTGCTTATCATCTATGTGTTTGTTGTTGTTGAGCCACTTAACCAACTCATTGTTTCGGTTTTGTAGTGTTGTTGTTTGGTTATGTCTAACACGCCAATACGTACTTCGGTCAGAGAGAAGTACACTCATTTTGTCATCGTATTCATTACGCTCCATCGCTACAGTCACATTGCCTTTGTCCGCTGAGAGAATAATAATATGTTCGTTTTGCTTAAGGAAGGAGATAGCTTGTTTATTGACGTTGTTTTGACTACGTTGAAACGAGTGCAACATATTACCATACTGTGCTCTGATCTGTTCTTGTTCCTTTTCGTCTTTCACTTCTCGTATTACTTCTTCTCCATCGGCTATTAACTGAAACAGAGGGAATGTTTTTTTGTCTATTGGTAGCGCAAATTTTTTTCCTAATGACAAAAGCCATTTAATTTCTAGAGGAAATTTGATGGTGGTTCTGTTATCAAACCATTTTTCGTGGAATACGATGTTGAATTTTTTCCACAGAGCCGATTTTAAGTCGTCTATTTTTTGAATGTTCATTTGTTGTTTACTATTGTATATGTCTCGAAAAATTGTTTTTGTTTCGTTGTGAATTGTTTATATTCATGTGAAGATAAATTTTCTTTGATGCGTTGGTCATGGAAGCAGAATGAATTTTGTATGCGTTTAAGCTTGTGGTGCATTTCCGAAATTTCAAGGTTAAGCACTTTCATGTGGAATTCGAGTTGAATTTTGTCATAGATATGGAAAGATTATTTGCTGGGGAAAAGTTGTTGTGTGCTTTTAGACGAGTTATTTATATGATTCGGGATTAGTCTAGATTGTCGGCAAATGAGAAGAAATTTGAGGGATTGTTTGTGTGAGGCTAATTTTCTCTGGGAGTTGCTGTATTGTTTCATGTTGTCACAAACTTGTCTGTCGTATTTATATTTAATGTGTTCATAAAAGTTCTTCACTGTGATGTTGTCTTCTGCTCGGCAAGCCGTCCGTATTGAAATTGAAAGATAATGTATTGACCAATGAATATTTACTTATGTGTATTGGAAAAATTAGGTTTTCCTTCGGCTTTTTTGGTCACTTTGATCGTTGCAATGAAACAAGGTTGTTACATTCGCTTTTCCCGACGTTTCGGCAGGGGTTGCTGCCTTCCTCAGGGGAACTTTATTGCACATGAAATACAAAACACATAGTACAATATTGTGGACAACAAGAATAAGAAAAAACTTACAATTTAACAATTAAATTTTAAAACAGTGTACAAAAAACACTTCTAATTAAGAAGTTCAGTCTATAACTACAAAAAGAAAGAGAAAACTTTTATGAGGAAACAAGGGAGCAGTATACAGATGATATACTCTGTGTGTCTTGCTTGCGATTCATATTGTTTTTGTTGTTCAGGATGTGGAGCGTTTCGAGCGTATATCGCTTAGAGGTGTGTTTTTCCGTTTGAAGAACTTTAACACCATCGAAATCCGGAGAATGACCTTTGTCTATTGAATGGGCCGCCAATGCGGTTTTAGCCAGGTTATTGCTTTTGATGTCAGATTTGTGGTTGGACAATCTTTGGCGCAAGAATTGTTTGGTGGTTCCGATGTAGCAAAGGTTACATGTTTCGTCAGGTTTACCTTTACAGTTTATTTTATAAATGACGTCAGTGCGTTTATCTCTGTCTATTTTGGTCTTTAGTTTGGTGAAAAGGTGTCTAATTGTCTGGTTAGATTTGAAAGCCAATCGGACATCTTGGATGTTTTTGGTGACAACTTGCTTAAAACTCTCAGCCAGTTTTGGAACGTAAACAATGCTTTTAAAGTATCCTTTGTTGTTATCCTCACTTTGTTGTTTAGCGCGTCTGCATTGTTGTTGTAAAATTAAGCCGCGAATAATTGCTGGCGGGAAACCGTTGTCGCTTAAAATTTTGGTCACTTTGATGGTATTTGAATGGTGGAATCTTTCGTCACTTAACGTGAAAACTTTGTTAATTAAATTGGAAGCTGTGTTGAAGATTATGTGTTTGGCTTGGTTGGACCGGAAGTTGATCAGACGTCCTGATGCTGTTGGTTTTTGAAACCAATCAAACGACAATTGAGTGTCCATACGGTATATTTTGACATCAAGGAACGATATAGAACTGTTATTTTCGTTTTCAACAGTGAACTGTATTTTGGAGTGGAATCCGTTTAGGATCAATAATAAATCTGCGACTTTATCCTTGTCCATAACCGCAAATATGTCATCAACATATTTCACTATAAAATTTGGCTTTGCATTACATCCAGTTAAACATTCGTCAAGTAAATGGTCCATTACCAAATCAGCAATAGTGGGCGAAAGAAGGTTGCCCATTGGCATTCTAAAAATTTGTTTGTAGATAATGTCCTTAAACTGCAAATAGTTGTTGTCTTTCAACCAAAAATCCATGATTTCAACAAATTTAGTTTGGCTAATTTTGGTATGTCTGCTAATCGTATCCCATTTCTTTTTAATAATATTAATAGCCAATTGTACTGGGATGTTAGTAAATAATGAAATAACATCAAACGAGACCAATACATCATTACTTTGTAATTTAACATTTTTCGCTTTGTCAACAAATTCGTAAGAATTTTTAACAGTGTATTTTGTTTCGTTCGTCACTGATTGTAAAATTCTACCAACAAATCTAGAAAGCTCATAGCATGGTAAAATCAAAGATGATACAATAGGCCGCATAGGCATGCTTGGTTTGTGCGTTTTTGGTAGTCCGTAGATAGAGGGAAGCTGCGCGGTGTATGTTGTCATTTCGTTATTTTGCTTATCATCTATGTGTTTGTTGTTGTTGAGCCACTTAACCAACTCATTGTTTCGGTTTTGTAGTGTTGTTGTTGGGTTATGTCTAACACGCCAATACGTACTTCGGTCAGAGAGAAGTACACTCATTTTGTCACCGTATTCATTACGCTCCATCGCTACAGTCACATTGCCTTTGTCCGCTGAGAGAATAATAATATGTTCGTTTTGCTTAAGGAAGGAGATAGCTTGTTTATTGACATTAAGCACATATTTGGCAAACTGGTCGTTGTTTTGACTACGTTGAAACGAGTGCAACATATTACCATACTGTGCTCTGATCTGTTCTTGTTCTTTTTCGTCTTTCACTTCTCGTATTACTTCTTCTCCATCGGCTATTAACTGAAACAGAGGGAATGTGTTTTGGTCTATTGTTGACAAAGCGAAAAATGTTAAATTACAAAGTAATGATGTATTGGTCTCGTTTGATTTTATTTCATTATTTACTAACATCCCAGTACAATTGGCTATTAATATTATTAAAAAGAAATGGGATACGATAAGCAGACATACCAAAATTAGCCAAACTAAATTTGTTGAAATCATGGATTTTTGGTTGAAAGACAACAACTATTTGCAGTTTAAGGACATTATCTACAAACAAATTTTTTGAATGCCAATGGGCAACCCTCTTTCGCTCACTATTGCTGATTTGGTAATGGACCATTTACTTGACGAATGTTTAACTGGATGTAATGCAAAGCCAAATTTTATAGTGAAATATGTTGATGACATATTTGCGGTTATGGACAAGGATAAAGTCGCAGATTTATTATTGATCCTAAACGGATTCCTCTCCAAACTACAGTTCACTGTTGAAAACGAAAATAACAGTTCTATATCGTTCCTTGATATCAAAATCCACCGTATGGACACTCAATTGTCGTTTGATTGGTTTCAAAAACCAAAAGCATCAGGACGTCTGATCAACTTCCGGTCCAACCAAGCCAAACACATAATCTTCAACACAGCTTCCAATTTAATTAACAAAGTTTTCACGTTAAGTGACGAAAGATTCCACCATTCAAATACCATCAAAGTGACCAAAATTTTAAGCGACAACGGTTTACCGCCAGCAATTATTCGCGGCTTAATTTTACAACAACAATGCAGACGCGCTAAACAACAAAGTGAGGATAACAACAAAGGATACTTCAAAAGCATTGTTTACGTTCCAAAACTGGCTGAGAGTTTTAAGAAAGTTGTCACCAAAAACATCCAAGATGTCCGATTGGCTTTCAAATCTAACCAGACAATTAGACACCTTTTCACCAAACTAAAGACCAAAATAGACAGAGATAAACGCACTGACGTCATTTATAAAATAAACTGCAAAAGTAAACCTGACGAAACATGTAACCTTTGCTACATCGGAACCACAAAACAATTCTTGCGCCAAAGATTGTCCAACCACAAATCTGACATTAAAAGCAATAACCTGGCTAAAACCGCATTGGCGGCCCATTCAATAGACAAAGGTCATTCTCCGGATTTCGATGGTGTTAAAGTTCTTCAAACGGAAAAACACACCTCTAAGCGATATACGCTCGAGACGCTCCACATCCTGAACAACAAAAACAATATGAATCGCAAGCAAGACACACAGAGTATATCATCTGTATACTGCTCACTTGTTTCCTCATAAAAGTTTTCTCTTTCTTTTTGTAGTTATAGACTGAACTTCTTAATTAGAAGTATTTTTTGTACACTGTTTTAAAATTTAATTGTTAAATTGTAAGTTTTTTCTTATTCTTGTTGTCCACAATATTGTACTATGTGTTTTGTATTTCATGTGCAAAAAAGTTCCCCTGAGGAAGGCAGCAACCTCTGCCGAAACGTCGGGAAAAGCGAATGTAACAACCTTGTTTCATTGCAACGATCAAAGTGACCAAAAAAGCCGAAGGAAAACCTAATTTTTCCAATACACATAAGTAAATATTCATTGGTCAATACATTATCTTTCAATTTCAACATCGGACGGCTTGCCGAGCAGAAGACAACATCACAATGAAGAACTTTTATGAACACATTAAATATAAATACGACAGACAAGTTTGTGACAACATGAAACAATACAGCAACTCCCAGAGAAAATTAGCCTCACACAAACAATCCCTCAAATTTCTTCTCATTTGCCGACAATCTGGACTAATCCCGAATCATATAAATAACTCGTCTAAAAGCACACAACAACTTTTCCCCAGCAAAGAATCTTTCCATATCTATGACAAAATTCAACTCGAATTCCACATGAAAGTGCTTAACCTTGAAATTTCGGAAATGCACCACAAGCTTAAACGCATACAAAATTCACTCCGCTTCCATGACCAACGCATCAAAGAAAATTTATCTCCACATGAATATAAACAATTCACAACAAAACAAAAACAAGTTTTTCGAGACATATACAATAGTAAACAACAAACGAACATTCAAAAAATAGACGACTTAAAATCGGCTCTGTGGAAAAAATTCAACATCGTATTCCACGAAAAATGGTTTGATAACAGAACCACCATCAAATTTCCTCTAGAAATTAAATGGCTTTTGTCATTAGGAAAAAAATTTGCGATACCAATAGACAAAAAAACATTCCCTCTGTTTCAGTTAATAGCCGATGGAAAAGAAGTAATACGAGAAGTGAAAGACGAAAAAGAACAAGAACAGATCAGAGCACAGTATGGTAATATGTTGCACTCGTTTCAACGTAGTCAAAACAATGACCAGTTTGCCAAATATGTGCTTAATGTCAATAAACAAGCTATCTCCTTCCTTAAGCAAAACGAACATATTATTATTCTCTCAGCGGACAAAGGCAATGTGACTGTAGCGATGGAGCGTAATGAATACGATGACAAAATGAGTGTACTTCTCTCTGACCGAAGTACGTATTGGCGTGTTAGACATAACCCAACAACAACACTACAAAACCGAAACAATGAGTTGGTTAATTGGCTCAACAACAACAAACACATAGATGATAAGCAAAATAACGAAATGACAACATACACCGCGCAGCTTCCCTCTATCCACGGACTACCAAAAACGCACAAACCAAGCATGCCTATGTGGCCTATTGTATCATCTTTGAATTTACCATGCTATGAGCTTTCTAGATTTGTTGGTAGAATTTTACAATCAGTGACGAACGAAACAAAATACACTGTAAAAAATTCTTACGAATTTGTTGACAAAGCGAAAAATGTTAAATTACAAAGTAATGATGTATTGGTCTCGTTTGATGTTATTTCATTAATTACTAACATCCCAGTACAATTGGCTATTAATATTATTAAAAAGAAATGGGATACGATTAGCAGACATACCAAAATTAGCCAAACTAAATTTGTTGAAATCATGGATTTTTGGTTGAAAGACAACAACTATTTGCAGTTTAAGGACATTATCTACAAACAAATTTTTGGAATGCCAATGGGCAACCCTCTTTCGCCCACTATTGCTGATTTGGTAATGGACCATTTACTTGACGAATGTTTAACTGGATGTAATGCAAAGCCAAATTTTATAGTGAAATATAATTGATGACATATTTGCGGTTATGGACAAGGATAAAGTCGCAGATTTATTACTGATCCTAAACGGATTCCTCTGCAAACTACAGTTCACTGTTGAAAACGAAAATTACAGTTCTATATCGTTCCTTGATGTCAAAATATACCGTATGGACACTCAATTGTCGTTTGATTGGTTTCAAAAACCAACAGCATCAGGACGTCTGATCAACTTCCGGTCCAACCAAGCCAAACACATAATCTTCAACACAGCTTCCAATTTAATTAACAAAGTTTTCACGTTAAGTGACGAAAGATTCCACCATTCAAATACCATCAAAGTGACCAAAATTTTAAGCGACAACGGTTTCCCGCCAGCAATTATTCGCGGCTTAATTTTACAACAACAATGCAGACGCGCTAAACAACAAAGTGAGGATAACAACAAAGGATACTTCAAAAGTATTGTTTACGTTCCAAAACTGGCTGAGAGTTTTAAGCAAGTTGTCACCAAAAACATCCAAGATGTCCGATTGGCTTTCAAATCTAACCAGACAATTAGACACCTTTTCACCAAACTAAAGACCAAAATAGACAAAGATAAACGCACTGACGTCATTTATAAAATAAACTGTAAAGGTAAACCTGACAAAACATGTAACCTTTGCTACATCGGAACCACCAAACAATTCTTGCGCCAAAGATTGTCCAACCACATATCTGACATCAAAAGCAATAACCTGGCTAAAACCGCATTGGCGGCCCATTCAATAGACAAAGGTCATTCTCCGGATTTCGATGGTGTTAAAGTTCTTCAAACGGAAAAACACACCTCTAAGCGATATACGCTCGAAACGCTCCACATCCTGAACAACAAAAACAATATGAATCGCAAGCAAGACACACAGAGTATATCATCTGTATACTGCTCCCTTGTTTCCTCATAAAAGTTTTCTCTTTCTTTTTGTAGTTATAGACTGAACTTCTTAATTAGAAGTGTTTTTTGTACACTGTTTTAAAATTTAATTGTTAAATTGTAAGTTTTTTCTTATTCTTGTTGTATTTCATGTGCAATAAAGTTCCCCTGAGGAAGGCAGCAACCTCTGCCGAAACGTCGGGAAAAGCGAATGTAACAACCTTGTTTTATTGCAACGATCAAAGTGACCAAAAAAGCCGAAGGAAAACCTAATTTTTCCAATACACATAAGTAAATATTCATTGGTCAATACATTATCTTTCAATTTCAACATCGGACGGCTTGCCGAGCAGAAGACAACATCACAATGAAGAACTTTTATGAACACATTAAATATAAATACGACAGACAAGTTTGTGACAACATGAAACAATACAGCAACTCCCAGAGAAAATTAGCCTCACACAAACAATCCCTCAAATTTCTTCTCATTTGCCGACAATCTGGACTAATCCCGAATCATATAAATAACTCGTCTAAAAGCACACAACAACTTTTCCCCAGCAAAGAATCTTTCCATATCTATGACAAAATTCAACTCGAATTCCACATGAAAGTGCTTAACCTTGAAATTTCGGAAATGCACCACAAGCTTAAACGCATACAAAATTCACTCCGCTTCCATGACCAACGCATCAAAGAAAATTTATCTCCACATGAATATAAACAATTCACAACAAAACAAAAACAAGTTTTTCGAGACATATACAATAGTAAACAACAAACGAACATTCAAAAAATAGACGACTTAAAATCGGCTCTGTGGAAAAAATTCAACATCGTATTCCACGAAAAATGGTTTGATAACAGAACCACCATCAAATTTCCTCTAGAAACTAAATGGCTTTTGTCATTAGGAAAAAAATTTGCGCTACCAATAGACAAAAAAACATTCCCTCTGTTTCAGTTAATAGCCGATGGAGAAGAAGTAATACGAGAAGTGAAAGACGAAAAAGAACAAGAACAGATCAGAGCACAGTATGGTAATATTAATATGTTGCACTCGTTTCAACGTAGTCAAAACAACGACCAGTTTGCCAAATATGTGCTTAATGTCAATAAACAAGCTATCTCCTTCCTTAAGCAAAACGAACATATTATTATTCTCTCAGCGGACAAAGGCAATGTGACTGTAGCGATGGAGCGTAATGAATACGATGACAAAATGAGTGTACTTCTCTCTGACCGAAGTACGTATTGGCGTGTTAGACATAACCCAACAACAACACTACAAAACCGAAACAATGAGTTGGTTAATTGGCTCAACAACAACAAACACATAGATGATAAGCAAAATAACGAAATGACAACATACACCGCGCAGCTTCCCTCTATCCACGGACTACCAAAAACGCACAAACCAAGCATGCCTATGTGGCCTATTGTATCATCTTTGAATTTACCATGCTATGAGCTTTCTAGATTTGTTGGTAGAATTTTACAATCAGTGACGAACGAAACAAAATACACTGTAAAAAATTCTTACGAATTTGTTGACAAAGCGAAAAATGTTAAATTACAAAGTAATGATGTATTGGTCTCGTTTGATGTTATTTCATTATTTACTAACATCCCAGTACAATTGGCTATTAATATTATTAAAAAGAAATGGGATACGATTAGCAGACATACCAAAATTAGCCAAACTAAATTTGTTGAAATCATGGATTTTTGGTTGAAAGACAACAACTATTTGCAGTTTAAGGACATTATCTACAAACAAATTTTTGGAATGCCAATGGGCAACCCTCTTTCGCCCACTATTGCTGATTTGGTAATGGACCATTTACTTGACGAATGTTTAACTGGATGTAATGCAAAGCCAAATTTTATAGTGAAATATGTTGATGACATATTTGCGGTTATGGACAAGGATAAAGTCGCAGATTTATTATTGATCCTAAACGGATTCCTCTGCAAACTACAGTTCACTGTTGAAAACGAAAATTACAGTTCTATATCGTTCCTTGATGTCAAAATCCACCGTATGGACACTCAATTGTCGTTTGATTGGTTTCAAAAACCAACAGCATCAGGACGTCTGATCAACTTCCGGTCCAACCAAGCCAAACACATAATCTTCAACATAGCTTCCAATTTAATTAACAAAGTTTTCACGTTAAGTGACGAAAGATTCCACCATTCAAATACCATCAAAGTGACCAAAATTTTAAGCGACAACGGTTTACCGCCAGCAATTATTCGCGGCTTAATTTTACAACAACAATGCAGACACGCTAAACAACAAAGTGAGGATAACAACAAAGGATACTTTAAAAGCATTGTTTACGTTCCAAAACTGGCTGAGAGTTTTAAGCAAGTTGTCACCAAAAACATCCAAGATGTCCGATTGGCTTTCAAATCTAACCAGACAATTAGACACCTTTTCACCAAACTAAAGACCAAAATAGACAGAGATAAACGCACTGACGTCATTTATAAAATAAACTGCAAAGGTAAACCTGACGAAACATGTAACCTTTGCTACATCGGAACCACAAAACAATTCTTGCGCCAAAGATTGTCCAACCACAAATCTGACATCAAAAGCAATAACCTGGCTAAAACCGCATTGGCGGCCCATTCAATAGACAAAGGTCATTCTCCGGATTTCGATGGTGTTAAGGTTCTTCAAACGGAAAAACACACCTCTAAGCGATATACGCTCGAAACGCTCCACATCCTGAACAACAAAAACAATATGAATCGCAAGCAAGACACACAGAGTATATCATCTGTATACTGCTCCCTTGTTTCCTCATAAAAGTTTTCTCTTTCTTTTTGTAGTTATAGACTGAACTTCTTAATTAGAAGTGTTTTTTGTACACTGTTTTAAAATTTAATTGTTAAATTGTAAGTTTTTTCTTATTCTTATTGTCCAAAATATTGTACTATGTGTTTTGTATTTCATGTGCAATAAAGTTCCCCTGAGGAAGGCAGCAACCCCTGCCGAAACGTCGGGAAAAGCGAACCTTGTTTCATTGCAACGATCAAAGTGACCAAAAAAGCCGAAGGAAAACCTAATTTTTCCAGTACACCTAAATAATGGGTAATCTACCGGCGGATCGATTGCGAGCGCAACGACCGTTCTTAGTATGTGGCGTAGATTTCTGTGGCCCGGTACACACCACCCTTAAAATTCGTGGCCGGTCACGCAATAAAACTTATATTTGCGTCTTTTTTTGTTTCGCCTCCAAAGCTGTACATATTGAATTAGCTTCTATTTTGTCGTCTGAATGTTTTATTCTCGCCCTTAAAAGGTTTATCTGTCGCCGAGGACTTCCGAAGACGATCTAGAGCGAGGAGCAAAAGCTGTTCAACGGTACGCAGCAGAGGAAGGCTTCAACTTCGCCTTGATACCGCCCAGGGCACCGCATTTCGGAGGTCTATGGGTGGCGGCGGTGAAAGCGACGAAAACGCTGTTACAGCGTACCGTAGGCAACGCACTGCTCACAACAGAAGAGCTGCTCACCGTAGTCATCGAGGTCGATGGAATCCTCAATTCAAGGCCAATCGCACCGCTAAGCGCAGACCCCAACGACGGAGAAGCCCTCACCCCAGCGCATCTACTAATCGGCAGCAGCTTACGATCGCTGCCCCCAGAACCAGTTCCGGAACGGCAAACGGGCTGCTTGAAAATATGGCAGCTTCTGTGCTGGCTCAAGCAGCAGTTCTGGCTGAAGTGGTCCAAGGAGTATCTGCTTGATATGTATTCACACATATGATATGTATTGCCCACCGTACTGTAGTGAGAGTAGCATAAATTAAGTTAGAGTAAGTTTAGCAATAAGGTTATTATGTGAGAATAATGGAATAAAGTTTTTAGTCTTAAGCCGAACAGTGCACTTGTTGTTTCCCTTCCTACTCTCGTGTGGTCATATACATCATTGGCGACGAGGATTAATCAAATCCATGTAAAAAAAAAGTGCTTTTTTAAAAGTTAAATGAATAAAGACAATTCAGAAATAAAAAACGAAGACAAAGTAGTGCCGATAGTGACGATTGTGCCGAAAATGTCGAATTTTATTGGTCGAATGAGTATTTTAATACTAGCGATGATTTTGACTCATACATTGGCCGAATGAAGCATCTGTTAAAACTAAATAAAATTGAAGAGAGTGGAGACAAAACGTCGTTTTTAATTGCAATTGGTGGTGCCGATTTGTACAAGGTTATGAAATCCTTGACATCACCTAAGACGCCGGAAGAATTAAATTTTGAGGAGTTAGTAAAATTACTTAAAACACATTTTTCTCCAAAAAGAAATGTGACAGCGGAACGCTTTAAATTCTTGGCTAGAAACCAAAATCCAGATGAGAAGTTAGCAGACTTTATAGTGGCAATTAAAGGTCTAGCAGACACGTGTTTATATAATGCGTTCTTAGATGAAGCGCTAAGAGATCGCTTTTTGGTGGGTATTAGAAATACAAAAATTCAATCCAAATTGATAAATGCTTCTTCCAAATCATTCAACGAGAGCTGCGAATTAGCGTTAAATATGGAAATGGTGGAACAGGAATTAAATAACATGGCGGGGGCGACCGATCAACAGATGGTGAACAGAGCGCATGTGGAGCGTGGTCGTATGGGTTGATAAAGTGTGAAAGAGAAGGAGGGGCAATCTTCATCGAATAATCTTAAGAACAATAATAGGTATGATCGTAAAAATTTTCAATGTTATTACTGCAGGGAGTGAGGTCATTTGGCTAAACATTGTTATAAAAAGAAAAAAGAGAATGTAAATCGCAAACAGGGGTACAGTAAGAATCGTAACGGGGAAAATAAATCAAAAAACATAAAAAGTATAAATGTAAATGAGGAAACTGAAAATGAAAGTGAAGATGATAATGATGAATTAAGTTTTAATTATATAAATAATGTGACTTTTGGTCAAATATGTATGATTATGATTTTTTAATAAATGAATTTGAGACCGATTATTCCAACAGTTAAAATTTTTTAAAGTTAGGTAATCATCCTCTGTACATTCAAGTGTCTTGCGAAAGTAAAATTTTGAAATTTGAGATTGATACTGGTGCATGTAATACAGTGATTCACAGAACAACTTATGAAACATTTTTTGATAAAAAAAAATTTAAAATAGTGAATTAAAATTTGCATCTGATTTCGGGGAACTCGGTTGATGTTGTTGGATATTATGTTGGTAAACATCCGTGGCAGGATAGTGAATATACCTTAGAAATGGTGGTGCTCGATGGTGATAAGCCTTTTACCCCTTTGATGGGCCGTTCCTGGTTAGACAAACTGTTTTTTGGCTGGAGAGACAGTTTTCAGGGTTGTGGAGTTAGTAGTTTATCATGTGTCAGTGACGTGGAGTAGAAACTGTTGAAGTATATATCGAAAAAATGTACATTTGTTTTTTCGAACAAGTGCGATCCCATAAAAAATTATAAGGCTAGAATTATATTAGAAGAAAATGCTTCTCCAATTTTTTGCAAACCATATTCGGTGCCGTACGGCTTGCGGAAAGCTGTAGAGAAGGAATTCAAGCGTTTGGTGAAAGATGATATTTTGTACCCAGTGAGGTATAGCGCGTGGGCGTCACCTATCGTAGTGGTTGAAAAACCTAGAGGTGGTATTAGGTTATGTGTGGATTGTAAGATGACGGTTAATAAGTTTGTTAAAACTGATCATTATCCCCTGCCCCGTGTCGATGACACATTTGCAAATATATCGGGTTGTTCATGCTTTTGTGTGTTAGATTTAAAAGGGGCATATCAACAACTGGAAGTGGTAGATGAATGTCAAGAATTGTTAACTATTAACACACATAAGGGTTTGTTTCGATTTCGACGGCTAATTTTTGGCATAAAATGTGCACCGGCAATTTTTCAGGCCACAATGGACGAAATTCTGAGAGGCATACCTA
Organism: Eupeodes latifasciatus; assembly: GCA_920104205.1. Classification (NCBI taxonomy): domain Eukaryota; kingdom Metazoa; phylum Arthropoda; class Insecta; order Diptera; family Syrphidae; genus Eupeodes; species Eupeodes latifasciatus. Next base: position 308,242 of record CAKKTC010000001.1, read on the forward strand.
ATCAGTGTTATTTGGATGATATTTTGATTGGTGGTCAAGACGAAACAGATTGCAAACGAAATCTAGAGAATGTGCTTAAACGGCTGGAAAGGTTCAAAGTCAAGGTAAACTTGGAAAAGTGTCAATTTCTTAGAGACAAAATTGAGTATCTGGGTCACATTATTACAAAAGGGGGAATAAAATCCAGTGATAGTAAATTTGAGGCCATTCAGAAGGCTCCGGTTCCTCAAAATATAGACCAACTTAAATCTTTTTTAGGCTTTTTCCCAACTCCATAGAGAAGGGCTAGCCATAATATTCTCTGTGAAAAAATTTCATCGATATATATATGGCAAAAAGTTTACAATATATAGTGACCACCAACCTCTTAAGGAACTTTTTAGTTCCACAAAAGCATCCCCGCACGTAGCTGCCGGTAGGCTCTGTAGATGGGCAATTTTTTTGAGCACGTACCAATATACCATAAAGTATAAAAAAGGTTCTCAAATGGGCAATGCTGATGGACTTTCAAGATTGCCGTTGCCTATTTTAACAAACTTAGAGACAAATAGGGTTAATTTAATTAAACCATTTGTAAAGGACAACATAAATATTTATGCTATTCAGAAGGAGACGAATAAAGACAAATTACTGCAGCGAGTTCAAGATATGAATAAGAATGGTTGGCCAAGTAATGTGCCTTCTGTTTTAAAAGCTTATAGGAGGAATCATTTAAACTTTGAGAACCAGTGCCTTTATTTCAAAGATAGAATCGTTATACCCGAAATATTAGTACCAAACACCACCCTTAAAATTCGTGGCCGGTCACCCAATAAAACTTATATTTGCGTCTTTTTTTGTTTCGCCTCCAAAGCTGTACATATTGAATTAGCTTCTAATTTGTCGTCTGAATGTTTTATTCTCGTCCTTAAAAGGTTTATCTGTCGCCGAGGACTTCCGAAGACGATCTAGAGCGAGGAGCAAAAGCTGTTCAACGGTACGCAGCAGAGGAAGGCTTCAACTTCGCCTTGATACCGCCCAGGGCACCGCATTTCGGAGGTCTATGGGTGGCGGCGGTGAAAGCGACGAAAACGCTGTTACAGCGTACCGTAGGCAACGCACTGCTCACAACAGAAGAACTGCTCACCGTAGTCATCGAGGTCGATGGAATCCTCAATTCAAGGCCAATCGCACCGCTAAGCGCAGACCCCAACGACGGAGAAGCCCTCACCCCAGCGCATCTACTAATCGGCAGCAGCTTACGATCGCTGCCCCCAGAACCAGTTCCGGAACAGCAAACGGGCTGCTTGAAAATATGGCAGCTTCTGTGCTGGCTCAAGCAGCAGTTCTGGCTGAAGTGGTCCAAGGAGTATCTGCTTGATATGTATTCACACATATGATATGTATTGCCCACCGTACTGTAGTGAGAGTAGCATAAGTTAAGTTAGAGTAAGTTTAGCAATAAGGTTATTATGTGAGAATAATGGAATAAAGTTTTTAGTCTTAAGCCGAACAGTGCACTTGTTGTTTCCCTTCCTACTCTCGTGTGGTCATATACATCATTGGCGACGAGGATTAATCAAATCCATGTAAAAAAAAAGTGCTTTTTTAAAAGTTAAATGAATAAAGACAATTCAGAAATAAAAAACGAAGACAAAGTAGTGCCGATAGTGACGATTGTGCCGAAAATGTCGAATTTTATTGGTCGAATGAGTATTTTAATACTAGCGATGATTTTGACTCATACATTGGCCGAATGAAGCATCTGTTAAAACTAAATAAAATTGAAGAGAGTGGAGACAAAACGTCGTTTTTAATTGCAATTGGTGGTGCCGATTTGTACAAGGTTATGAAATCCTTGACATCACCTAAGACGCCGGAAGAATTAAATTTTGAGGAGTTAGTAAAATTACTTAAAACACATTTTTCTCCAAAAAGAAATGTGACAGCGGAACGCTTTAAATTCTTGGCTAGAAACCAAAATCCAGATGAGAAGTTAGCAGACTTTATAGTGGCAATTAAAGGTCTAGCAGACACGTGTTCATATAATGCGTTCTTAGATGAAGCGCTAAGAGATCGCTTTTTGGTGGGTATTAGAAATACAAAAATTCAATCCAAATTGATAAATGCTTCTTCCAAATCATTCAACGAGAGCTGCGAATTAGCGTTAAATATGGAAATGGTGGAACAGGAATTAAATAACATGGCGGGGGCGACCGATCAACAGATGGTGAACAGAGCGCATGTGGAGCGTGGTATGGGTCGATAAAGTGCGAAAGAGAAGGAGGGGCAATCTTCATCGAATAATCTTAAGAACAATAATAGGTATGATCGTAAAAATTTTCAATGTTATTACTGCAGGGAGTGAGGTCATTTGGCTAAACATTGTTATAAAAAGAAAAAAGAGAATGTAAATCGCAAACAGGGGTACAGTAAGAATCGTAACGGGGAAAATAAATCAAAAAACATAAAAAGTATAAATGTAAATGAGGAAACTGAAAATGAAAGTGAAGATGATAATGATGAATTAAGTTTTAATTATATAAATAATGTGACTTTTGGTCAAATATGTATGATTATGATTTTTTAATAAATGAATTTGAGACCGATTATTCCAACAGTTAAAACTTTTTAAAGTTAGGTAATCATCCTCTGTACATTCAAGTGTCTTGCGATAGTAAAATTTTGAAATTTGAGATTGATACTGGTGCATGTAATACAGTGATTCACAGAACAACTTATGAAACATTTTTTGATAAAAAAAAATTTAAAATAGTAAATTAAAATTTGCATCTGATTTCGGGGAACTCGGTTGATGTTGTTGGATATTATGTTGGTAAACATCCGTGGCAGGATAGTTAATATACCTTACAAATGGTGGTGCTCGATGGTGATAAGCCTTTTACCCCTTTGATGGGCCGTTCCTGGTTAGACAAACTGTTTTTTGGCTGGAGAGACAGTTTTCAGGGTTGTGGAGTTAGTAGTTTATCATGTGTCAGTGACGTGGAGTAGAAACTGTTGAAGTATATATCGAAAAAATGTACATTTGTTTTTTCGAACAAGTGCGATCCCATAAAAAATTATAAGGCTAGAATTATATTAGAAGAAAATGCTTCTCCAATTTTTTGCAAACCATAATCGGTGCCGTACGGCTTGCGGAAAGCTGTAGAGAAGGAATTCAAGCGTTTGGTGAAAGATGATATTTTGTACCCAGTGAGGTATAGCGCGTGGGCGTCACCTATCGTAGTGGTTGAAAAACCTAGAGGTGGTATTAGGTTATGTGTTGATTGTAAGATGACGGTTAATAAGTTTGTTAAAACTGATCATTATCCCCTGCCCCGTGTCGATGAAACATTTGCAAATATATCGGGTTGTTCATGCTTTTGTGTGTTAGATTTAAAAGGGGCATATCAACAACTGGAAGTGGTAGATGAATGTCAAGAATTGTTAACTATTAACACACATAAGGGTTTGTTTTGATTTCGACGGCTAATTTTTGGCATAAAATGTGCACCGGCAATTTTTCAGGCCACAATGGACGAAATTCTGAGAGGCATACCTAATCAGTGTTATTTGGATGATATTTTGATTGGTGGTCAAGACGAAACAGATTGCAAACGAAATCTAGAGAATGTGCTTAAACGGCTGGAAAGGTTCAAAGTCAAGGTAAACTTGGAAAAGTGTCAATTTCTTAGAGACAAAATTGAGTATCTGGGTCACATTATTACAAAAGGGGGAATAAAATCCAGTGATAGTAAATTTGAGGCCATTCAGAAGGCTCCGGTTCCTCAAAATATAGACCAACTTAAATCTTTTTTAGGCTTTTTCCCAACTCCATAGAGAAGGGCTAGCCATAATATTCTCTGTGAAAAAATTTCATCGATATATATATGGCAAAAAGTTTACAATATATAGTGACCACCAACCTCTTAAGGAACTTTTTAGTTCCACAAAAGCATCCCCGCCCGTAGCTGCCGGTAGGCTCTGTAGATGGGCAATTTTTTTGAGCACGTACCAATATACCATAAAGTATAAAAAAGGTTCTCAAATGGGCAATGCTGATGGACTTTCAAGATTGCCGTTGCCTATTTTAACAAACTTAGAGACAAATAGGGTTAATTTAATTAAACCATTTGTAAAGGACAACATAGATATTTATGCTATTCAGAAGGAGACGAATAAAGACAAATTACTGCAGCGAGTTCAAGATATGAATAAGAATGGTTGGCCAAGTAATGTGCCTTCTGTTTTAAAAGCTTATAGGAGGAATCATTTAAACTTTGAGAACCAGTGCCTTTATTTTAAAGATAGAATCGTTGTACCCGAAATATTAGTACCAAACACCACCCTTAAAATTCGTGGCCGGTCACCCAATAAAACTTATATTTGCGTCTTTTTTTGTTTCGCCTCCAAAGCTGTACATATTGAATTAGCTTCTAATTTGTCGTCTGAATGTTTTATTCTCGTCCTTAAAAGGTTTATCTGTCGCCGAGGACTTCCGAAGACGATCTAGAGCGAGGAGCAAAAGCTGTTCAACGGTACGCAGCAGAGGAAGGCTTCAACTTCGCCTTGATACCGCCCAGGGCACCGCATTTCGGAGGTCTATGGGTGGCGGCGGTGAAAGCGACGAAAACGCTGTTACAGCGTACCGTAGGCAACGCACTGCTCACAACAGAAGAGCTGCTCACCGTAGTCATCGAGGTCGATGGAATCCTCAATTCAAGGCCAATCGCACCGCTAAGCGCAGACCCCAACGACGGAGAAGCCCTCACCCCAGCGCATCTACTAATCGGCAGCAGCTTACGATCGCTGCCCCCAGAACCAGTTCCGGAACGGCAAACGGGCTGCTTGAAAATATGGCAGCTTCTGTGCTGGCTCAAGCAGCAGTTCTGGCTGAAGTGGTCCAAGGAGTATCTGCTTGATATGTATTCACACATATGATATGTATTGCCCACCGTACTGTAGTGAGAGTAGCATAAGTTAAGTTAGAGTAAGTTTAGCAATAAGGTTATTATGTGAGAATAATGGAATAAAGTTTTTAGTCTTAAGCCGAACAGTGCACTTGTTGTTTCCCTTCCTACTCTCGTGTGGTCATATACATCATTGGCGACGAGGATTAATCAAATCCATGTAAAAAAAAAGTGCTTTTTTAAAAGTTAAATGAATAAAGACAATTCAGAAATAAAAAACGAAGACAAAGTAGTGCCGATAGTGACGATTGTGCCGAAAATGTCGAATTTTATTGGTCGAATGAGTATTTTAATACTAGCGATGATTTTGACTCATACATTGGCCGAATGAAGCATCTGTTAAAACTAAATAAAATTGAAGAGAGTGGAGACAAAACGTCGTTTTTAATTGCAATTGGTGGTGCCGATTTGTACAAGGTTATGAAATCCTTGACATCACCTAAGACGCCGGAAGAATTAAATTTTGAGGAGTTAGTAAAATTACTTAAAACACATTTTTCTCCAAAAAGAAATGTGACAGCGGAACGCTTTAAATTCTTGGCTAGAAACCAAAATCCAGATGAGAAGTTAGCAGACTTTATAGTGGCAATTAAAGGTCTAGCAGACACGTGTTTATATAATGCGTTCTTAGATGAAGCGCTAAGAGATCGCTTTTTGGTGGGTATTAGAAATACAAAAATTCAATCCAAATTGATAAATGCTTCTTCCAAATCATTCAACGAGAGCTGCGAATTAGCGTTAAATATGGAAATGGTGGAACAGGAATTAAATAACATGGCGGGGGCGACCGATCAACAGATGGTGAACAGAGCGCATGTGGAGCGTGGTATGGGTCGATAAAGTGCGAAAGAGAAGGAGGGGCAATCTTCATCGAATAATCTTAAGAACAATAATAGGTATGATCGTAAAAATTTTCAATGTTATTACTGCAGGGAGTGAGGTCATTTGGCTAAACATTGTTATAAAAAGAAAAAAGAGAATGTAAATCGCAAACAGGGGTACAGTAAGAATCGTAACGGGGAAAATAAATCAAAAAACATAAAAAGTATAAATGTAAATGAGGAAACTGAAAATGAAAGTGAAGATGATAATGATGAATTAAGTTTTAATTATATAAATAATGTGACTTTTGGTCAAATATGTATGATTATGATTTTTTAATAAATGAATTTGAGACCGATTATTCCAACAGTTAAAATTTTTTAAAGTTAGGTAATCATCCTCTGTACATTCAAGTGTCTTGCGATAGTAAAATTTTGAAATTTGAGATTGATACTGGTGCATGTAATACAGTGATTCACAGAACAACTTATGAAACATTTTTTGATAAAAAAAAATTTAAAATAGTAAATTAAAATTTGCATCTGATTTCGGGGAACTCGGTTGATGTTGTTGGATATTATGTTGGTAAACATCCGTGGCAGGATAGTGAATATACCTTAGAAATGGTGGTGCTCGATGGTGATAAGCCTTTTACCCCTTTGATGGGCCGTTCCTGGTTAGACAAACTGTTTTTTGGCTGGAGAGACAGTTTTCAGGGTTGTGGAGTTAGTAGTTTATCATGTGTCAGTGACGTGGAGGAGAAACTGTTGAAGTATATATCGAAAAAATGTACATTTCGCGACCTTAGAACAACAGGGTTCTAACTGACATTTTTTTCAAAATTGAGTTATATATGTGGTCGTAGTAAATCGAGTATGCTCTTTCGATTCCTTTCATCCATATTTGTCTATCTCTTTTAGTTTCCTATATAGTCAATTAAAATCAAGGAAACAAAGTTCTAAGTACCTCAATTTATAAAAAAACTAAGTTCACAAAGTTCTAAGTGGTAAATAGAACCTAGTGTACTTAAAAAAAATTTAAAAAATGCAGATAGAACTTTGTTACACAACAAGATGCAGATTGAACTTTGTTGCTTTAAAATATTTAATAGTTTCCCGTACTTAAAACTATGTAGGCTATGAATTTTGTGATAAATTTGAATTTTATCAGAAATGCATTTTAAATTAAATCTTTGTAGAATTCGGTTTTATAAATTTGTGCTGTCCAAATTTTTGATCCAAATATTCATACGTTTTGCTAAGTAAAGGAAGATATGTATTTCTATTTTAAAAGTAAATAGTAAAGCAATAATTTTACCTACTGTTATATACCACTCATTTAAAATGTCCTCTTCTTCAATAACTTTATTGAGATGACTTTGCATTCGCTGTTTCTTTTGGAAGGAGAAATAATAAATTTAGAAAATGTTCCACTTTTGTCTGTTAATGAGTATTTTTCACCGATGCACAGTGTGACAATTCGCAAATCTAGCGGGATTAAATTAATAGCGGTTACGAGTTTTTCTTTTTGATAATTCTTTTTTTGCAGGATTAAATATAAATATGTGAATAATGAAATTTAACAACAATTATTAAAATATTTTGTTAATTTTTTTTTTTTACAGAGCTTTAAAAGTATTCGTTTTTTGCAGTTTGATAGACTCTTCTTAGCAAATTAATTTCGTTCAGAAAAAAAGCTTATGCTTGATTTTTTTTGGTCATATTTATAACTAATAGATACCAATATGAAATTAAAATAGAATTTTATATATACTTGGCCAAATTTTTAATGAACGGAGTTCTGAAACTACGTGTTTTATGCACTTAGGTAAGCACATCAGGAACAATTAAATTACGCCGAAAAAAACGTTTGTTCCTTTTTACTTATATTTATTAATAAAAAACATAAAATACATAAATTAAAATAAACATTATTTATATTTTTCTACAAAAAAGACCGTAAAAACAAGGTTTTTATATTATTTAGTTGCATTTAAAAGGTCTAAGACTTCATGCTCGATATAGCACTTTTTTTCCTTTTCGGAATGCACCTTATTCTGGCTATAAAAGGGTCCGATGTTATCAATAGCCTATTTAAAAGATCCGTTATTGTGTCCAACAGCGAAGTTTTTCTCGTAAATAGCTCACGATATTTGCTATTTTCTTTGTTCCTAGCTTCTTGCGCTTCCTCCGAAAGTTGGCCAATCGGCAAAATCGGTGGATTAAACTAATAATAATTTAATTGATTTTAACTATTAAATTATCTACAATTCATGTTTATACACTTTGTACCATTGAAATGAAAAAGTTATAGTTAAAAACAGATTTTCAATAAAAATGTCTTTAAAAGTCCAAAATCGAGAAAAAAGAAAGAAAACTTTTAAAATGGCATTTATTTTGAAAATTGTTTTTTTTTTTATTATATTATAACTTTTTTATTTTTAGTTCTACATAAAAAGTTTTTTTTTACATAAATTGTAGAGAATTTAATTATCTACAAGATAATATTAGTATTTTTTGTGAACAATAACTATTTTCAAAATATCACGTAAAGCTCTTATCACCCCTTTGTAGAAGATGGCCCCTCAATAAGAGGAAGGGGGGGGGGGGTATGGTGGGTTGGCTCCAAAAATCGAAAATTATACTCACACTAAACTCCCCTACACATACGCAAAAAAAATCTTATCAATGTAGCACTTCATGGTAATATAAGTAAAAAAAACATTTATTTTGACATTCATTTTTTGCTGAAGGCCAGTTCGAAAATGAAAAAAAATGTATGGGCGTCGCACCTATGCGCAGCAACTTAAAGCGGTTAATTATAGCAGACATATCAGGCTTTAAAATGCATATAGTCTCGCATCCGAATAACACTGAATAATTTAATTTTTTCTCTAATAAATGTACAAATTGTATAAAATTACGCTTTTTTTTTGTACCCTATCCTCCAACAAATATATTTAAACACCATATAAATTAAAATTTTACTTTCTTTTCAATTTTCCGATATCCTGTTAATAAAATAAAAGCAAAACTTTCAATAAAAACTAAACCACGCACTCACAAAAAAATAAAGACCTAAACCACCTTCACTGGCCAATTGCCACCAAAAAAATGACTAATTGCAACTTTGACATCAATTATCTTCGTTCTACATCACTCCTGCATAACAATTCTTTCTAAATCGGCTAGTAGAAGGTTTAGGCTCCAAGTAAAACCAACTTTTAAATCAGTTTGTGCATATCATTTTTTTAATTAAATCCCGCTAGATTTGCGAATTGTCACACTGTGCGATGGGACTCATCCGGCTCCTTTAAACTGTGAACAGAAGGAACCCATTGGTGACAATGCAAATGAAATCTACTTATTTTAAGGATTTCGCGAAAGTTTCAAAAACCTGTTTTGAATATAAGAACGTACCGTTCACGAAGCTTAAAATTTTAAAAATAACCCAAGTAGAAAATGAAGTCGGGTTTTCATTGAGTTACGTCGATGATGACGAAGACATAATTTGTGTTTCAATACGAAAGGAGACTTTAGCGAAAACCCGAAGAAAAAAGCAATAACAACTGCACATATAGGAACACCAACTTCCTTACCCATAGATAATATCGAATTTGTTTCAGAAAGAGGCGGTGTCTCGAAAGAAAAAGAGAAACATCTTTTGTCGATGTTCAAATACATGAGTTCGTCTGATAAAGCTTATTACAAGACCATTCTTAAGCTCGGTATGTATAAAAAAGAATACAAATGTTATTTTAATTTAATATTTAAAACTTTTTTTAAGATGATAACTTTTTTCCACTTTTTATAAATTAAAATTTAAAATATCCCTTTATTTTAAAATAATGAAATGCAATAACAACTACTAACTATTCTTTAATAAATTTGTATTTTTTATTTTATAACAAATAAAAAAAATAAAAACTTCGTTCAACAAAAATTTGTATTTTTTTTTAGCTAACAGGGTTCTATCTGAACAATTAAATTTTTTATCATGACGCTAAGTTCTATCAGGTAATTAGAACCTTATCGTTCTATGCTCAAATGCCTTAGCATTGAGTAACAAGGTTCTATCTATTTTTTCAACTACGTTTTATTGCTAAATTATGAATTATGTTGTAAATTTTTAAATTCAGATCAACATTACTTCGTAAAAAAATTGTGTTTTCAAAAACTCGTGTAGATCCAAACAAAAATATAAAAGTTATAGGCAAACAAAAATTCAATCTCTGTTTTCTCAAAAGTGACTTGAGTGCAGTTAGAACCCTATTGTTCTAAGGTCGCGATTTGTTTTTTCGAACAAGTGCGATCCCATAAAAAATTATAAGGCTAGAATTATATTAGAAGAAAATGCTTCTCCAATTTTTTGCAAACCATATTCGGTGCCGTACGGCTTGCGGAAAGCTGTAGAGAAGGAATTCAAGCGTTTGGTGAAAGATGATATTTTGTACCCAGTGAGGTATAGCGCGTGGGCGTCACCTATCGTAGTGGTTGAAAAACCTAGAGGTGGTATTAGGTTATGTGTGGATTGTAAGATGACGGTTAATAAGTTTGTTAAAACTGATCATTATCCCCTGCCCCGTGTCGATGACACATTTGCAAATATATCGGGTTGTTCATGCTTTTGTGTGTTAGATTTAAAAGGGGCATATCAACAACTGGAAGTGGTAGATGAATGTCAAGAATTGTTAACTATTAACACACATAAGGGTTTGTTTCGATTTCGACGGCTAATTTTTGGCATAAAATGTGCACCGGCAATTTTTCAGGCCACAATGGACGAAATTCTGAGAGGCATACCTAATCATTGTTATTTGGATGATATTTTGATTGGTGGTCAAGACGAAACAGATTGCAAACGAAATCTAGAGAATGTGCTTAAACGGCTGGAAAGTTCAAAGTCAAGGTAAACTTGGAAAAGTGTCAATTTCTTAGAGACAAAATTGAGTATCTGGGTCACATTATTACAAAAGGGGGAATAAAATCCAATGATAGTAAATTTGAGGCCATTCAGAAGGCTCCGGTTCCTCAAAATATAGAACAACTTAAATCTTTTTTAGGCTTTTTCCCAACTCCATAGAGAAGGGCTAGCCATAATATTCTCTGTGAAAAAATTTCATCGATATATATATGGCAAAAAGTTTACAATATATAGTGACCACCAACCTCTTAAGGAACTTTTTAGCTGCCGGTAGGCTCTGTAGATGGGCAATTTTTTTGAGCATGTACCAATATACCATAAAGTATAAAAAAGGTTCTCAAATGGGCAATGCTGATGGACTTTCAAGATTGCAGTTGCCTATTTTAACAAACTTAGAGAAAAATAGGGTTAATTTAATTAAACAATTTGTAAAGGACAACATAGATATTTATGCTATTCCGAAGGAGACGAATAAAGACAAATTACTGCAGCGAGTTCAAGATATGAATAAGAATGGTTGGCCAAGTAATGTGCCTTCTGTTTTAAAAGCTTATAGGAGGAATCATTTAAACTTTGAGAACCAGTGCCTTTATTTCAAAGATAGAATCGTTATACCCGAAATATTAGTACCAAACATTTTAGGACTCCTACACGAAACTCATATAGGTATAGTACGAATGAAAATTTTAGCTCGAAATTATGTATGTTTGGTGGGATGGAATTGAACAAGATATTGAGGGTTATGTTCTAGAATGTGAAGTATGTGGCAAGATGAGTAATAAATCTTGTTCATCACTACAAAAGGCCTGGCCAAAGTCGTCATATTTTTTTGAAATAATTCACCTGGATTTTTTTACTTTAAAAACAACAATTTTCTGATACTAGCAGATAGCTTTTCTAAATGGATATATTTCAAAATAATGAATACAATTAACGCCCAAAATCTAATAATGAAACTGAGGAATATATTTTCCTATTTTGGTTTACCAAACACAATTGTTTCAGATAATGGCCCACCGTATAACTCCGAGGCTTTTCTTAGCTTTTGTTCCAGCAACGATATAAAATGTTTAAAAATTCCAGCATATCATCCGCAATCAAATGGACTTGCAGAACGAGCAGTTCAAACCACAAAGTCAAGTTTAAAAAGGATGTTGGAAGGTAGTAGTGATAGTAGTCTACCGATTCAAACTCTGCTTAACCGTTTCCTCCTAAAATATCGAACAACACCAACTACTGTCACTCGAAATTGCCCTAATGACCTAATATTCCAGTTCAAAACACAAACATTAATAGATAAAGTGAATCCAAGAGTTAAAAATATTTTACAGAAAAATAAAGAACAGAACATAAATGAAGTAAATACTAATCGAAATGATGATCATTGCAAGATATTTTTTAAAAAGGGGATGAGGTTTGGTATAAATTAAAAAGAGGTTTAAGTCACTCTTGGGTCTCGGCATTAGTTTTAAGTAAAATAGGAAATGTTATGTATTTAATTAATGTAGATGGTTATCATAGAACTGCACACATAAATCAATTAAGAAAAAATAATAGTAAACCTTTAAAATGTATACCTTGTTCTATCGAAAATCAAATTATACTGATAAAAGTAGGATATGGGACAGTATAGACTGGGAACCAAATTATGCAAATGAGTAAATTGTGTTTTTATTAATGACTTTTATTACACTGACTTTTACGCGGGTGTGCCCTTTGATGTAAAAAGGTGTGAATTAATTTTATTACACTGATGAGCTGAGCTGGTGATCCTTTTTTCGGGGACGATCTTTGATGTAAAAAGGTGTCATGAATATGAGGAAAACAGAAATAAAAGATTTTACAAAAGAGGAATTTGAATTTAAATCTGAATATATCTTTTTGGTGATGGACCTAGGTGGTAATTTTTTTTATTTCTAATAGGTTTGTCGTTTGTAAGTATTGTTATGGGTGCTGTTTGGAAAGCAGAATAGAAAAACTTACAAATGTGTAGAAGGATATATCTTTTGAAAAGTGGTTGTGGATTTTGGTGGTGTTTTTTTTATTGTACCCTTCAATACGAAGAATAAACATTATGGATGTCTTGCTCTTTGTTCGCAATGTCAGAGATCTCCAATATGTAAGGAAACTCAGAATCAAATTTTATGCCCCAACTGCAATCGAAATTTTAAAGGAACAGAATGTTATGACAACAACAACAACAACAACAACAACGACGACGACACCAACAACAACAACAACAACAACAACAACAACAGCAACAACAACAACAACAACAACAACAACAACAGCAACAACAACAACAACAACAACAACAACAACAACAACAACAACAACAACATCAACAACAACAACAACAACAACAACAACAACAACAACAGTAGGAGCAACACCATCAACTACAACAGCAACAACAACAATGTGTGGTTGTTCATGTAAAAATAAAAGAATAAAGAAAGTTCTATCAATTAGATTTTTTAAATTTATTTTTTCATTTTATTCCATACATTTTATAGGATTTCATTTTTATTTATCCATGAGTTATGTTCTGTTGGAAATCCCAACCACTTAACAAAAACTTTATTGCCTCTTGTTTGTAGAACTTTTTCTACAGGAAATACATCTTCACTTTTTGATTTCATTAATTCTTCATCATAGAAACCGCCTTGTACGGGTTTTCCTTGAAAGTCTTCAAGAAGATATGTTATAGGGTTAGTTTCTTGGATTTTTCTTATTTTAAAGATCTCAGTTGTCCAGTTCGGGGTGTATCCCTTTTCAAATACATGTTTATAAAGGGTGTCCCAAAATTAACGCAAGATTTGAATTAAATAGAAAACGCCGTTTTTAGTCTTTTGATAGTTATATTTTTATTGACTCGTAAAGTACATAGGATAGGGTTATGTATGGAATAACACATCGGACAAATGGCCTCCACGGCTTTGCATGCACATGCGCACTCTTTTGTTGAAATTTTCCATGACCATTCTGCATAAATGTGGCTGAATTTCGTTGATGCAGCGTTGAATCTCCTCCTTTAATGCACGGGTGGTTGTGGGCTTGTTGACATAGACTTGTGATTTCAAATAACCCCATAAAAAGAAGTCTAATGGTGTTAAATCACACGATCTAGGAGGCCAATTTTGATCACCGAAACGAGAGAGTACACGACCTGGAAATGTCTCATGCAGTAATTGAATTGTTTCACGGGCTGTATGACATGTGGCACCGTCTTGTTGAAACCACATATTGGACACATCAATATCATCCAATTTTGGCAGAAAGAACTGTGTAATCATGTCGCGATATCGAGCACCAGTAACAGTCACTGCTTGACCAGCATCATTTTCAAAAAAATATGGCCCAATTATGCCTCCAGCCCAAAATCCACACCATACAGTCACGCGTTGTGGATGCATTTGTTTTTCGACAATCACATGTGGGTTCTCCGAACCCCAAATGCGGCAATTTTGGCGATTGACAAAGCCATCAAGATGAAAATGTGCTTCATCGCTTAGGATGATTTTGCTCCAAAAATCAGCCGCCAAGCTTTCACTATTTTTGAAATATTCTTTAATAATGAAGACACGTTGTTCTATCGTGTAACGCTCCATTTTTAATGACCCTATACTGTTAGCTGTCAAATTGCTTTTTTTTCAGGGTTGCCAACACTTCACTGCACAAATGGCGGCAAATTCAAATCTTGCGTTAATTTTGGGACACCCTTTATTTGCTGATTCTTACTTTATCACCGACCTTAAATTTTTTTTTTAGTTATTTCTCTTTTCTTGCTTTTGAAAAGTGGTAATATAGATTTTGAATTTTTCTTCGTTACATCTGCAGGATAACATTTAATGGTTTTGTGAAAAGAATGATTGTAATCATGTAGTAATTTCTTATAAATATTTATCCATTTATAGCTGCCATTGAAACTAAATTCTTTCCACATTTTTTCTTTTAAAGTTCTATTGAATCCTTCAACAATAGAGGCCTTTAATGAACTAAAAGTAGAGTAATGGTTAATTTTATATTTTCTCATTAAGCTATTAAACGTTTTGTTGAAAAATTCCTTTCCATCGTCCGTTTGCAAATTTTTGGGGGTTCTAGAAGAATCCATAAATATTTGTTCCATTCCTTTTGCAATAGTGATTCCTTTTTTGTTTTTCATTGGGATGGCCCATGCGAATTTCGAAAAAGTATCGATGACTGTCATTAAATAATTAAACCCCATGTTTTGAGAACTATAGGGAATCATTTCAACAAGATCAGCCTGCCATAAATCATCATAACCTTTAATGATAACATGACGTCGTTTGAAATTTCTACGTGCAGGCTTATGCAACTCTTCCACAACCTGTCGTTTACTCATATTTGTAAGGAGTGAATTCAGCAAAACAAAAAAGAAGTCTTTTATAGGTATATAGTATGTATGTATTATTTTTTATTTACTTTATTCCAATTTTTTATAAAATAACATTAATTTCTTAATTCTAACTAATCGATTTTCTATCATGTAGCAAGCACATGTATCCGGTCCTTGTTGACACTGGTTTGATGACCAACAGCAATTGGAGTAATGGTGACCATGAATTGAGTCAACGTAAAATCCGTTTTCGAATCTTTTAAGAAAAGATATAGAACTTATAAACTCTTCATGGTGTTCATTTAATATTTCTCCATGATTTTTTAAGAAATCACAAATATCTTTTATTATTTTGTCTGAGTCCATTTTAAGTTCCTTGTTGTTTAAGTTTTGAATGCTAACTAAAAAATTTTATTTTATTGATGAAAATTGAAAATCTCATCTTCATTTTCACTTATATGTATATATATATACATATATATATATATATATAAGATACAGATATATAAAACTAATACAAATATAACAACATTTTTTACTTATTTTCATCTAATGGGCGTAAAGGTTACAATAGGAAATATCGTCTTCATAATATGTTCAATATTGTTTCTTATTTTCTCCTCAACATACTTGTCTTCTTCTATGGAGCCTTTAAGTTTTTGAGAAATTGGTTGCGATGCCATGTTTTCTTGTTCCATATTTTTTATCGTTTCCTTTATCGAAGAGTCTATGTGGGTTTTTAGCATTTGAATTTCCTTATTAAAAGTGGATAAAACTTCCATTAAAGAAGAATTTATGTGGTTTATAATGCTTGTTTCCTTAAAATTTATTAGATCATCAACATATCCTCTGCAGACAGCTTGGTGTGGAAATCTAGGTTTTTTTCCTATGTTGTTTAAATATCTATGCCCCATATCAAAATTACCGATGGTAGGATTTTAAATCCGATTGCTTGAGGGCCTACATCATCTAAGCTTTTTTTTTTGAAAAGGCTTGGAGCTCCTACCGAACTTGTCAACGTTCATCTTGTATATGCAATTATTATGGTTTAGATTAATCTTAATATATGATATTTGATTCTTTTAGTTCTTCAATTATAGAATTGATTTCATTCTGATGGTTATTATTGCCAGCATTTTTTGATGCTGTTAAAAGTCTAAGTCTATTGACAAGTTCATTAGGATCATTCCAGAACACATATTCCATATTTTTGTTTGTGTATTTCATTTCAGTAGTATCAGAATAAGATCCTCCGGCTTTTTCACTTTCAGCTTTAAGTCCGACAACAAGTTTTTTAATTATTTGAGTATATTTTGTACCTCTGTTACCCTTCATTCGTGAAGAACTGTCATGATTTATTCTATGTGCGTTGGTTTTTTGTAAAATTTTTCCATATTCTTCTAAGTCATTAGCATCATATTTGTGCTTACGTGGATTTTTCTTTAACATCAACTCAATGAGACCAGGAGTTCGACTAAAAGTTTCACCACCAATTATAATATCATTTTCATTCATTTCAAAGTTGCAACTGCCTATTTTAACAGTTTGTGTGTTCACATCAAAATATGGGCCATAATTTGTATCACGATTCGATTCTGATAATATTTTTTGTGGGTGAAAGAAGATGTTTTGTCAGGCTCGTTCATACTTTTTGTTAAGAAAGGCATCCTGTTAGAACCTGTTATATTTTTTGGGGGTGCTGAAAATAAGAGAATCGTCTATGCTTTCCAATTCCTGTGTTAGTGGACTTGTTTGTTCATGATCTGTTTCGTTCTTTTCATCAAACGATTTGAATAGAAGTTTACGATTTTTAAGTTTCTCTTGCTGAAAGTTGTCTTTCCTTTCATTCTCAATCAATTTTTTCAACGGCTCAACAATAGGTTTGAATGTGTTTTCCAATTGAGTTTCTCTCATATTTTGACCAGTTTTAAGTTGTAAATATTTATTTTTAAGCACATTTTTAGTTTTCACTAGATCTTTTAACATGTTTTCATCCATTTTTATGATTTATGTAAAAATTATTTTCCTTCAACAAGCAAACTGTCTCAAACAGTGGTGTTGTCAGAATGTTTGGATTTTAAATGATAATAGTGTATTTATGTATAGCAATGCAATTTTATTGAAACTATTTTTGTAGCGACCTTTTATAATACTGCTTTCCTTGTCTATAACCAGGAATCCAAAATTATCAGCCCAGCAGTGAGAACATAACTCCTTAAATTGATTAAATGTCATATCTGAATTAATATGATCTTTGTAAACATGCTTCAAATTCAACTCATCTTGTTTGAAAAGAATGATAAAGTTAGCATTGTCTCTGATCAAATGTTTTGGTATATGAGTATATGACTGACATAAGTAAAAGCGGTCAACCCCATTATGCCGTCCCATACAAAAATAGTCTCTTATGTTGTTTTGTTTCTGACATGCAACATTATCGAATATGAAAACTGAATTACTTTTAGCTTCTGATGGTGTCATTATTTCACAATTGTTTGAAAATTCATTGTATTCCATTCCTTTTATAGATGTTATTAGCGTTTTTAGATATTAAGGGTATTCATGTAACGATATAATTTTCTACTTTGTAGAAAAATATAAATTTCCGCAAAGGGTTTACATGAACACCCCATTAAAAATATTTGCGGAAACGTTAGAAACAAACAAAATTTATCTGTTTTTTTTTTTCTACGATTTCTGCTTCAAATTTGAGAGATGAAAATCTATATTTTGCAGAATATTTTCCCCATACAAATTTTGACAGTTGATTTCTACCGATAGAAAATTCTACAGTTTTTAAGGTTTCTGTGGGTTTTCTGTGTTTGCATGAATACCCTTATTGATATTTTGGCTGATGTAAAGATTTAGAATAAATATAAATATTTTCAAACTTCAATCCATTAGGGTCAAGAAGAATGCTAAGCATTACATTTGTTTTCCCACAGTTTGAAGGTCCTACGATAATTCCTCGAATACTGTTTGGAAACAAAGATCCATGCTTCTTTTTAATTTGTACATTGCAATCAAAATGTTTTACTTTTATAATTTCAAACTGCTTAACGTACCGCATAATGATGACTAACAACTTTTGAAATAAAACATCTAGTTTTTATATATTTCTAATCATATATGTTTCAACCCTCGACTAAGAAGGTATATTAATAATTATAATATGATTGAGCACAACACTAAAAAGCAGGAACATAAAAAAAGAAAATCATTTGAAGGAGAAGGGCTTTTAAATAAAGCTATTGACAAACTACCATTCGAACTACATATTCCTTCTTATAATTATTGTGGTCCAGGAACGAAATTGGAAGAACGATTACGTAGAGGAGATAAGGGAATTAATCAATTGGATGAGGCTTGTCGACTACATGATATTGCATATTCTAAAAGTAGTTCTCTCTCAGATCGACACGTTGCCGACAAAGCTCTAACAGAACAGGCTTGGAAAAGATTCAAAGCAAACGACTCTTCAGTCTCTGAAAAGTTAAGTGGACTTTTAGTCACCAACATGATGAAAGCAAAGACAAAATTTGGTATGGGGAATAAAAAGGCAAGATCTGTCAATAGAAAAACTATCAAAACTAACCCCAAAAAGACTTGCAAAAGAAGTATTTTTAAAAAGGTTATAAGTGAGGCAAGAAATGCTATTAAAAACAATGTCAATTGTTGCGGTACAACCTCTATAGCAAATATTGCTGTTAAGGCCGCAAAAAATGTCTTAAAAAATAAGAAAAAACATGACATTACCACACCGAGAATAATCCCACTTCCAAAGAGTGGTGGTTTTCTCCCACTTCTAGCTCCTATTCTCGCTGGTCTGGGTTCTTTGACAGGTGGAACAGCTGGCGTAGTAAAAGCCATCAATGATGTACGAGCTGCTAAAAGGCAATTTGAAGAAAACAAACGTCATAATCAGGCTATGGAATCGGTTGCTATTCAAGGAAATGGATTATTCTTACGTCCATATAAAAATGGTCTTGGCCTTTTTCTTAAAACTCCAAATGCAAAAAACTAATTACCCTGCTACCTAACCACCCTTTAAGCAATTTGGAAATTGATCACTTTGGAAAGAAGCACTTAAAGAATTTTAGAGGAGTTTTCATGCGAGATTCATTACCAAGTATATCATTCGATAAAGAATGTGGTGTTTTAAATTTGGATGATGAAGCTGGGATGGGTACTCATTGGGTAGCATATATTATAAACAAAAAAAAAATGTTATTAAGTATTTTGATAGTTTTGGAAATTTGAGACCACCAACTGAAGTTATAAGCTACCTTGGTAGTAAAATAAATTATAATTATATCCGAGAACAAGACTTCGATACATTTATATGTGGTCACTTATGTTTAAGATTTTTACTGGAACAATGTAATATTATTTTTTAAAAACTTAATAAGAATTGAATAAAATGACGTAGAAAAATCAAAACTGTCTCATTTGTCTTTTAATCGAGATGTCGTTAACACTTACTTTGAGTGGAAATGAATCAACTCTGAATGCCGAGTATTTCCCACCAATTGTACTGAAGTCTAATTATTATGTATGTGGGCTTATAGATTTTCAAACATATAACTCTATACCAAATGTAGATGAGTTTAATAACTTGTTACATGTGGGTGATAACGTTATAACGTTTTCTATTGGTTCCTATGAGATAGAAGATATTAATAATTTAATACAAAAAAAAAAAATGGTTGCCTGTAAAGTCGGTTTTACGGGCGAAGATTTTACGTGACAACGTCTTTTTCTCGGTAGAATATTTATTGATATGAATATAATTAAATTGCACAATAGGAACAAGGAATTGAATGAAAATAAGAATTGCACAAATTTTTTAAACTAATAATTTACTTAACACTATCAACATTTATCAATAGTATGACATAACCTATAAACTCAGTTTCTCAACTTTTGTGTCAATCTAACAATTAATCAATCAATCATAGTTTACGATAATGAAATATCAGTGTACAATTATTTACCTTTATTGTTGTAGTTGTTGTAAATGACGAATCTAAGCCCTCCACATTTTCACTACAGACACAGCTGACGATACTTTAACCACACGTGTGAACTTGTATTATGACGCTTTCTTGTTTTTCCAACGCCAAGAACGTTCGAGAAAGACAAAGACAGAGACACAAGCATCCGCCGATTCAATGCGCCTAATTCTCTAGTGCTGCGCGCGCGGCAGACCGATCATAGTTGAGTGGGAGAGAGACGCAAGGCATTCGGCGGGCCTCTCTCTCGTTCGGTGACTCATCGTAACGTTACCGGGCGTTACACTTTTTCATAAGTGACTCCCAGCCGCAACCTAATTTAAGACGTTGTCACGTCAAAAATTATTGAAATTAATAAAAACAAGAAAAGTGGTTCAAAAAAGAGTGAAATTAAAATCAAGGCAAATAACAATACTTTAAAATGTGAAGTAATTAGCTCAGAAGACATTGACTTCTCTAAACCAAATTCTATTGGAGCTATTTTGGGGTTTAGCAAAAAAATTCTTGAGGCAAATTTATATCATGAATCAGATCTTTATGTTGATATTAACAGAGTAAATGCTGTCCGCATTGAATGTAATATCATAGAAGGAACGTATATTAATAACCAAACAGCACACATCTTACATGAATTTGCTGTTAAAGTAAGTCCAGGCTATAAAATCATTGAAGCTCCGAGGAATGTTATTTATTTACCTGTGAACGTCAAGCGGATAACATCACTGTGTTTAAAGTTTGTTGATCAAGACGGAAAAGATATCAATTTCAGAGGAGAAAAAATAACTGCCCGATTACATTTAAAGCCGGAAACATGATTGTATATGAACATATAATAAATTCAATTTCTTATAAAAACAACACACAAAATAATTTGATACTTAATCCATCTTCGAACTCAAATGCGGTAACATCTCTTCTTACTAAAGATAATCAGGACTTTGTATTATCATTAGGATACACATTAAAACATTAAAAACAAAAAAAGAAATATGCTAAACATTTTTCAAGAACCGGAGATTAATGAAAGTATTTCTAAATACGAATATCATACTTATTCACCGTATCAAAACAATTTTGATCGCAATGACATCATTCAGATTTCTATACAACATCAAAATCTTAATGTTCTTTCTTCAGAAAGTTTTTTGTATGTTGAAGGAACAATTTCAAAAGCAGATGGAAAAGAGATACTCACTAAAAAACTTGTAAATAATGCAATGGCTTTTCTCTTTGATGAAATACGATATGAACTGAATGGCAAAGAAATTGACTGTAATCGAAATGTCGGAATAACATCAACGATTAAAAATTATTTATCTTTATCCAAAAATGAAAGTGATATGCTACTGAATGCATCTTGGTCCTCCGACTCACCTATTGATTTAAAACCATTAAATTTTAATTATTGTATTCCACTGAACAAACTTTTGGGATTCGCCGAAGATTATAAAAGAATTATCCCAAATGCCCGACATGATCTAATTATTACACGGGCTAGAATAGATGAAAATGCACTTATATCCCCCTCAGATGAAAATTTTCAAATAAAACTTCACAAGGTTCATTGGAAAATACCGCATGTGACTTTATCAGACGCTCTGAAATTAACTCTATACAAATCTATAAACAAAAATAGTTTTATGAAAATTGCTTTTCGAAACTGGGATCTTTATGAATACCCCACGCTATCAGCTTCTACCCATCATATCTGGAACGTGAAGACAACGACACAAATAGAGAAACCTCGTTACATTATCCTTGCTCTACAAACTGAAAAATATAAAAAATTATCTGCTGATCCTACAATTTTTGATCACTGTGATTTAACAGACGTAAAAGTTTATCTAAACTCCGATGTCTACCCACATGAAGACCTAAATATATCTTTTGAAAGAAACAGATATAGTTTGTTGTACAGAATGTATACCGATTTTCAGAAAACATACTATAATAAATCTAACACCGAACCATTACTTTCCTGGGAGCTATTTAAATCGCGTTCCCCATTTTTTGTTATAGACTGCAGACATCAAAACGAAACCTTAAAAACAGGACCTGTCGACATACGCCTGGAGATGAGAACATCGAAAAATATACCAGTAAACACATCAGCTTACTGTCTTATGCTCCATGATCGTATCATTGAATATAATCCACTTGATCAAGTAGTCAACAGAATTGTCTGAATTCAGAAATGACAAAATGTAAACATGTTTAAATAAAATAAATAAATTTTGTTATCATCAGAAAACAGTATTTTGTTTGTTTTTCTTTAAACGTTAATTCAGGTTCTCATTGGGGCTGCTTCCGTCGTGCTAGTTGTTTTGATATTTTTTTTTGTTATTGATCTATCGAGCTTCGAAAATTTTTATGAAATAAAAACAACATACATTTTTTTTTTGATTAGTTAATTTTCAGCACAAGTTTTTAATACATTTTTACATTTTATTATAATTTTTACAATGTTTGACATAATTAGTTTGTTTGTTTTTATATATATTTTTAAGCAGGCTTGTATCGTTGTCTTTTAAATCCATATGGCAAAGAGCTATGGTCTTCAAGAAAACGACGTTTTTCCGATTTGGCTTTGTAGGTTTTAACTTCTGGTATGGTAAGTACTTGATGGTTTCTTGTCCGACGAATATTATTAGATTTAATAATAATGCTTTCACTATCTGAGGAAGAACACGAATTTAAAACAGTGTCTTTAATGGAATCAAAGTTGATTTTTTGCGATGATTCATGATTGAGAAAAATCCCCTTCACTTTGCAGACAGCGTGTTCCATCTTGTCTTTTGTACTGAACACTTAAAATGCATAATTTTTAGGACCTCCGCTGACGAATTCTGTTATATAACTTCCGATTCCATACACTTCTAATTCGTCAGTCATATCACCGATAAATTGACCAGTAGGAGGTTCAAATTCCCCCTGACGACTTACATATATTACCGAATCGGTATCGTAATATAGAACTCTTTCATTTAACCTCTCCAAGTAGCTATACAGTTTAAGCCGAGCTAAAGCAGTCGTGTAAGCAGCAACACAAACGTTTACTGTCGATAAGGAATCGATTGCTTCTTCTTTCATCTCGAAGTTAACGACAACGTTTTCTTCATTTACAGGAAGAATGTGTAGTACTTCAATTGACGGAACCGTAAGCAGATGAAATAAAGTTGAAGGGTTATTCAGAACGATAGTTTGAAGTTGATTTTCACGTTGTCCAAATTTCCCCCAAAACGAATTCAAGATCAGCTTTGCAAGTGACCTCTTTCCTGGATTGACACATATTTCTGCAAATTCCAACTGAATATTTTCTTTTTCAAGAAAATCAGAAATATATTTTTCTTTTTCTTGTTGAGATGAACATTCAGCTGGCCATCCAGATGCTTCTTGCTTGATTTTTAAAACTTGTTCATCATAGATGTAAACAGACCTTCATCAGGATTTCTGCCTGGGTTATATTGGACTACATTATATTCCCAAATTTCAAAAATGGAAAGTATAATATAGCCTTTTTCAACGGCTTTTATGACCTCGTCAATTATCCAAGTCGCAACAATTGCTCTTTGCTCATCAGTATGAGTACACAATTGTTCATTGTTTTTTTCATCACTGCAACTTCTACACAATGAAAACATGAGCTTATCATTTTGTTTCATTGGTAATACCGGATGCAACAGGTTTTCTGGAGGTAAAATTTTGCACTTAATGAGTCCATTAACCCCCTCCAATTTCGTTGTTGCACAGATTGCATCGCCAGTAGTGTGGATTTTAGGGTGGCCAATGGGAAATTTTCCGTTCTTACAAACCCAAGGGTATAGAGAACATACATCTATGTATTTGATTTCTTCACCTTTTTTACATTTGTAGAAACTGACAGTGTTTCCGGTTCGTCCACCATAAAAAGCATCGCGGGGGTTTAGGGGGGAACTTTGAATCAGTGGATGCATATTTAAAAAACTTAATTGATCTCTACCAAATGATTTCAGACGAGCTTGAAAAACACAAGACCACATTTCAAATACCTCGTAGTTGAAATTTCTCAATCTTTCAGTTTTAGCAATGGTTCTTTCATACCTCTGATTTAATGTATCATTTTTGTTTTCGTGTAGAGGTTCATCCCGTTTGTGCTTCAAACAGATAGGGTGACCATGGTAATAGCATCCATGGAATTCAAAAATCTGTTTAGTTTTTTCACAAAAACCATCAACTTTTACACCGTGTATAACTACCTCTTTGCCTCTATACGAATGTTGGATAGTTATGTTCCTTTGCTGTTCTTCCCAAATCATCCACTTGATAGCTTCTGTTGACTTGTTGTCAATGCATCTGTATCCTTTTTTAGGTATTAACCCGATGGTGTTTGGCTTAAGAAAGTTACTTACTTACTTAAGGTGGCGCTACAGTCCGGGGCGGACCTGGGCCTCAACCAACATGCGTCTCCTGCCAGCTCGGTCCCTAGCTAGCTGTCTCCAGTTTCGCACGCCAAGTTGGTTGAGGTCCTCACCCACCTGAGTGCGCCACCTGAGTCGCGGTCTTCCTCTACTGCGCCGTCCCTCGGGATTGGATTCGAAGACCTTCCGGGCTGGAGCGTTGATGTCCATTCGCTCTACATGACCCAGCCATCTAAGCCGTTGGACTTTTATTCTGCTAACTAGGTCAGTGTCGCTGTACAGCCCGTACAGTTCGTCGTTATATCTTCTCCTCCATTCTCCATCTATACGTACGGGACCAAAAATCACCCGAAGAATTTTTCTCTCAAAGCATCCTAAGACGTTCTCATCTTTCTTTGACAGGGTCCAGGCCTCAGCGCCATAAATGAGAACCGGGATGATGAGTGTCTTATATATGGTGATTTTAGATGCTCGGGAGAGGACTTTACTTCTCAATTGCCTTCTAAGTCCAAAGAAGCAGCGATTTTCAAGAGTTATTCTTCGTTTGATTTCAGCGCTGGTGTCGTTGCCTGTGTTTATAGCGGTGCCTAGGTAGACAAAGTCCTTAACTACCTCGAAGTTATAGCTGTCCATGGTGACGTTTTGTCCAAGACGTCGTTGTTCAATGTCCTTTTTTGATGACAGCATATACTTGGTCTTGCCCTCATTGACCACTAAACCCATCTTCTTCGCTTCCGTCGCAATGCTCAAAAACGCTCCACTGACATCACGCTTTGATCTTCCAATTATGTCAATATGATCTGCGAGTAATTGGATGGACCTTTGGAAGATTGTGCCTCTAGTGTTGACGGTTGAGTTTTGCACAATTCTTTCCAGAACGATGTTGAAGAAGTCGCATGACAGTGCATCGCCTTGTCTAAAACCTTTTTTGACATCAAATGCATCGGTGAGATCTTTTCCGACCTTGATGGAGCAGCGTGCATTCTCCATCGTCATTCTGCACAAACGGATAAGTTTGACAGGGATGCCAAAACTAGACATTGCTCTGTAGAGCTCTTCCCTATGGATGCTGTCATACGCGGCTTTAAAATCGATAAAGAGATGGTGGGTATCGATTTGAAGCTCCTGGGTTTTTTCCAAGATCTGCCGTAATGTGAATATTTGGTCGATAGTGGACTTTCCTGGTCTGAAGCCACACTGATAAGGACCTATCAGGTTGTTGACGAACGGCTTCAGACGTTCACATAGTACGGCAGAAAGGATCTTATATGCAATGTTAAGGAGACTGATCCCTCTGTAGTTGGCGCAATTTAAAGGGTCTCCTTTTTTATGTATCGGACAAACTATGCTGAGATTCCACTCATCGGGCATGCTTTCTTCCGACCATATTTTGCAGATGAGTTGGTGCATGCTCCCTACCAAGTCATCGCCTGCTGCTTTAAATAGTTCGGCAGCTATGCCGTCAGCTCCAGCAGCTTTGTTTGACTTCAGTTTAGATATAGCTATCTTCACTTCGTCTAGGTCGGGTAGGCGGAATTGTTGATCTGCGTCGCCTAAGTTGAGTGGTTCTACCTCCCTTACAGCGGGATTCGGTTCGTCATCGCCGTTATATAATTTGGAGAAGTGGTCTTTCCATATTCTCAACATAGACTGCGGTTCTACTACGATGTTCCCCTGATCGTCATTACAGGTTCGTGGCTGGTACCCTTGCTCTCTTTTTTTCCATCTAAGAAGCCGGTGTTCCTCTCTCCTCCTCTGCTCGTAGAGCTCGCGAGCAGCTCTGGTCCTTCTGTGCAGGGCCGTTTTGTATGCCTCTTGTTTCGCTGCGTGCGCTTGCCGGCGTTCGTCGTCAAACCAGGGGTTTCGCTGTTGTGGACGTGTGAAACCTAGCACTTCAGAGGCGGCATCTCTGATGGCTGCAAGGCAATGTTGCCTCTGGTTTTCAATGCTTAATGCAGGCAGCATAGGACTCCTTAAGAGGTTACTAGAGACTCGATCGGAAAAGGACATGGCAGTCTCTTATGATTGTAGCCGTCTAACGTCGAATCTTCTGACAGTACTTCCTTTTTTGACTTGGACCGAGATATCCGTAGCCGTACCTTGGCTACAACGAGGTAGTGGTCTGAGTCAATGTTAGAGCCCTCGGAAAGTTCGGATATCCTGTATACTGGAGAATTCGATCGCAATGTGGTCAATCTGGTTGACAGTGTTGATTGATCAGGAGATTTCCATGTCCCCTTGTGGATATTAAGATGTGTGAACTGCGTACTAGCTACCAGAACGTCTCGCCCCGCAGCGAAATCGATCAGCCTGAATCCGTTGTCGGAGGTGGTGTCGTGCAGGCTGTATCTCCCGATTGTGCCACCAAAGATGTCTTCTCTTCCTAGCTTGGCGTTAAAATCTCCTAAGACAATTTTAATGTCATAGCCAGGGCACTGCTCATATATCTTGTCCAAGAGCTCGAAGAATATGTCTTTGGTGTCTTCATCTTTCTCCTCTGTTGGGGCATGCGCGCATATTAGGCTTATGTTGGCGAATTTAGCCTTGATACTCTTGCTCACACTGTTGAAACTCAAGACTTTTTGCCTGAGTCTAGTTCCAACAACAAATCCACACCCATATAGACGCTGCCTTTGTTCTCGGTAGCAGTCGCCGAAGTATATATCGCAGTCTTTTAGTTTGCGTTTGCCCGGTCCATCCCATCGCACTTCTTGGATGGCGGTAATATCTGCCTTGCAGCAGTTTAGGGCTTTCGCTAATTGTTCGGCTGCACGTGGTCTGTTAAGGGACCTAACATTCCACGTACAGATCCGAAGTTCGTTGTCCTTATTTCGTTTGCTTGGGTTGTCAACAGTGAATCCGTCCGTATCCGAGGCTTGTTGGTGCTTCGCAATTAGAAAATTTGTACGTGGTAAGGAAGTCACCCTGACGGCACAACCCCCAACCTGGAGGGCCAGATCCTTAGTATAACTCCAAGGACGGGGAGCCGGATAAACCGCTCCTTATAGGCCTGGGCTCCGAATAAGTCGTAGAAGCCCTATAAGGTGTTCACTAAGTAGTTCAGCCTTACTGGAACTGTAGACGCCACCGTTCATTCCATCTCGAGAATTCGTCCGCTGCCGTCTGGATAAGGAGAGGTGCCTTAGTGGAAACACCTCTTCCCCCCTCTCTCGTTTGCTGCCCCCAACAACTTTCCACTGGGGTTAGAACCCAATCTCCAGTTGAGGTACTAGGCACCCGATGTTCACCACGGGGAGGTGAGAGTAGGAGTTGATAGACAGAGGTGGGTTTTGAGAAAAAACCTGTGGACGCTTGTGTCCTCTTTAATGCACATGTCTACCATTTGAACATCACTTAAGAAAGTTACGTCTATATAAAAGATTGCAAGCTGAAGCAATCGTTACCGATTCTAAAAATGGTTCAACGTTACATTGAGTAAGAAATAATTTTCTAAATTGCAAGCAAGCCCCCGTCAAAATTTTGACATCACTCTTGCAGTATTCTACAAGTTCTTGCTTCATTTCAAAAGAATCATTTTGATTTTCTATTATTTCCTTCACCAGCTGGCATCTTTACGGAGGTAACTGACAAGCAAAAATTATCCGAACTCAATGCTCCAGAGTTGCTTTGAAAGATTTTGGCTATCATCTCCCACACATTTTCAAAGCTCAGATCTGCACAGGTTTTGAAATTGATCCAACCACTACCTCTTTCATGAACAAAATTTTTTCCTCCAAAAGTAACCCCAACCTTATCTGTTTCGTTGAGCCCCTCAACGGCAAATCGAAGTATAGCTTCTATTGAGGCTTTAAACCATGAAGCGGGCTCTTCATCTAACGGAACAGGGTTGACCTTGAATTCAATTTTCCGCCCTTTTAAGTTGAACCTCTGTACTTGGGTCACATGATCACCCAATATTGTAAATCTCTGAAACCAAACCGAAAGGAAAAACGTTGTATTTTTTTTTTTTTTTTTTTTTTAATTTTTATTTATATTATATATTATTTATCTAAAACAGTTTTTTTGAGAATTTAACAGAAGATCGTTTTCAAAAAAGAGGGTCGGAACGTTGGTATTTACCTCTTCACTCAAAACGTTCATCTTCTGTTTCCTCCCCTTCTGTTTATGCTGCTGTTGTTGTTGCTGTAGCTGCTGTTGCTGTAGCTGTTGTTGTAGTTGCATCTGCTGTTCTAACTGCTGCTGTTGATGCAATTGCAACTGCTGTTCCAATTGTTGTTGCTCCTGCTGTTGTTGTTGTTGTTGCTGTTGTTGTTGCTGCTGCTGCTGCTCTTGTTCTTGGTGTTGCTCATCTTGTTGTTTGAGATGGAAGTCAACATCAAAGGACAGCTCTCCATAAGGCGTTTTTTTTTGTATCAGTTTACTCAAACAATTTTCTTCGTTTTTGAAGAAGAATTAGCGTTGCTAACGCTTACGGCTGATTTTATTTTGCAAATGAACGACATTCTTACGTTTTGAAAGGGAATTGTTAACTAAATTGAAAAACCTCAGAACCTTTGCTTTTATAAAAGAAGTTTCCTTCTACACATTTGTATCTTTTCTATTCCAACTCCCCAAAGCAGTGCAGTCAATACACATAATGATACCTACTCACTAGGCACAAACAATATAAAACAATTAAATAAAAAAAACACCACCAAAATCCACAACCACTTTTCAAAAAAATGCAACAGTTACTCTTATCAGATTTAAATTCAAATTCCTCTTTTGGAAAATCTTTTATTTCTGTTTTCCTCATATTCATGACACCTTTTTTACATCAAAGATCGTCCTAGAAAAAAGGATCACCAGCTCAGCTCATCAGTGTAATAAAATTAATTCACACCTTTTTACATCAAAGGGCACACCCGCGTAAAAGTCAGTGTAATAAAAGTCATTAATAAAAACACAATTTACTCATTTGCATAATTTGGTTCCCAGTCTATACTGTCCCATATCCTACTAAGGAACTTTTGTAAAACCTTTTATAAAAAAACGAAAACGATCTGTTACAGATGATTCCGAATATTTTATACCTAGAAGATCGGCCAGGATAAAAACTATGAAAAATGTTACAGTAAACTTAAAGACATAATATAATAATTATTTTATTAAATTACTTGTATTGATATAATCTCATGAATTTAACTGAATCGAATTTGTATATAACTGAAACTAATCTAAATTTAATTAAATACTTAAAATCTAAAGTTGGGGAAAGTGATATGTATTCACACTTGCCCACCCTACTGTAGTGAGAGTAGCATAAGTTAAGTTAGAGTAAGTTTAGCAATAAGGTTATTATGTGAGAATAATGGAATAAAGTTTTTAGTCTTAAGCCGAACAGTGCACTTGTTGTTTCCTTTCCTACTCTCGTGTGGTCATATACATCAGCCTACAAGCGCGATCCAAGTGGGTTCAGGAGCAGCCCAATCTGGTCGTCGGCAAACTAGTCCTTATCCACGAGCACAACTCGCCTCCTCAGCGGTGGAAAACAGGACGAGTTATAGGGGTCGTCGAAGGGCAGGACGGCAAGGTCAGGTGTACTCAGACGCCCAATCGTCAAACTGGCCCCACTTCCCGATGAAGAATCTTGAAGCCTGCAGCCTTTCAACGTGGCCGGTGTTTCGTTAATACGAATCTTTTTAAAATGAATTTCACTAAAATAGGATATGGGGCGGTATAGACTGGGAACCAAATTATGCAAATGAGTAAATAGGGTTTTTATTAATGACTTTTATTACACTGACTTTTACGCGGGTGTGCCCTTTGATGTAAAAAGGTGTGAATTAATTTTATTACACTGATGAGCTGAGCTGGTGATCCTTTTTTCTAGGACGATCTTTGATGTAAAAAAGGTGTCATGAATATGAGGAAAACAGAAATAAAAGATTTTCCAAAAGAGGAATTTGAATTTAAATCTGATAAGAGTAACTGTTGCATTTTTTTGAAAAGTGGTTGTGGATTTTGGTGGTGTTTTTTTTATTTAATTGTTTTATATTGTTTGTGCCTAGTGAGTAGGTATCATTATGTGTATTGACTGCACTGCTTTGGGGAGTTGGAATAGAAAAGATACAAATGTGTAGAAGGAAACTTCTTTTATAAAAGCAAAGGTTCTGAGGTTTTTCAATTTAGTTAACAATTCCCTTTCAAAACGTAAGAATGTCGTTCATTTGCAAAATAAAATCAGCCGTAAGCGTTAGCAACGCTAATTCTTCTTCAAAAACGAAGAAAATTGTTTGAGTAAACTGATACAAAAAAAAAACGCCTTATGGAGAGCTGTCCTTTGATGTTGACTTCCATCTCAAACAACAAGATGAGCAACACCAAGAACAAGAGCAGCAGCAGCAGCAACAACAACAGCAACAACAACAACAACAGCAGGAGCAACAACAATTGGAACAGCAGTTGCAATTGCATCAACAGCAGCAGTTAGAACAGCAGATGCAACTACAACAACAGCTACAGCAACAGCAGCTACAGCAACAACAACAGCAGCATAAACAGAAGGGGAGGAAACAGAAGATGAACGTTTTGAGTGAAGAGGTAAATACCAACGTTCCGACCCTCTTTTTTGAAAACGATCTTCTGTTAAATTCTCAAAAAAACTGTTTTAGATAAATAATATATAATATAAATAAAAATTAAAAAAAAAAAAAAAAAAAAAATACAACGTTTTTCCTTTCGGTTTGGTTTCAGAGATTTACAATATTGGGTGATCATGTGACCCAAGTACAGAGGTTCAACTTAAAAGGGCGGAAAATTGAATTCAAGGTCAACCCTGTTCCGCTAGATGAAGAGCCCGCTTCATGGTTTAAAGCCTCAATAGAAGCTATACTTCGATTTGCCGTTGAGGGGCTCAACGAAACAGATAAGGTTGGGGTTACTTTTGGAGGAAAAAATTTTGTTCATGAAAGAGGTAGTGGTTGGATCAATTTCAAAACCTGTGCAGATCTGAGCTTTGAAAATGTGTGGGAGATGATAGCCAAAATCTTTCAAAGCAACTCTGGAGCATTGAGTTCGGATAATTTTTGCTTGTCAGTTACCTCCTTAAAGATGCCAGCTGGTGAAGGAAATAATAGAAAATCCTCTGTTATGTTCAACTCGTTCCATGAAGAATGTTCCCGTCGCAAGGGAATAATAGTAATTAAAAACAAAGACAATTTATGTCTGCCTCGAGCTTTGGTTGTAGGGAAGGCATACGCAGACAAGGAAGATAATTTGGTCAATATAAGAAGAGACACGGGGAAAATTCAGACGGAGAGAGCCATAAAACTACTAAACGAAGCTCAAATCAATATACTATCAGGAGGCTGTGGAATAAATGAGTTAAAATCATTTCAAGCTCATTTAAAAAATTACAAAATAACAGTCTACGAATACCAAACGAAGGGTCGCAAAATAATTTACGACGGGGTTTCGAACGACATTGGTGATAAAAAAAATACATTTAATGTATTACAATAATCATTACAATGTAATAACTTCCTTAACCGCCGTATTTTGTTGTAGTTATTACTGCGAGATTTGTCATTCTCCGTTTAACACGAAAGATGTTCATCATGGCTGTCTTGGTCTATGTTCGCAATGCCAGTATTCTCCAAAATGTGAAGAAGCACCGAAAAAAATTCTTTGCCAAGACTGTAATCGAAATTTTAAAGGAACAGGATGCTATGACAACCACAAAACGAGCGGCTCGTCAGGAAAACAGTCTATCTGTGAGCAAATAAAAAGATGTCTTGCTTGTTTAAAATCCTATGGAGGAAGTCGACAACATATTTGTGGAGAGTTCTTTTGCAAGAACTGTAAAGTACATGTTCCTGAAGACCATAAGTGTTTCATTATACCTAATACGAGAAAACCTGATTTGAAAAATTTCTTGTATGTATTTTATGATCTAGAAAGTCGCCAAGAAAAAGTAATTGGAGAAAAAATTTGGAATGACGGAGATGAAGCAACAACAACAAACAAAGCTTTTATAACAAAACATGAACCAAATTTATGCGTGTTTCAAACCAAATGTAGTCATTGCGTGGAGTATCCTGATTTGCATTTCTGTAAATATTGTAAATTGTCATTGAACGTTTTACAAGGAGAAGACGTTGTACCTAAATTTGTTCAATATATACTTGAAATTCGGAAAAAATTTAAAAATGTGGTTGTGATTGCCCACAATGGTCAAGCCTACGATCATCAGTTCATTTTAAACTATGTCTTAGAGAAAACAGTACTAAGCCCTGAATTGATTATGCGAGGAACAAAGATAATATTGATGTTAATAGGAAATGTAAAATTTATCGACTCAATAAACTACTTTCCTATGGCCTTATCAAAACTCCCAAAGGCATTCGACTTGCCACCTGTTTTAAAGAATGGTTACTTTCCATACCTCTTCAACACTATTGAAAATGAAGAATACAAAGGAACATTGCCAGCAATAGAATATTACAGTGCTAATTCTATGAGGTCGGAAGAGCGTAATACTTTCTTAAAATGGCATTCAGAACATCAAAATGATTCTTTTGAAATGAAGCAAGAACTTGTAGAATACTGCAAGAGTGATGTCAAAATTTTGACGGGGGCCTGCAATTTAGAAAATTATTTCTTACCCAATGTAACGTTGAACCATTTTTAGAATCGGTAACGATTGCTTCAGCTTGCAATCTTTTATATAGACGTAACTTTCTTAAGCCAAACACCATCGGGTTAATACCTAAAAAAGGATACAGATGCATTGACAACCAGTCAACAGAAGCTATCAAGTGGATGATTTGGGAAGAACAGCAAAGGAACATAACTATCCAACATTCGTATAGAGGCAAAGAGGTAGTTATACACGGTGTAAAAGTTGATGGTTTTTGTGAAAAAACTAAACAGATTTTTGAATTCCATGGATGCTATTACCATGGTCACCCTATCTGTTTGAAGCACAAACGGGATGAACCTCTACACGAAAACGAAAATGATACATTAAATCAGAGTTATGAAAGAACCATTGCTAAAACTGAAAGATTGAGAAATTTCAACTACGAGGTAATTGAAATGTGGTCTTGTGTTTTTCAAGCTCGTCTGAAATCATTTGGTAGAGATCAATTAAATTTTTTAAATATGCATCCACTGATTCAAAGTTCCCCCCTAAACCCCCGCGATGCTTTTTATGGTGGACGAACCGGAAACACTGTCAGTTTCTACAAATGTAAAAAAGGTGAAGAAATCAAATACATAGATGTATGTTTTCTATACCCTTGGGTTTGTAAGAACGGAAAATTTCCCATTGGCCACCCTAAAATCCACACTACTGGCGATGCAATCTGTGCAACAACGAAATTGAAGGGAGTTAATGGACTCATTAAGTGCAACATTTTACCTCCAGAAAACCTGTTGCATCCGGTATTACCAATGAAACAAAATGACAAGCTCATGTTTTCATTGTGTAGAAGTTGCAGTGATGAAAAAAACAATGAACAATTGTGTACTCATACTGATGAGCAAAGAGCAATGGTTGGGACTTGGATAATTGATGAGGTCATAAAAGCCGTTGAAAAAGGCTACATTATACTTTCCATTTTTGAAATTTGGGAATATAATGTAGTCCAATATAACCCGGGCAGAAATCCTGATGACGGTCTGTTTACATCTATGATGAACAAGTTTTTAAAAATCAAGCAAGAAGCATCTGGATGGCCAGCTGAATGTTCATCTCAACAAGAAAAAGAAAAATATATTTCTGATTTTCTTGAAAAAGAAAATATTCAGTTGGAATTTGCAGAAATATGTGTCAATCCAGGAAAGAGGTCACTTGCAAAGCTGATCTTGAATTCGTTTTGGGGGAAATTTGGACAACGTGAAAATCAACTTCAAACTATCGTTCTGAATAACCCTTCAACTTTATTTCATCTGCTTACGGTTCCGTCAATTGAAGTACTACACATTCTTCCTGTAAATGAAGAAAACGTTGTCGTTAACTTCGAGATGAAAGAAGAAGCAATCGAATCCTTATCGACAGTAAACGTTTGTGTTGCTGCTTACACGACTGCTTTAGCTCGGCTTAAACTGTATAGCTACTTGGATAGGTTAAATGAAAGAGTTCTATATTACGATACCGATTCGGTAATATATGTAAGTCGTCAGGGGGAATTTGAACCTCCTACTGGTCAATTTATCGGTGATATGACTGACGAATTAGAAGTGTATGGAATCGGAAGTTATATAACAGAATTCGTCAGCGGAGGTCCTAAAAATTATGCATTTAAAGTGTTCAGTACAAAAGACAAGATGGAACACGCTGTCTGCAAAGTGAAGGGGATTTTTCTCAATCATGAATCATCGCAAAAAATCAACTTTGATTCCATTAAAGACACTGTTTTAAATTCGCGTTCTTCCTCAGATAGTGAAAGCATTATTATTAAATCTAATAATATTCGTCGGACAAGAAACCATCAAGTACTTACCATACCAGAAGTTAAAACCTACAAAGCCAAATCGGAAAAACGTCGTTTTCTTGAAGACCATAGCTCTTTGCCATATGGATTTAAAAGACAATGTTGTCATTCAAACAATTCTGTTCAAAATTATGAAATAAAAAAAAAATATTGAAACTTGTTGTTGTACTTTTTATTTGAAAAGAAATTACATTACATTGTTTAGTTCATTTCTGACTTGTTTAGGAAACTTGTTGGGGTCTTTTAAATCCCTTTTGTTCAGCTTCATCCATAATAGATAGATACATTTGATTGAGGTAGAATGGTACTTTCATAATTCAGCTTGGATTTAATAATTCGGTTTTATTTGATTCGTCTTGACGAGGACAACCAATTACCATGATTGTTTTCTTTTTTATTTTTATCTTTTCCAACCTTTAAACAATTCGTGTGACTCCTTGATCAAACGGATTATATTCAATTATACGATCATGTAGCATAAGACAGTAAGCTGAAGTGTTAACAGGAATATTTTGTGATGTTTTCATCTCCAAACGTATATCGATGGGGCCTGTTTTCATAGATTCTTTTTGATGTCTGCAGTCTATAACGAAAATTGGAGCGCGTGATTTAAATAGACCCCAAGAAAGCAGAGGCTCAGTGATGGTTTTATTGTAGTAAGTTTTTTGAAAATCAGTGTACATTTTGTAAAACAGACTATATCTATTTTTATCAAAAGAAACATTGAGATCTTCATGTGGATAAACATCAGAGTTTAGATATACTTTTAAGTCTGTTAGATTACAATGATCAAACGTTGTAGGATCAGCAGATAGTTTTTTATTTTTCTCAGTTTGCAGAGCAAAGACAATATATCTAGGTTTTTCAATTTGTGTTGTTGTCTTTACATTCCATATGTGATGGTCAAAGGTTGGTAGCTTAGGGTATTCATAAAGATCCCAGTTTCGGAAAGTAATTTTCATAGCACTGTCTGACAAAGTCACGTGTGGAACTTTCCATTGTACCTTATGAAGTTTTACTTGTATATTTTCATCTGTTTGTGAGATTAAAACGTTTTCATCCATTCTGGCTCGAGTTAGAATAAGATCATGTTGAGCGTTCGGAATAATTTTCTTAAAATCTTCAGCGAGCCCCAAAAGTTTATTTAATGGTTTACAGTAATTAAAATAATACGGATTTGAAATATTAATAGGAGAATCAGGAGACCAAGATGCGTTTAAAAGCATGCCACTTTCATTTTTAGTTAAAGATAAATAGTTTTTGAGCGTTGAAGTGATTCCAACATTTCGATTGTAGTCAATTTCCTTGCCATTCAGTTCATAGCGAATTTCATCAAAAAGAAAAGACATTGCATTGTTTGCTAGTTTTGTGGTGGCTATTTCTTTTACGGGGTCTTTTCCATCTGTCCTCGATAATGAGCCTTCAACATATAAAAAACTTTCTGAAGGAAGGACATTAAGATTTTGATAGTGTATACAAATCTGTATGATGTCATTTCTCTCGAAATTGTTTTGATATGGTGAATAAGTATGATATTCATATTTAGAATTGCTTTCATTGATTTCAGTTTCTTGAAAAATGTTTAACATATTTATGGTTTTAATGTTTTAGGATGTATCCTAATGATAATAAATAGTCTTGATTATGTTTTGTAAGACGATGACGACGACGTGTTACCACAGCTGAGTTTGAAGATTGATTGAACAAACTAGTATTTTCAACAATGTTTTTATAAGAGGTTGAGTCAGTTATATTTCCATACACAATCATAATTCTGGTTGTAAATGTAATCGAACAGTTATTTTTTCTCCTCTAAAATTAATGTCTTTACCGTCTTGATCAACGAACTTTAAGCACAACGATGTTATTCGTTTGACGTTCACAGGTTCCTTGGAACTTGTATGATTTTATAGCCAGGACTTACTTTAACAGCAAATTCATGTAAGATATGTGCAGATTGATTATTTACATACGCTCCATCTATAATACTACATTCAACGCGAATGGCATTAACTCTATTTATGTCAACGTAAAGATCCGATTCATGTAATGAGTTTGACTTCAACAATTTCTTGCTAAACCCTAAAAGAGACCCAATAGAATTTAGTTTAGAGAAGTCAATGTCTTCCGAGCTGTGAATTTCACATTTCAGAGTGTTGTTATTTGCCTTGATTTTAATTTCACTTTTTCTTAATGCACTTTTCTTTTTTTTGTTAATTTCAACAAGTTTTTTTTTTATTAAATTATTTATATCTTCTATCTCATATGAGCCTATAGGAAAAGAAATAACGCTATCACCTATATGCAGCAAGTTATTAGACTCATCCACATTTGGTATAGAGTTATATGTTTGTAAATCTATGAGTCCGCATACATAATTAGATTTCAATACAATTGGTGGGAAATACTCAGCATTAAAAATGGATTCATTTCCACTTAAAGTTAGTGTTAACGACATGTCGATTAAAAGACGAATGACATAATTTACCTTTTTCTGCATCATTTTATTCATTTCTTATTTCAGTTTGAAAACATTTTACATTGTTCTAATAAAAATCTTAAGCATAAATGTCCACATACATATGTATCAAAGTCTTGTTCTTGAATATAATTATAATTAATTTTATTACCAAGATAGCTTATTACTTCAGTTGGAGGTCTTAAATTTCCAAAACTATCAAAATATTTTACTATATTATTTTTTTTATTTCTAATATATGCCACCCAATGAGTGCCAGCGCCAGCTTCACGATCCAAATTTATAACACCACATTCCCTACCCTACCCAATGGTACTTTTGGCAATAAGTCTCTCATGAAAACTCCTCTAAAATATTGTAAGTGTTTCTTTCCAAATCGTTCAATGTCGAAATTGTTTAAGGGTCGATTGGGTAGCAGTTCAATTAGTTTTTTGGGTTACATGTGTTTAGGAAAAGACCAAGGCCATTTTTATATGGTTGTAAATATAACCCATTTCCTTGAATAGCAACTGCTTCCATAGCCTTATTATGCCGTTTGTTTTCTTCAAGCTGTCTTTTAGCGGCTCGTACATCATTCAGAGCTTTTACGACACGAGCTGCTCCACCTGTTAATGATCCAACAACTGATAAACCAGCTAGAATTGGAGCTAGAAATGGTAGAAAACCACCACTTTTTGGAAGTGGAATTATTCTCGGCGTTTGATAATTCTGTTTTTTCTTGTTTTTTAAAACATTTTTTGCAGCCTTCACAGCAATATTTGCTATAGATGTTGTACCACAACAATTGATATTGTTTTTGATAGCGTTTCTTGCTTCGCTTATGGCCTTCTTGAACACATTTTTCTTGCAAACCTTTTTCGTTTTTGTTTTATTAGTTCTCTTAGTTTTGTTTTCAGTTCTTTTACTACCCATTCCGAATTTCGTTTTTGCTTTAATCATGTTGGTGACTAAGAGTCCACTTAGTTTTTCAGAGGCTGATGAATTGCTTGCTTTGAATCTTTTCCACGCCTGCTCGGTAAGAACTTTATCGGCAGCGTGTCGATCTGTGAGAGAGCTACTTTTAGAATATGCAATATCGTGAAGGCGACAAGCCTCATCCAATTAATTGATTCCTTTATCGCCCCTTCTTAAACGTTCTTCCAATTTCGTTCCGGGACCACAGTAATTATAGGACGGAATATGTAGTTCAAACGGCAGTTTGTCGATAACTTTATTCAAAAGCCCTTCGCCTTTAGTTGATTTTCTTTTTTTATGACACTGGGTATTGTGTTCAATCATATTATGATAAACGTACCTTCCTAGTTGAGGTTTGAAACATGTATGAAAGCAAGTATATAAAACGAAATGTTTTATTCAAAAGCTGTTAGTCATCAATATGCGTTTTGTAGAGCAGTCCGAAGTCATTAAAGTAAAAAAATTTGATTCAAATGTCAAAATAAAAAAAAAAACATGGCTCATTATTCCCAAACAGTATTCGGGGAATTATAGTTGGACCTTCAAACTGTGTGAAAACAAATGTAATGCTAAGCATTCTTTTAGACCCCAACGGTTTAAAGTTTGAAAATATTTATATTTACTCTAAATCACTACATCAACCGAAATATCTATATCTGAAGAACCTAATTACATCTATAAAAGGAATGGAATATAATGAATTTTCAAATAATTGTGAGATAATGCCCCCATCAGACGCTAAAAATAATTCTATATTTATATTTGACGATGTCGCATGTCAGAAACAAAATAACATAAGAGAATATTTTTGCATGGGTCGTCATAATGGAGTTGACAGTTTTTATTTATGCCAGTCCTATACCCATATACCAAAACATTTAATTAGAGACAATGCTAATTTTATTATTCTTTTCAAACAAGATGAATTGAATTTAAAGCATGTTTACAAAGATCACATAAACTCTGATATGACATTCAATCAATTTAAAGAATTGTGTTTACACTGTTGGTCTGATAATTTTGGATTTCTGGTTATAGACAAGGAAAGCAGTATTGAAAAAGGTCGATACAAGAACAGTTTTCACAAAATTGCGATACTATAAACATACATTTATCACTTAAAAGCAACACATTACATCGTCAACGCTGTTTGGGAAAACTTGTCTTCAGTATACATACTATACAGGAAATCATTTACTATTTTATATTATAGAAATGGAAGAGAGTGTGCTAAATGATCTAATAAAAACAAAAAATGTGTTAAAAAATAAATATTTTCAACTTAGAACTGGTAAAATGATGAGAGAAACTGAGTTGGAAGACACTTTCAAACCCATTGTTGAACCACTGAAAAAATTGGTCGGAAATATTAAAAAAGAAGAATCACAACAAGAGGATGCTGTTAAAACTCCTAAAAGACGTCGCAAGTTGCATTTCAAATCTTTTAATGAAAAGGCTGAGGAAAAATATCATGAACGAATAGACTCACCATCACTAGAGTTGGATAATACTTTTTTCTATAGTACACCTAAGAGTTTTGATACCCCTAATAAATCATCTTCGGTAATAAAAAAAACTTTTGTCAGAATCAAATCGTGATACAATGTATGGTCCGTATTTCGATGCTAATACACAATCTGTAAAAATGGGGAAATGTAGCTTTGCGATGAATGATCATGAGATTTTCATAGACGATGAAATGTTTGCTCGAACTCCTGGTCTTATTGAACTGATGCTAAAGAAAAACCCTCGTAAACAAATATATAATAGTCATGACCTAGAACAATATGGGAAAATCTTACAAAAAACGAATGCGCATATGCGTAATCATGATAGTGCTTCTCGAATAAATAGTAATAGAAGTGGTAAATATAACCATCTGATTAAAGAACTTGTTGCTAGACTTAAAAAAGAAAAAAAAGGAGGATCTTATACTCATAATATAAGTGAAATGAAATATACAAACAAAGATATCGAATATGTATACTGGAACGATCCTAATGAACTTGTTAATAGCCTAAGACTTTTGATAGCATCCAAAAATGCTGGTAATAACAACCATCAGAATGAAATAAATTCTGTAATTGAAGAGCTAAAAGAATCAAATATTATATATTAGCTTTTCAATCTATTAACTTTGCATATAAACAATGAACGTCGACAAGTTCGGTAGGAACTCCAAGCCTCTTCCAAAAAATAAAGGTCTTGTGGGACCTCGAGGAATAGGTTTTAAACTTCTATCGTCTGGTGATTTTGATATAGAAAGTAGATATTTAAACAATGTTGGAAGTAATCCTGAATACCCCCACCAAGCCGTGTGCAAAGGATATGTTGATGATCAAATAAGTCTTAAGGAATCAAGCATTATAAACCACATAAATTCTTCTTTAATGGAAGTTTTATCCACTTTTAATAAGGAAATTCATATGCTAAAAAACCACATAGACTCTACGATAAAGGAAACAATAAAAAGTATGGAACAAGAAAACAAAGCATCACAATTAATTTCACAAAAACTTAAAGGATCCATAGAAGAAGAAAAGCATGTTGACGAGAAAATAAAAAATAAAGTTGAACATATAATGAAGACGATGTTTCCTAATGTACCCTTTATACCCATAGATTAAAATAAGTAAAAAAAAAAAAATGTTGTTTTTTAAGACACACGGTTTATTTTTTCTTACTTTTATTTGTAACAATTTAACTTAGCCAATAACAATATTAGGTCTTACTCGTCGAAACGTTTAACATCAACTGACCCTAACTGGCAGCCCATATAGATAGATGCACACAGGCATATTACAATTTTTTAAATGAAGAGAGTTTGGCTCTCTTCATTTTTCGCTTACAATTCGGCCTTCCTGACACACAATCGTCCCGATTGTCTTCCGCTGACCGATCCTCGTTAAAGTATGGCTTAAGATTTGCTACCTCCCAAACTCCACTATAGGGTATTTGGCTGATCTGAAACCCTTCAACGTCACCCAGCACATATCTGTCATTAGGTACTACTTGTCTTACTTCGTAAGGCCCTTTAAACTTGGGTATTATTTTCTTACAGACATTTGGTTGGTTAACAAAATTTTTCACCAATACATAATCACCTACTTGATATTTCTTACTCACTCTCATCTGATCTTTCTTTTGTTTATTATACCCCTGTACTTTCATTATCTTCTCAGCTGCTCTCATTCGTATTTTCTTTAAATCCCTATCACTCTCATTATTCACTAATCCCTCCAATACCTCCTTTAATGGATCAACAACATCTCCCCTTTGACCTCCACCAAAAAGCAACTGACTTGGATGAGTTCCTATTCCTTTATGTAAAGTATTATTCATGACGAACTCAATCTTTACTAACGCCTTATCAAGTGACAATTCCAAGCCGCCGTTTGTGATTTTCGCAAGCATAGGCGCCAAACTTCTGTTTACCCTCTCGACCTGTCCATTAGCCTGAGGTGACGCTGTGGCAATTTTCACATGCTTGACGTTGTTTTCATCTAAAAATTCACTAAATGCAGCAGAAGTAAACGCACTGCCCCTATCAGACACAATGACTTTAGGTCTACTGTACGCATTGAAGTAAGATTTTAAACAAGAAATCACCTCTCTTGTACCTGTAGAACTTACCGCATACAACCTAGTGAATTTTGAAAATCCGTCTATCACCAAGAAAACATATCTTTTCTTGCAAGTTCTAAGTGTCACCGGACCAAAGTGGTCGATATGCACAGTGTCGAATGGTACGTCACCCTTCGGGATGTTGTGCATGAGACCTTCATGCTTGCCCATCTTTGCTGAAAATACTAAACATTTAA
Organism: Eupeodes latifasciatus; assembly: GCA_920104205.1. NCBI lineage: Eukaryota > Metazoa > Arthropoda > Insecta > Diptera > Syrphidae > Eupeodes > Eupeodes latifasciatus. The sequence goes on from CAKKTC010000001.1 coordinate 350,398, forward strand.
GACAGTTACTGATGTGGTCCTTCGCCTTCTTATTTAATTCTGGAAACCAATAGGATTTCAGAATGTTGTCTACCACCTTTTCGGATCCTACATGTCCTAACTCGTCGTGATATTTTTGCAAAATATTTCGTTCCATACATGATGGCACTACAAACAGTATGTTCTTTCCCACTTTCCTATAGACTAACCCGTTCCTCAATTCATACTTCCTATCCTCTTGCACCTGTAACTTTTCCCTAATCTTTTGTATGCTCTCATCCTTATTTTGGCAAATTGACAACGTTTGTTCGAAGGTGTTATCTTCAAGTACCAATATAGTGGGTATACGACTCAACGCATCCACATGCTGCATCTTACCACCACTTCGATGCTCCAAGACGTAATCATACTCTTGTAGCTCTAGAGCCCATCTAGCAATTCTAGGATTTATTTCCTTTTGATTCAACGTTAGCGTCAAAGAGTTACAATCTGTAACGATCTTAAACTTCAACCCGTGTAAATAAATTCTGAATCTTTTTAGCGCATTGACGATTGCTAATGTCTCCAATTCGAAGCTATGATACCGTGATTCGCACTCTGTTGTACGCTTCGAAAAATAAAAGACTGGGTGGAAAATCCCATCTATTTTCTTTTGTAAAAGAATTGCCCCAAAACCCAACGCGCTAGCATCACAATGCAACTCAGTTTCGTCTCGCGGATCGTAAATCGCTAGTATTGGTGACTCGAGTAATTTCTGTTGGAGCACTCGGAAAGCATCAACCTCTTTTTTTCAAATTTGAACACTGCGTCTTTCTTTATTAATTTATATAACGGCTCAGCTAACAGAGAGAATCCCTTAACGAACCTCCTAAAGTAGGAACATAGTCCCAAAAAACTATGTACTTCCTTAGCATTCCGTGGGATAGGAAAATTCTTCACCGACTCTATTCCCTTTTCGTCAGGCCTAATACCATCCTCTGATATTACATACCCTAAGTAATGGATTTCTGATTCTAGAAACCTACATTTATCCTGACGTAACTCCAACTTATTCGCAACTAACCTCTCAAAAACCTCATGCAATATTTCCAGATGTTCTTCCACCATTTCAGTCGCTACCATAATGTCATCTAAGTAGATGGCAACCTTACCAGCTCGAATTAAATCCCCAAAAACCTCGTTAATGAACCGTTGAAAAGTTGAAGGCGCGTTACTCAAGCCAAATGGCATTTTGAGGAACTCATACTGTCCTAATGGAGTCACAAACGATGTGTATTTAACTGACTCTTCCTCCATTTTGATATGATAAAAAGCGCTTTTCAAATCTAACAATGAAAATATCTTTTTATTCTATATCCAACAAGTCGTCTATTAGCGGAAGGGGGTAGTTATCTTTAAGTGTAAGTTTATTCAGGGTCCTGTAATCGACACATAATCGTATATCGCCTGTTTTTTTCCTTACCAACACTATGGGAGAGGCATACTCCGATTTGCTAGCCCTGATTACACCTTTCTCTAATAACTCATCTAATATTTCCTGAACTTTCGCCTTTTCTAAATAGGATAATCTTCTGGGTGCACAATTGAAAGGTTTATCATTTGATATCCTAATCTTCATCTGTAGATCGGTTTCGGGACACTCGGGACGCTTGCGGTTCATGAAATCCCGGTACATTTCATTAAATGATTTTTTTATTTTTAATGGTTGTTTACATTTATTATTAAATTCTACTTCATTTATATTATCTACATTTTCTACATTCATTAGCTTAAAACATTCGTTTGTGTAACTATCATTTTCATTAAGACGCTCGTTTGTATGGCTCTAATTTGATTTAATTAACATCATATTTTCTTTAGATTCTTTAAATTCAATGCATTTATACAATTTTATGTTAGCCATTTTTAAAAAATCTCTACCTAGTATAACCGAATGATTCATAGTATTATTGCTTACCACAAATAATTTTATTTTTATTTCTATTTCTTCAAAATAAATTATACTATCAACACAACCAATTATTTTTACTGGGCTTTTATTAATGCCATTTAGTTTGATACATTTGATGTTTCCTACTATAAAATTAAATGGAACATGTTTTTCTCGAATGATACTAAAGGGGCTGCCAATATCTAATAGGGCTGTCAAGAAAATTTTATAACTTAAATAATTGATTTTAAAAGTACAATAAAAAGACCTTACATAATCATCTTCGTCATCATCATGATCCACGTGATGGGCAACCACCGCTTTCTTGTTTGGACATACTGCTGCCAAATGTCCCACCTCAGCGCAAACGTGACATGCTCCCAGAGCGCGTCTTGGTTTTCGGCATTCTGATGCAAAGTGCCCGATGGAGTTGCAATTGTAGCACCTGATTTGCTGCTTCTGTTCCTGTTTCACTGGAACTACGTTTCGGCGTGCCACTGTCAGTCCGGAACCTGATGCTTGCATTGATGTGGGTTTTAACTTAGGCAATTCGATTTGCTTGAATGCCTCTGCCAGCTGCTGTCTAGTGTTGAAACATTGCATTCGTGCTTGTGCCCGTAGTCGGGTGTCTGGTATCCCGTCGATGAGGTTTTCGACGATCTCCTCCTCGTCCTCCAAACCCAACTTATTGGCCATAATAGTTTTGTCGTGATAATAGGCCTGAAAGGTTTCGGCTGTTTGCCAGATTCGACATTCAAATGTTCTCTTCAGTGTCAAACGGCTTTCATTTGAAACGAACATTTCTCCCATCTCTTTCAACAGCTGCTCAATAGACATTTGTGCCAAATCACTTTTTGAGTGAAACCACTTGAGTGCGTTGCCACTTAACCGACAAGAAACCAATATACGCGCGTTATTATCGTCCAATTTGTACGCTTTGATAAGGTTTCTAGGTTGGGTTACCCAGTGGGAAAAATGTTCCCCATTAAATTCTGGTACTAAGTCCTTTAGTGCCAGCACTGGTGTATTTCGGCTGCTACTGTCACTCTTTATTTGATTTTTCTCTTTCCTCAACGTTTCGATTTCTCTCTTCATAATGGCTTTTTCTTTCTCGCACAACTTTAATTCTCTCTTCATTAACTTTATATTTTCTCTCATTATTTTGACACTCTCATCAGGGCTCTCGTTTTGTTCTTCACCATCGTTGTCGCCGTCATCATCGTCATCAGCTCTCGTTGTACTCTCATCTTGTCGCTCTTTAGCATTCTTTTGTGTTTCGCTCGTTGTATCCAAGAACAATTCTTGCTCTGAATTTTCGTCGTCATCCAGCTGCGCAGTTTCTTTTTGTAGTGGTGGTATTTCACCACGTTCTGCATCCGACATCGATAGCAACCGTTGGATGAGTTCAGGCTTGTTGCCTGAAGTTTTTTGTTTCAGTTGCAATAGCCATGAGCGCAGCTGCACGGCTGTGTATTTGTTATACTGTTCAGACATGATAACACTATAACACACTACTCGAGAGCAGACAACAGCAACAAAAATGGGGATGAAAGTTAAACACGTTCTATTTTGTCTGTGTGTATATATTTTCCGCGATGGACTATATCTTGTTCCCTCGTTGGGAGGTCCGTTACTTATTATTTTTTTTTTGTTTGTTTGTTCGCTCGTTTGTTTTTCAGTCTCTCGTTTTTTTTTCGTTTTAATTATTTAAATGTCGCGATGGGCCTTTCATTCAACAGATCACACACGATGCACGACCGCATATAAATATGTATATTTTGTTTAGGTTTAGATAAATCTCTCGATTCGTTTGTTTTTCTTATAATAATCGCACTTCTGATTTTTAAGACACACGGTTTATTTTTTCTTACTTTTATTTGTAACAATTTAACTTAGCCAATAAAAATATTGGGTCTTACTCGTCGAAACTTTTAACATCAACTGACCCTAACTGGCAGCCCATATAGATAGATGCACACAGGCATATTACAATTTTTTAAATGAAGAGAGTTTGGCTCTCTTCATTTTTCGCTTACAGTATGTTATATATACATAATGTATAAGTGAAAATGAAGAAAAGAATTTCAATTTTCATAAATAAAATAAAATTTGTTAATTAGCATTCAACACTTGAACAACAAGGAACTTTCAAAATGGACACTGATAAAATAATAAAAGATATTTTTGGTTTTTTAAAAACAAATGGCGAATCAATATTGGATGAACACTTTGGAGAATTTACTAACTGTATTTCAATGGTTAGTAAATTTAAAAATACTACATACATGGAATCATCGCATGGACATCACTACTCTAATTGTTGCTGGTCATCCAACCAATGTAAACTAGGCCCAGATACTTGTGCCTGTTACATTATAGAAAAACTTTTAACTAGAATTAAGAAACTAATGTTATTATATAAGAGATTGCAATAAAAAAAAATAAAAAACATATAAATCTTCTTTTTTATTAAGCTTAATTCACTCTTTACAAATATGAGCAAGCGGAAGGTTGTTGAAGAGTTGCATAAGACTGCAAGTAGAAATTTTAAACGTCGTCGTGTTATTATCAAGGGTTTTGATGATTTATGGCAAGCTGACTTAGTTGAAATGATACCTTATAGTGGACAAAACAGAGGGTTCAATTATTTGATGACAGTCATTGATGCCTTCTCCAAATTCGCGTGGGTCATACCAATGAAAAACAAAAAAGGTATCACTATTTCTAAAGGAATGGAGGAAATATTTATCCATTCTTCTAGGATTCCTAAAAATTTACAAACGGATGATGGAAAAGAATTTTTCAATACAAACTTCAAAAGCTTAATGAAAAAATATAAAATTAACCATTATTCCACATTTAGTTCATTAAAAGCTTCAATTGTTGAAAGATTTAATAGAACTTTCAAAGATAAAATGTGGAAAGAATTTAGTTTCAACGGCAGTTATAAGTGGATAAATATTTACAAAAAAATACTTCATGAATACAATCACTCTATTCATCGAACCATTAAATGTAAACCTGCAGATGTTAACAAACAAAATTCAAAGTCACTATTACCAATTTTCAAAATCAAGGAAGAAAAACTACGCACACGAAAATTTGAAGTTGGAGACAAAGTAAGAATCAGCAAGTACAAACATGTATTTGAAAAAGGCTATACACCCAATTGGACTACTGAGGTTTTTAAAATAAGAAAAGTCCAATTAACAAAACCAGTCACATATCTTCTTAAAGACTATCAAGGAAAACCAGTTCAAGGTGGTTTTAACGAAGCAGAACTGATGAAAACTAGATGCGCAGATGTATTCCTAGTTGAAAAAGTTCTACAAGCGAGGGGAAATAAAGTTTTAGTGAAATGGTTGGGATTCTCCCTAGAACATAACTCATGGATCAATAAAAACGAAATTCTGTAAAATAGAAGGGTTATAATAAAAATAAATCTGATTTTAAAACATTAAAATTTGTAATTTTATTTATACAGTATGTTCATATTTTCTAAGCATGTATTTCTATACATTAGCATTACACGTTATTTCATTTTCATAAACTTAAGCTCATAAGTTGCTCCAAGTTGTTTAGTTATTTCGAAGACATATCCTCCTCCACCAATTGCTGCTATGCAGCTTGCTGAAAGATCTAAATGTCTGGTCGGTAAGAAAACCTATAAAACAATTTAATTTATAATAAATAATAAAAAAAAAAAAAAAAAAAACTTACCTTATATTCTCCAAGATCTGCTACAATCCGATCGCCCCACCGTGTTTTTACTTTTTGTAGTAAAAAAATATTATATCTTAAATTCATTTGTAAATCAGACAGTTTTTTCGATGGCTTGAAACCAGCGTTCTCGCTTATTGAGTTTGCCTCTCTTACAGCAAAATCATCCAGGGTAAAGATAGAATATTCAGCTTCCTCGAAATTCATAATGACGATGATAATGAGGAATAATGTTTTCTCTTGATAACTTCTTGAAACCAACTGTGCTCACCATAATCACATATCTTCCTTTTTATAGAAGCCTCCCTTCTCTCATTTTGGATTAGAACTTAAACGTAATTTACGTTTTGATTAAGAACGTAATTTGTTTTGGGTTAAGAATGTAATTTATGTCTTGCGTTCAAAAGAAATTGTTTTAATTGATCAAAGAAATTTCCTTCTACACATTTGTAAGTTTTTCTATTCTGCTTTCCAAAGCAATGAAAACAGCACCCATAACAATACTTATACAAACGACAAACCTATTAGAAATAAAAAAAAATTACCACCTAGATCCATCACCATAAAGATATATTCAGATTTAAATTCAAATTCCTCTTTTGGAAAATTTTTTATTTCTGTTTTCCTCATATTCATGACACCTTTTTTACATCAAAGATTACCCCCGAAAAAAGGATCACCAGCTCAGCTCATCAGTGTAATAAAATTAATTCACACCTTTTTACATCAAAGATCACCCCCGAAAAAAGGATCACCAGCTCAGCTCATCAGTATAATAAAATTAATTCACACCTTTTTACATCAAAGGGCACACCCGCGTAAAAGTCAGTGTAATAAAAGTCATTAAACAAAACCCTATTTACTCATTTGCATAATTTGGTTCCCAGTCTATACCGCCCCATATCCTACTCACTAAAATTAAAATCAGAATAATAATGTATTGAATTTAATTTTAAATTAAAAGAATTATATCAGTTAAAAACTTTGCACTATTGTGAACTGAAATGTATTGGTATAATTTTCAAATTTCCCGCCCATCCGGCCATATTTTATTTAAAATTTAAAATTAAGAAGAAAAAGGAAAAGAAAATGAAATGAAATGAAATGAAATGAAATAAAAACCATTCCACACGATAGTTCCGCACTCTCAATACGCATTTTTTTTTTAATCCGCATTTTGTCGCTTAAGTTTAGATTCTTTTTTAATTTGTGAACTTATTTAACAGCTCAAGTAAGAGCTAATTTGCAAAAATGCTTGTAAAATTAAGCGATTACTATCGAATTTATTATAGAATTAATCTACAAGAATATTTAGACACTATATATAACTTAACTTTATATATATACCAAAACACAGATATTATATCGGTTATAGGAAACGGCCAATCCCTTTTCCATAAAACTTCGAAAATTCAGACCAATATAAACATGCTTTTAAGTATTAATGAACATTCTGTAAGTAACAATGGACAATGAAGATAGAGAAGAAATATTAGAACATTTAGATATATGATCTATGGATCAAAATCATAAAAAATTAGTTGATGCTTACAACCAACAAATTTCAATTAATGGAATTTTTCAAAACAATTTCAAAAATATCAGAGATAGCATAGAAGAATTAAAAACCCAGTTTTTTAAATTAACAAAAAACGTTAGAGATGAAATAAATGAAATAAAAACGAAATTACACTACTTAAACTCCATAATTATATATCTGAGTTAGATAATGAAATAGAAAAAATTATTGATAATGTTAATGCAGCTAAAGAAGGAATCATGTCGAGATCAATTTTGGATATTGATGAAATTGAAGAAAATTTTATAGGTTTAAATGAATTAAAAGAAATGAAAATAAACATTTTTGGAAAAGAAAATTCGAACATTTTTGTAATTATAATAAACGTTCCAATATTTCTGAATAAACAACTCCCAACTTACTATTTATAACTGATACTTGTTTTCTAATAATACAATAATATCAAACATAGAAGAACAAAAAGTCCTAAAGTATGAAGATAAAATTTATCCTCTTAATAAAAATCTTAAAAAATTGAAAAACCCAATATAATGCTCTCCATGTAAGTCAATTGAATATAGAACCAAGAATTATGTTGAAGAAATTGATAAATCTATTAATTGGCATAAATTTTGATAAAATTATTGAACAAAATTGTAACGAGAAATTATACCATTTACATAAACATTTCATTATAAATTTTAACAAATGTACTATTTACGCAAATAATAAACAATATCATAACAAAATACAAAATTTTAATCATAAAATTGTAATACAACCAAATTTAAATTTAAGTGTAATAGACTCAGAAATTGTTATTAAAGACCTAATTATTCAAGACATTGAGCATCAAAATAAAATAAAACTAATATAATATGTTGTAAAAATAAAAACGCGACTTCTTTCGTTGATGATTTAAATTAGAGTGACTCAAACTCTACTCATTATTTTCTTCGTTACCTATTCCGAAACCTAGATCATCACTTCTTTCGAATCAACCACGCATTCTACTTTACTTCACTTGCCTTGACACATATTGTTTATTTAAACAACGAGTGCACCATATGTTGTAATTGACATACTTGCACTCCATGGGTCAGTATTGTTTATGTTTGCAAAATGACCCATGTCGTTGTTTTGTTGTTTGGTTGACATAGTTCGATTGCTGTTCCTTTCAAAGTGTAACGTATGACACACGAGGAACCTTTAGTAATAATCGAACTATGTCATGTGTCTTGCAAGCGATTCTTTGGAATTGTGTGTGGTCTCCAGTACTCAATGGCACAACACTCCTCCCCCCTAAAATAAGAAAGGCGTACGAGGTGACGAGTGAGATCTTTCGGTTTCAGGTGCGGAAGTAAATAACTCATAGGTATTAATCGCAATTGAATTTATTATTTGCAATCTTGTTTTTTTTTCTTTTTTTTTTATATATACATACATTTATACATCACAATTTTTTTTGTTTTTTTTTTCTTTGTTTATAAAGGTTTTTGTTTTTTATAATGATTAGGTAGCATTTTTGTTTCTAGTTTGTTTTATGAATTATTATACCTGCAATGTTTCTTCAAGGTCAGGTGTTAAATTAATTTCGGGATTTTTTAAATTTTCTGTTGACTTTAAGTTAAATGTACATTTCATTTTAATGATTTTTTTAAATATTACATATACAGCTAAGGCTACACAAATAAGAAAAATAATAGAAACAGAAATGTGAGCATGTTCATGTGTGACATCTAATAACATATTGTTTTTCTTTAACAAGTCTTTAATATTTATACTATAATTATCTAAATCCACTTTTTCTATATGGGTGGTATGAGGTGAAATTTGGGATAAATTGGTGGGAATTATTATGTTTTCAGGTATGGTTTGTTCTTCTAAAAAGTATGAAATAGGAGTTTTATTTTGTATGGTATTTGATGCCTGGAGGTAAACTTCTTTTGTTATTGCTTTACAGAATGGGTCTACACTCAGAATTCCACTGTCAGATATTGTGATCGTTTTTGGTACGTCTCCGCACAAAACCCTAACGTTCGTTGGCTTTGGCATGACGTATAGCCACGAATTCTTACTCATTAGGTTGAACCAAACTTCTTGTTCTGATATTAATTGTATAATACAGTTGTCAGTATTATGGTTTTTTAACTTGGATACGATTGTGTTTAAATTGTGTGTGTGTTTAACTTGTTGTGTGTATTGTGTCTCTTTGATTATAATGTTTTATGAGGTTATTGTGAACAACCTTTTCTTTTCTGCCTAATTTTATTCTTGAGTTTTCTGGGGACAATACTTCAGTTATTTCGTATAAATAAATAAATAAATTGGGTGGCGCAACAGTCCATGAAGGACCAGGGCCTAGTGACTTACAACTCTCAACCATCCCTGTGTGCGAGTAATGTTGTCAGAGATGGACGGGACCTACAGTTTATATGCCGAATCCGAACGGCTAATTTGAGAAAGCACTTTTCATGACAAGAATTACTCTTGGAGGATTTGTCAATTCCTCGCAAGAGGCAGTACCCGGAAAAAGTTAGGTGGCACAGGCAGGGATTGAACCCAAGACCCCTTCCATGACAGTCCAACGCACTAACCATCACGCTACGGGTACTACTAGTTATTTCGTATGGTCCTGCAAAAATTGGGGATAGTTTCTTGTTAGATCGATTTTTGATTTCCATTAGAACTTTGTCACCGACTTTATAGCTCGTCTGACTATAATTTTTATCGTAGTAGGCTTTAGATTTCTCTTTAGCCTTTATTTGGTTACTGCGAATTAACTCATAACCAGTTTGCATTTTTGCCTTCATTTCTGAGACATAATCATAATAGTTGTACGTTGGTTGTACGCTTCTATTCAGCATGGAAGGAATTGGTGCTTCAAAGCCGAAAAGAACTTCGAATGGACTGTAATTTTTTTAAAATAGTTCACTAGTAAAGTTTGTCCCTTGATCTGTGAGAATTGTTTGAGGAATTCCATAAGTACAAACTATTTTCTTAACGAGTGCTTCGACCACAGTTCTTGCTTCCTGATTGGGTATAGCTATGACTTGTGCAAATTTTGTTAGGTCATCTTGAAATGTCAGTATATACTTGTTTTCATTTTCTGTTATAGGAAGTGGTCGAGAGCTATTCTTTCGAATGGAGTTTTTGCTGTCGTTGTAATGACCATTGGAAGTTTGTTACGTGCATACAACTTATTCTTTTGGCAAAGTTCACATGACGCAATGTAATTCTTTATATCTTCATACATATTTTTCCATTTGTATGTCTTTTGTATGCGTTTGAGTGTACGTTTGACTCCTTGATGACCGCCTAGAGGTGTGTCATGAAATTCATGTAAAATTTTCTTAATCTCCTCTGGACTAGAGACTTGGACAATGTTTTGACTTACATCTTGTTGTTGATTTGGTGAGTTTTTTCTGTTACTACGTGTTATCACATTAACTTCAACTGTTTTCATACGGGAGAGAGCGTCTGCGTTTGTGTTCAAACTACCTGCTTTATGAAAAACTGTAAAATCGTATTCTTCAAGTTTAATTCGCCAGCGCATTATTCTCGATGAAGGGTCCTTAAGGTTAAACATCCACACAAGTGGTTTGTGATCAGTAATTACTTCAAAGTGTCGACCGTACACGTATGGTCGGAAATGAGTTACTGCCCAAACAACTGCTAAAGCTTCTTTCTCTATGGTAGAATAGTTTTTTTCTGATTTATTTAATATTCTACTGGCAAATGCTATAGGTAAATCATTATCATCGTTATCCCTCTGTGACAATACTGCACCTATAGCTTCATTGCTGGCATCAGTTGTTACATAGAAAGTTTTTTCAAAGTTAGGATATTGTAGGATAGGGGGTTCGATAATTGCTTGTTTTAATTGTTTGAATGTTTCATCGCAAAATGCATCCCATTTAAAGATAACATCTTTTCGGAGGAGTTTGTTTAAAGGGTTTGCTATTTTAGAAAAGTTTTGTATGAATTTTCTGTAATATCCTGCTAAACCAAGAAAGGATTTAATGTCTTTCTGGGTTTTGGGGTTCTCTATATTTTGAATAGCCGAGATCTTTTCTGGATCAGGTCTTACTCCTGATTCTGAAATAACATGACCTAAATACATGACTTCTTTTTCTAAAAACTTGTACTTCTCTAACTGAACTTTTAGATTGTATTTATCTAAAGCTTGAAATACTTCAGTTAATTTTTTGTTATGGTCACTTAAATTCTTTCCATATATCATTATATCGTCTAGATACACTAAACATTTTATACCTTGTAGCCCAGAAAGAACTTTATTCATCAACCGCTGAAATGTGGGAGGGGCATTACGTAAACTGAATGTCATTCTGTTGAACTCGAAATGTCCGTTTGGTGTACTAAATGCTGTTTTTTCTTTGTCCTCCTCATTAACTTCAATTTGATGAAATCCACTGGCTAGGTCCAGTGTTGTGAAATACTTCGAATCACCTAATTGTCCGAGGATATCTTCGATATTAGGTATAGGATACGCATCCGCGATAGTCACTTCGTTAAGTTTCCTGTAGTCCACTACTACTCTCCACTTTTGTTTTCCTTTCTTTGGCACGACTAGTAGGGGGGCATTCCATGGACTTGAGCTTGGTCTAATTATTTCATCTTGCAACATTTTGTCTACTTGGTTTTTTATTTCGTTTGTGTGAATTTGAGCTAATCGATATGGTCTAATGTTTACCAGGGGTATATTTGGGTTTGTCTTTATTTGATGTGTAATCCCAGAAGTAGTTGACAAGGTATCGCCGTCAAGGAAAAATAAATGGTAGTAAGTACGGCAGATGTCAATAATCGATTTCTTTTCTTCACTATTTAGGTGATCTAGTGGAAGTTGGTTTTGAATTTTACTCAATCTGTCGTTTATATGGGTTTGAGTATCGAATGAGTTTAGATTATAAATATAGTAGTCATTACCATTTGAAAATTCTAAATTTAAATCTTGTAAGACGACATCTTCATTGTTGGCGTTTAGTACGGATATATATATATATCCGTTTGTAGGCTCGATTACCGCTGAAGAGGTATAAACTTGGGGACGAATTTCTTGTGAGAAATAAATTTGATTTGTTTGCCCGTGAATTGGTCCATATTTTATTATTTTTTCAGATCTAGCAGGTATGGTAATAGACTTTCGTTTATTAATGAAATCTGTGGTATATCTTTTATCTTTGAAGGGGTATATTAAAGTATTGTCTTTATAGTTTAGTATAGCGTTAAAATTTCGAAATAAGTCTTCACCTAAAATTCCGTCTTGACTTATTCGAAAATTTGCAGGCACTACATGAAATAAGAATTTGAGATTTACGCCTGGTGTTATTTCTATGTTAAGAAGGATTGTACCTAGTGTTGATGTGGGAGTGTTACCTATGCCTTTTAATTCAATTATATTGTTAGTATATGAACCCAAAGCTCTTTATTTAATGTATTTATTTTTATTAAACTCAAGCTTGCACCTGTGTCCAAAAGCATAATGTTTTGATTTGAGATAGTATCTTTAGAAGCTATTTTAATTTCGCTTTTGAAACTAGAAGCATTATTTAAACAACCTATATGAGCAACAGGCTTAGATTTTTTATTATGATCTTGTATTATTTCAGCAGTACGTGAATTATTCACATCAGAGCTCAATGGTCCGTTTAGGAAATCTTGTAGATTATTTATTTGCGCGGTACTTCTATTTTGCCGGTGATTTTGGTTAAGAATAATATTGGATTTTCTTGTACAGTCTTTGTTTCTCAATGAATTGGTATCTGTGGATATTTTTTGTTTAAAATTTTCTTGAGTTGACTTTAGGTTTGGAATAGAGGATTTAGGAATTTGAGGCTGTGAACGAAATGGATTTGATTTTTGGTTTTGAGACAGTGGATTATGAGAATTTGATTTGTTGTTTTGAGATGGTTGATTCAAAGGGTTTAGTGAAATTGAATCTTCTTTTTGGGATCCATGATACAGTGGATGCAGAGAATATGAGTTTTCATTCTGGAATACAGTGGATTCGGTCGATACAGAGAAATTGAATCTTTATTTTGGGATTCTTGATGCAGTGGATACAGAGAAATTGAATCTTTATTTTGAGATTCTTGATGCAGTGGATTCAGTGGATACAGAGAAATTGAATCATTATTTTGAGATTCTTGATACAGTGGATTCAGTGGATACAGAGAAATTGAATCTTTATTTTGAGATTCTTGATACAGTGGATTCAGTGGATACAGAGAAATTGAATCTTTATTTTGAGGTTCTTGATACAGTGGATTTTCTATGTTGTCGCTTTTACACCTTAATTTATGTGCTTTACCTGGGTCCGGGTGTTTGACGGGCCAGGTTTTTGGTAGTTTCCCGAACTTTGTGAGGCTACAAATTGGGGTGAATTGCCTTGTTTGTTGTTAAACTGCCTTTTTTGCACTGGTCTATTGTGTGACCCAGATTTTTGCAGTAACGACATGACGTAGTATTAAATACGTTATTGACTCTCTCAGGCTGACTTGTAAAAGAATTAGGTCTGTAACTTCTGTTATTGTTCGAAAATCTGTTCGTGCTTTGCTGAAAACGACACTCGGTTGTGTTGTGTGTCTTTGTTCGGCAATTGCGGCAGTATTTGTTTTCAGCTGTAACAAGAAGTTTTTCTTCTTCCATTGCAATATCTATAGCTTCGTCTAAATTTGCACATCTAGCGCTTTTTACCAGGGTTTTTAGCTGGGGTATTAGCCCATTACAAAAGCTATTTAAAATAGTTTTGCTGTTAAGGTTTCTGATGGCTATATTAGCAGCGTCATCTCCGGTGCTAGAGTTAGCATTATTAAGTTCGTCAGAAAGAGCGTTGGCTCTTTCCGCGAAGGCACTTATGGGTTCTTTAAACCCTTGTTTAAACTGGAAAACTTCGGTCTGTATCACTTGCACGGACCGGGTTTTTCGGAAGTTCTTTATAAGTGCTTCTTTTAACTCTGCCCAAGCATTATAATCGGTATACTTGATTATAACATTATATGCCCGGTCAGTTAATTTAGATTTAACAACGTCGAGAAGTTCAGCCTTAAGAGATTCAGTGGTGGTCTTTTTAGATTGCAAGTCTACCAATTGAATGAATCTGTCTATGTTTTTGGCAGTACCATCAAACTCAGGTATGAGTTTAATGGCTTGGGAAACGTTAAAAGTCATTGTGGTTTGTTTTTTGTTGGGATGGGAACAGATGAAGTCTAAGTTTTTTGACTCACCTTGTGTGGGTGTACTAAAAATGGAGTCTAAATTCTGTGATTCACTTTGTGCGGGTGGAGTGAGAGTGGATTCTAAATTTTCTGACTAACTTAGTGGGGATGGAGTAACGACCATAAGATCACTATCTGAGGATCTACGGGGACGTGGAATCTTTCTATTTCTAAGCGAAATATTTAGATTATACCCAGACATATATTACAAACCAAAAGGAACTTTAATATTGGAATTCATTAACAATAATTAATAAGGAGGAGAGAGGGGAGAGAGAAAAAAAATCATAGGAAAACTGGTTACAAAATAAAATGGAGTTATAAAAATTTAAATTATATAACAATAATAAGAAAAATATGTATAAATTATATTGTTTTGCTTACAATAACATGTTGATGTTGTACTTGTTGAAATTTTGATGATGATGTTGAGATATATGTATTAATTTGCCTTGGCGTGGCAATTTCTTCCTTCCTTCCTTCCTTCTTTCAACCACAGGAATTCGCTTTCCTCTGTGGGATATTGTTCACTTTTTTTTTTAGTTTCTTCAGTCACTTTTTTTTTAAATGCAGACATATATTTTTGTTTCTGTTTATCATCAGGCACAAACTTTAACTTGATATTGCGTTATAAATATTTGATTTTGTTGTTTTTTTTTTTATAAGAAATTGTTACTGTTCACTGATTGATTTTACTTGAGAAAATGTTTTTTTTTTTTAATTATTTGCTTTCACTAAAAAAAAATTTGGATGTTTCGGGATTAAAACCAGATGCTTTGGTTTTAGTATCCCACCGCTGCCACCATTTGTTGTAAAAATAAAAACGCGACTTCTTTCGTTGATGATTTAAATTAGAGTGACTCAAACTCTACTCATTATTTTCTTCGTTACCTATTCCGAAACCTAGATCATCACTTCTTTCGAATCAACCACGCATTCTACTTTACTTCACTTGCCTTGACACATATTGTTTATTTAAACCACGAGTGCACCATATGTTGTAATTGACATACTTGCACTCCATGGGTCAGTATTGTTTATGTTTGCAATATGACCCATGTCGTTGTTTTGTTGTTTGGTTGACATAGTTCGATTGCTGTTTCTTTCAAAGTGTAACGTATGAGACACGAGGAACCTTTAGTAATAATCGAACTATGTCATGTGTCTTGCAAGCGATTCTTTGGAATTGTGTGTGGTCTCCAGTACTCAAGTTTAATGGCACAACAAATATAAGAATAATCGTAATACAATTACATTTTCAACCATAATAATTATATGTACTGTAATAACTATTTGCTACTTTATATTAAAATACTTATATGTAAATAAAAATATAAAAAATATAAATATGATATGTGCCGAAGAAATAAAATCAGAACAAATAAACATACCTCTTAATGAAATTAAAATCATGAAGCCTCAGGAGAGTCTCCAATCTAAGGCGGGGGAGTTACAAAGGTACCACTACCCATCCCCATGGCCACTCCACAGTTGGTATCCATCCAGATACCGATGTCAGCAGTTTAGTCATGAAGAATTCCAGACTAAACAATAACATCGATGCCATGAGAGCCAAAGTAAACAACGGAAGACAAATACAGCATCCTCCTTTTAATCCATCTATAATATCTATAACACTAACCATAAACATATCGGCACCGTAGGCTTAAACATAAATTGTATCTTAGTTTTAATTTCAGTTCTATTCGTTCATCCAATAAAGCAAGATGGTTTCGTTTAAAAGTTCGTTTTAATCATTTTTCCTCTAAGTTGAAGTCGGAGAAAAATATATGAAAATATATTTTTTTAAGATCCCGGAGGATCTCTTACTTAACTTGCAAAACAATCACAGTATTACTATAGGGTCCGCCATCTAACGTTTTTTTCAACTAGTGCTTATTTCGTGAATGGTAACACTTAGATCATATCTGATTTGACAGATAATTAGTTTTATCCCTTCTCTGAACGAATATGGTTGTGTATACGCTTGAACAACGAAAACCTTCCGGGCTGGAGCGTTGATGTCCATTCGTTCTACATGGCCCAGCCATCTATTTAGTTGGACTTTAATTCTGTTAACCAGGTTAGTGTCGCTGTACAGCCCGTACAGTTCGTCGTTGTATCTTCTCCTTCACTTTCCATCTATGCACACGGGACCACAAATCAACCGAAGAATTTTTCTCTCGAAGCATCCTAAGACGCTCTCATCTTTCTTTCACAGGGTCCAGGACTCAGCGCCATAAATGAAAACCGGGATAGTGACTGTCTCATAGATGATAATTTTAGATGCTCGAGAGAGGACTTTACTACTCAATTACCTTCTTAGTCCAAAGAAGCAGCGATTTGCAAGAGTTATTCTTCGTTTGATTTCAGCACTGGTGTCTTGCTTGAATTTATAGCGGTGCATAGGTAGACAACGTCCTCAACGTGACTTTTTGTCCAAGACAAAGTCGTTTGGTTGAGTTTTGCACAATTCTTTCCAGAACCATGTTGAAGAAATCGCATAACAGTGCATCGCTTTGTCTAAAACTTTTTCTGGCATCAAATGTATCGGTGAGATCTTTTCCGACCTTGATAGAGCAGCGTGCATTCTCCATTGTCATTCTGCACAAACGGATAAGTTTGACAGGGATGCCAAAACTTGACATTGCTCTGTAGAGCTCTTCCCTATAGATGCTGTCATACGCGGCTTTAAAATCGATAAAGAGATGGTGGGTATCGATTGGATGTTCCTGGGTTTTTTCCAAGATCTGTCGTAATATGAATATTTGGTCAATGGTGGACTTTCCTGGTCTGAAGCCACACTGATAAGGACCTATCAGGTTGTTGACGAACGGCTTCAGACGTTCACATAATTCGACAGAAAGGATCTTATATACAATGTTTAGGAGACTGATGCCTCTGTAGTTGGCGCAATTAAGAAGGTCTTCTTTTTTATGTATTGGGCAAACTATGCTGAGATTCCATTCATCGGGCATGCTTTCTTCCGACCATATTTCGCAGATGGGTTGGGGCATGCTCCCTACCAAATCATCGCCTGCTGCTGTTAATTGTTCGGCAGCGATGCCGTCAGCAGCTTTGTTGGACTTCAGTTTAGATATAGCTGTCCTCACTTCGTCGAAGTCGGGTAGGTGGAATTTTTGATATGCGTAGCGTAAGTTGAGTGGTTATATTTCCCTTACAGCGGAATTCGGTTCGTCATTGCCGTTATATAATTTAGAGTGGTCTTTCCATATTCTTACTGCGTAGACTGGTACATTTGGGAGGTTTTCTGACCTTTAGGTAAAATGTTTGAACCTCATTCCTGTTGTGACAAACGTCTATCTTCTCGATTGCGCCCTTCTCATACTCCCTTTTTTATCTAAGAAGCCGGTGTTCCTCTCTACTCTTCTGCTGGAAGAACTTGCGAGCAGCTGTGGTCCTTCTGTGCAGCGCTGTTTTGTATGCCTGTTGCTTAGGTGCGTGCGCTTGCCGCATTCGTCGTCAATACAAATGTTTCGCCGTAGTGGCCGTGTGAAACCTAGCACTTCAGAGGTGGCATCTCTAAGGCAATGTTGACACTGGTTTTCAATCCTTAATGCAGGCAGCATAGGACTTCTTAAGAGGTTACTAGAGAATCAATCGGAAAATTACATGACAATTTTGCGAATGTAGCCGTCTAACGTCGAATATTCTAACAGTACTTCCTTGTTTTGGCTTGTATCGTTATATCCGTAGCCGTACCTTGGCTACAACGAGGTAGTGGTCCGAGTCAATGTTGGCCCCCGGAATGTTCGGACATCCTGTATACTGGAGAAGTGTCGTGCGTCGATCGCAATGTGGCCAATCTGGTTGACAGTTGATTGATCAGGAGATTTCCATGTCCCCTTGTGGATATTGAGATATGTGAACTGCGTACTAGCTACCAAAACGTCTCGCCCCGCAGCGAAATCGATCAGCCTGATTCCGTTGTTGGAGGTGGTGTCGTGCAGGCTGTATCTCCCGATTGTGCCACCAAAGATGTCTTCTCTTCCTAGCTTGGCGTTAAAATCTCCTAAGACAATTTTAATGTCATAGGCAGCGCACTGCTCATATGCAGGGCCGGACAAAGCATATGTGCAAGATGTGCAAATGCACAGGGCGCAGAATTCTGGGGGCGCATTGCCAGGAGCAAGAAAATGTAATCTGATCTTGCGCAAACAAATATGTACTACTATTTGCCATTTTTTGAACCACAAACATTCTTAAAATAATCTCAAAAAAACATCCATCACATCACAACTGTCCTAAGTTAAGTCTTGCGCATTAACTAACATCAATTTCATTGTTGCATTCAATGAAAATTTAACTCAAGATATCGCAGAACTAAAAATCCTACCTACATACCTCATTTACAAATATTTCACCATTCACCCTGTTCATACAAGAGAAAAAAAGAAAAAATCTCAACACAAAAAAGTTCCATGCAAGAGAAAAAAACGAAAAAATCTCAACACAAAAAAGTTCCATGCCACCTCATATGTGCAAGATATATTTCATGCACACCGAGTCCCAAAATTAACATAGAGAGTATGACGAAGCAAAATACTTATTCATATCGAATCGTATGGGCTAGTACGTGCAGGTTTTGTATCACGCACCGTACCTGAACGTGAGTTCTCATCTACAAAATAAAACAACAAAAAAACACTCCATATATATATATATACATATATATATATGGAGTGTCTTTGATTTGTAGTAGAAGGTAGCACAGCAACCTATCTGCTCTCTTTTTTCTGAGGCATTTTTTTGTTGTTTTTTTTTGTAGATGAGAACTCACATTCAGGTACGGTGCGTGATACAAAACCTGCACGTACTAGCCCATACGATTCGATATAAATAAGTATTTTGCTTCGTCATACTCTCTATGTTAATTTTGGGACTCGGTGTGCATGAAATATATCTTGCACATATGAGGTGGCATGGAACTTTTTTGTGTTGAGATTTTTTCGTTTTTTCTCTTGCATGGAACTTTTTTGTGTTGAGATTTTTTCTTTTTTTCTCTTGTATGAACAGGGTGAAATATTTGAAAATTAGGTATGTAGGTATGGTCAATTGATGTGCAAGTTTTCTTTTTTGCACACTGAGTATCAAAACTAACATGGGAGATATTTAAAAAAAACTTATTCATACGGAATCATATGGGTCAGAGCGTGCAAGTTTTCTTATTGCACTTGCACACTGTGTAAGAGTTAAGTGCCTGATTACAGGAGATGAAATTTTTAATAGAATGGAAAAGGAGCATAGAGCTTAAAAGTTAAAGAGGGATGATTCTATGTGGAGTCGAATTGTTCTTGCACAGGCAGTTTTTTTTTGAAAGTTAATGACTGTTGTAACGGCTACTTTTAATGTATATCTAGTCTGGTGCAGAATGCAGATTGTTTCGATTGTTTTTTCGCTTTGTTGGTTAATTAATATTAAATAAATAGCTATCAGTTTTTAATAGAAGTGACGTATTTTGTGACAAGACCGTAATGTGACTGACTCAGTTGATTTTAGACAAGCTTGAATTAAATGAAATTTTAATAAGTAACTGTCAAAGCCAAAGTTATGATAATGGTTCGAATATGGAAGGAAAAGAAGCGGGTGTTCAGAATCGAATTCGAACCCTGGAACCAAGAGCATTTTTGGTTCCATGTTGCCCGCATTCCTTAAATTTAATGGTTAATGATGCTGCTCGGTTCTCATTTTATGCAGTTAAAATTTTCGATACAATTCAATGTTTGTTTAACTTTTTTTCAAGTTCAAGAAATATAATGAAGCCCTATAGAATTAAGAAATCTAGAGGCAAAAAACATTGCAGAATCGTTAGGAAATAAAATTTTTGATTTTACATTTATTTGCTGCCTGCTAATTTGGTTTGATATTTTAGAAAATATAAATTAAACTAGTAAATATTTGCAAAGTCCGTCCGTTAATCTGTCAACTGGCATAACAGTTTTGGAAAATACAAAAAACAGTTTGATTTTAATGCGTTCCGATGAAAAATTTAAAGAGTAGGTATGTTCAATTAACCGAGCGTATTGCTAGTTCCCTAGAAATACCAAATATGTTTCTTGTAGCTTCATCATTGCGATCTCAACGGAGAAAAATACTTTATGCTGATGAATGTCCTGAAACTATATTAGCCGAAACAAAGATTCAAAGTTGAATTTTTTTTTCAAATACTTGAAAGGTTTGATACGTATAGTATCAATTTTACATTTTTGAGTAACATAAGCGAATGTTTAAAAAATAAAAATGTACGTGCTTCATGCCTTATTTTGCAGAATGTTTTAACATAAAGTAGTTTTAAATATTTAGATGGAGAAGAATTGTTTCAAGAGTTAACCGTAATATCCCAGCTTGTTACGCCACAAAGCTCAAGCTTAGATGTGTTAAATTTTATTTTTAGTTCAAACCTTGAAGATTTTGCTCCGAATTCAGTAACTGCTCTCCAAATCCTTAATTCAATCCCGGTCACGGTAGCTTCAGGAGAACGTAGTTTTTCTAAACTTAAAATTATTAAAAATTATCTTAGGACAACCATGACTCAAGAGAGATTGGTAGGTTTATCTATAATGTCCATTGAAAAGAAATTATTAAATTCTTTAGACTTTGATGATCTCTTTTCTGAATTTGCAAAATGTAAGGCCAGAAAAGTAAGTTTCCAAGTTTAAAAGTTTCCCCTCTGCTCATTTCTTCGCTGCGTTGTAGTTTAATGGTTTAGGCTTCCTGGGGATACCTCAATAAAAAAAAAACGCATTGAAAGTCTACCTCCTGGGTAATCTGGGAAAGGCTTATGCTTGTGTATCAGTTTATGTGTAAAAAAAATATAAAAAAGGGGCGCTTTCTACAAATCTTGCACAGGGCGCAAGTTTGGCTTGGGCCGGCCCTGCTCATATGTCTTGTCCAAGAGCTCGAATAATGTGTCTTTGGTGTCTTCATCTTTCTCCTCTGTTGGGGCAAGAGCACATATTAGGCTTATGTTCGCGAGTTTAGCCTCGATGCGGATTGTCGTGATGCGCTCGCTCACACTGTTGAAACTCAAGACTTTTTGCCTGAGTCTAGTTCCAACAACAAATCCACACCGTAATAGACGCTGCCTTTGTTCTCGGTAGTAGTCGCCGTAGTATACATTGCAGTCTTTTAGTTAGCGTTTGGCCGGTCCGTTTTACGGCTTCCGCCAATTGTTCGGCTGCACTAGGTCTCTTAAGGGATCTAACATTCCACGTTCAGATCGGAAGTTTTTTGTCCTTGTTTCGTTTGCGTGGGTTGTCAACAGTAAAGCCGTCCATATACGAGGCTTGTTGGTGTCTCGCAAAGAGATCAAATGGAATGAACATTTTCCAATTAACGTTGGTTGTCAAGTTGAAATTTTCAAGATGATTCAAAAATTGTTTGATAAAAAAAAACAAAAGCTGCTTTTTACTATCGCTCTTTCAACTACAATTCACTCTACCTTAACATTTAAAACACAAAACAGCCATCTACCCGTCATAATGAAAACGATTTTCAGGTTTCGATAGAAAACCTATAGTACTAAGGAATAAACAAAATCACACAGAGTGAAAAAGAGCATTTCAACCCTATCGATCTAGTTTATAATCCCTATATTCTGAATCAGATTCAATACATTTTCCTTTATAAACTATTTGTTGCACAGAACTTGTGTTAAAGTAAGATAGACACTTAGAAATGAGTTGTTCTCATTTTCATACTTTTTGAACACTGTCTTCAGTCTATCATAAAGTCGTAGCAAATTGATATAAGCTGTAAGCGGGTGCGGTGTATTGATATTAGCTGTAAATGTGTGTGTGTAAATCGGCATTTCAGCTTGTAGGCAAACTAGAATGACAGCTAGGATTCCGGTCTTCATATAAAGTGTCTTTGTTCCCGTCTTCATGTGGTGTGCAAAAATACTCCATTACCAAGGTCGGAATCTTTCGTACGTTTCACTCTCCAAAACCCGTTTGTTTACATTATTGTATTTGTATTATTATTATTATTATTATTATTCTTTATTTTCATCTTATCTTTAAAATAATATACAATTTGTAGTAAGATTACGGACTTGGCATATTTGCCGTCTGCTGGAAATGACATTATATAAATAAATGTAAATTAATTTAAACATACATATATGAATCAAAATGTTATATTAATTAAGTTATAAATTCGTTACATAACAAATTAAGTTTTTAAATTACAATTTTGTATGAATTCAATTTTGACGTGATTTTAAACACAAAAGATATAAATGTAATATGAAAAGAAGTACAATTTTATTTTTATTTATTCAACTTGAATTTAAGCTTAATATTAGTTTTCATAACTTTCACAAATATACAATTTTTGAGTGATTTGAAACACAAAGTGCGAATGATGTCAAAAACTATTTCTATATGAGAGAGCAAGCTTACAGAATTTGTACACTTTCGACCATCCCTCAGCGCCATTTAATAACCCATACAATCTTTCCACAGATATTATGCTCTCTTCAAAAAACAATCTTCTTATTTCCTGCAAAATAGGACATACAGCAATGAAATGATGGACATTTTCTAGTTCTCTTCTATTGCATAGATGGCATATTTCCTGCCGATCCATTCTATGTGGGATAAAGTTTAAATTCAATAGTTCAACTCTTGCTTTGAAGATAAGACTTATTTTTTCGGCAGAGAAATTTAAGTTGAAATATCCTACATTAGTCTGCAATCGATGGTTGAGGTTTCTATAAATTGTTCTGGCTATGGTCGTTGAAGCTTTGCTAAGATGTTGGTTAAAAATATTTTCATCTATTTTCGCAATGAGAAGTGAAAATTGATCAAGCCACTCTGAAATGTTGTTTTCTGAAATCGATAATGTGCAGTTGTATGTATTAGCCAGTTCTTTCCACTCTTTAAAAGGTGATGCATTCGATCGTAGTGCTTTAGTCATTATTTGTTTATGTAGATTTGAATCATTTCTACCCATGATTTTAATATAGTAATCTGCAGTTTGTTTTAGACTTTTTATAAAAATTGGGGGTAGTCCTGACTCTACATAGATAGCATACGTTGGAGTTGACATAGGTAACTTGAAGATTCGTTTGAAAAAGTTTCTTTGAATTATCTCAAACTCTTCGAATTGAGCAAAACCAAATGCTTGACTACCATATAGCATACATGAATTGATGGTTGCATTGAATACTTTGAATTTCGTGGCATTGCAAACGTTTATATTTCCGAAGAATTTCGGCCACATTAAGTTGAGAGCTAGTTTAGCTTCGCTGCATTTTTCTTTTGCATGTTTTGAGAAGTTTAAATTGTATGTTAATAAAACACCTAGATATTTAAATTCATTTACTGTTTCGAGGCGCTCGTTACCAATCTTCCAAACTTCCTCAGGTCTTCTTCTGCCCATTCGTTTTTCAAAAATCATAACCTTTGTTTTTTGTATGTTGATAAAAAGATTCCACGTGTTGCAGTACGCCACTAGTTTGTTTATTTGATGCTGTAGTGTGTGGGGATTTTCAGCTATAAGTACTAGGTCATCAGCATACATAAGTACTTTGATTAGATTCCCCGCATACACAACACCTCCAGGTAGAATGGATGAAACATCATCTATAAACAAGGCAAATAAAAAACCCTTACGAAAGCCAGCTTGGAAGGCGCTTAATTTTTGTGTGTTTTCGATCCACCCAACTAACCTATTATAAAGTATCGCGGTGAAAACTTTTCGAAGGGAATTTAAAATGGAGATTCCTCTATAATTTTCTGCAAGATTTGGGTCGCCCTTCTTGTAAATAACATTTATAATAGCTTTCGTAAAATTCGGGGGTACATAACTGTTCTCATATAGTGAGTTGTAAAGGTCAAGGATATATTCTTTTAATTCTCTACTACTGTATTTGAAAAATTCAACAGGAACTCCATCAATACCAGACGCTTTATTGTTTTTTAATTGTTGCAAAGTAAAATCAAGTTCCATTGGTGTTATCTGAGCATCGATTTCGTCAACTTCAGTATTTGGAAGAGCGAAGCTGAAAGTGTGAAGATTCCCTTCGGCCGACAATAGTGTTTTAAAATGAGCAGCTAGAGTTTCAGCGTCAAGGGTTTTCTTCGTACTTCTTTTCCCATCGGTTACTTCTTTTACAATATTCCAAAATTCTTTTGAATTATTGCTATGAGACAATTTATTTGCTAGATCCTTGTAGTAGAGAGCTTTCTTCATTGTACATAGTGATTTGTACTCCTTGTTTGTTCGTAGATAGAGGTTTTTGAAAAGTAGCATATTTGAATTTCTGTATAATTTTAGGTATTTGAACGATTTCAATCGAATTTTGTGACAATCCTTGTCATACCACTTAGTTTTAGGGGTAAATGTTTTATATCTATCATTAAGTGGTGGCAAAGATGAGTAAATAACTTCCATTATAGTTTTTTCCCTTTCATCCATTGTAGCATTCGAGTCTCGATTAAGGAGATGTAAATTTCGGCTTAATTGATATTGATACACCCAGAGAAAAGTCGGTGTAAAATTAGCCTATTTCGGGGGCTGATTTCACGTTAGGCCTAAGGCCGTTTTGAGCTAGCTTAGGAATAGGCTACGATAGCCTATTTTCCTAAGGTGATTTGAAAATCTTCAGATTTACCTTATCCCTAACATAAGCCTTACCTATTTTACCTATTCACTAAGGTGATTTAAATATTTCCCCTCCGAAGTTTGTTAAGGCAAATTACCTTATTCCTAAGGCAAATTTTACCTATTTCCTAAGGTAAATTTTACCTATTTCCTAAGGCAAATTTTACCTATTTCCTAAGGCAAATTTTACCTATTTCCTAAGGCAAATTTTACCTATTTCCTAAGGTAAATTTTACCTATTTCCTAAGGCAAATTTTACCTTTTTCCTTAGGTGAATTTTACCTATTTCCTTAGGTGAATTTTACCTATTTCCTAAGGCAAATTTTACTTTTTTCCTAAGGTGAATTTTACCTATTTCCTAAGGTAAATTTTACCTATTTCCTAAGGTAAATTTTACCTATTTCCTAAGGTAAATTTTACCTATTTCCTAAGGTAAATTTTACCTATTTCCTAAGGTAAATTTTACCTATTTCCTAAGGCAAATTTTACCTATTTCCTAAGGTAAATTTTACCTATTTCCTAAGGTAAATTTTACCTATTTTCTAAGGTAAATTTTACCTATTTCCCAAGGTAAATTTTACCTATTTTCTAAGGTGAATTTTACCTATTTCCCAAGGTAAATTTTACCTATTTCCTAAGGTAAATTTTACCTATTTTCTAGGTCAGCTGAAAAAAAAGTTATTTTTAAATAAAAATAAAATTTGTATTTAATTTTATAATAGTATGTATATTATATTTATTTATTTTTAAATATTAATACATATATGTAAATACATATATTGATATAATCATTGTTGAAACAGAAGGAATTTTTTGGCCATTAAAAAAGTAATGAATTGATATCGTTAATCAATGTTGAAACAGAAGGAATTTTTTTGCCATTAACAAAGTAATGAATTTATATCGTTAATCAATGTTGAAACAGAAGGAATTTTTCTGCCATCGTGAATATTAAAAAAAAAAAGATTCAATAAAAACCCATACTAAAAAACATTGAGTAGGGTATTCAATATTTAAAACGTATGCAAGCTTTAAATAAAAAATAATACAATGCAAGTACGTATCCAATTTAAATTTAATGTTGTCCAAGGAAACGACAAAATGTTTGTATTTAAATTTCTCACCAATAACAAATATAACGGGTTGAAGTTTCGTGCCGGATTTTGCACATTCTTCTTGTTTTTGTTTAAGGACCTGATCAATGTGGCTTGCATTTTCAACTTCAGTAGTGAATGATTGCCTGGAGTCCTCGATTGTAAATTTCTTGATCTTGCCTTTGAACTGCTGCGATGATGGCGGCAGCAATCCATGTAACAAAGTTGCATAAGCAATGTTAACATTATCTGAAAATAAATTAAAGCCTCATAAGAAAAATAGAATAAACATAGTATTAAAAACACAATTGAAAGAAAAGTATTTAATTAAACAAAGTGTTAAAATAGAGTCATTTTACCTATGTCAAGGTCAGCAATTTCTTTGACCTCATTGAGGTATGATTTAAGCCCGCTACACTTCACCCTCTCACTGAAGAATTTGATGGCAATTTTTGAAAATTGCTCCCACTTGGAAAATCTGGAAGCAAAAAAGCATTCTGTCTTTAAATTCAGAAGGAAAATTCTCTTCTTTTCAGAATCAGAAACGTCACTTTTGCCCAATTGCACGCATTTAGATCCTGACATGCAGTTTGGTTTTCGGGAAAAACACTCGACGCTGCATCCTTTGATGAAGTTTCAACACGACATCACCACAGCTCTTAATAGCCATCGTGTTACCGTTGGATGCCTTCTGGATGTTGAGAAAGCATTTGATAGCGTATGGATTGAAGGCCTTATCCATAAACTTCACATGCTGGGCTTTCCAATCGCACTAATAAGAATTATTTTTTCTTTTCTCTCTTCCAGAAAATTCTATGTACAATTGGAGAAATGCAAATCGTCAATGAAGAACATCAGGGCTGGAGTTGCCCAAGGATCGAAGCTCGGCCCATTTCTATACAGCATCCTGACATCTGACCAACCTAACCCCGTCAACTGCGAGAACCTTCTATATGCCGATGATTCCTTGACTTACTGCTCCTCAATGTCACCACATATAGCCGTGAAGAAAGTAGAAGAACACATCCACCGTCTCTTTGACTTTTACCATAAATGGGGTATTAAAATCAACGCAGCAAAGTCGGAACTCATCTGCTTCAGAAGGCCGTCAACTGTCGTCCGTAGAAGATCGCAAAAAGCGACAATATGCAGAAACCTGAAGTTGAAACTCCCAGATGGATCGTCACTTTCAGCCAAGAGGACCGTCCAGTACCTGGGAATTTATTTCCACGAGCTATTAAAGTTTAACCCACACGCCCAGAAAGTTCTTAGGAAAGCCAGCTGGGCCTTTCATCGTGTCCATCCATTGATGAAGAAGAGCAATGGACTAAGTCAACAGACCAAAATCCTGATGTACAAACAACTGCTGAGACCAGTCATTGGATACAGCTTTCCCGTTTGGTACACCATCTCCAAAACGGCCATGAAGCAGCTAAAAGCTTTCGAAAGAAAGATCCTAAGAATCTGCACTGGGCTTGTCTTTGACAGGGAGCGTCAAAAATACTTTAAAAACGACAGAATTTATTCTGAAGCGAGAATAAATACATTGGACAACTACCTACTACTCTTGGCTAAAAAGTTAGTAGGTAACTCATCTAGCCACCCGAACCAACTAATAAGAAGGATGACAACCCAACAGCGACTGCCAGAGCCCATGTACCTTAGCGTCATGGACATTATGGATGATAACATAATTCAAGTCAACAACGAAGATGCCGTTGCATTCTACGCTGACCCCGAGTCAGCCCACCGACGTGGCTAAACAAGCCAACAACCCTCTAACCAATCAACAAATCCAACAAATGACAACCGGGAAGGAACACCCCGAGGATAACCAAGTCAACCGACTTTTATTTTTAGAACGCCATACATATTAAACAATATTTTAATTTAAACTTAAGCCAATATATAAAGTTAGGCCCCCTATGTGCCAACAAACTATTTTATTCTAAGACAATGTATCTATTTATTCTTAAGACTATCCAATTGTATATATAAAAGTTCAATAAACAAATCTAATCTAAAATCTGCACGCATTTAGAATGCTTTTTTTTGCTTCCAGATTTTGCAATTGAAAACGACATAAACAAATGCGAAAAAGAAAAAAAAACTTAACTAATGTATTGAGATGAAAAGGCTGTGTCCAAGTTGCGTGAGATGAAAACCGCCGAACAGCTGAAAGACATTGACGTGCCGAGGACGCCTCTGGGCCACCGATAGCAATCAGCCGTTGCGTATCTTTTGTGGTCACTTAGCAGACGTCGATTGTGTTCAATTCCATCCAAACTCGAACTATATTGCAACTTTTGACTGTCCAGAGTTGAAGAGCTCTGACAAAATATAATGGATGAAGTTTTCTGTTGGAAAGCTATTTGTAATTAATATATTATACATAAATTGAGGCCATAAGAGCAGTAGTGTTCTATCTGTTTTTGCAACTTTTTTTCGCAGGGTATTAGAAAAATGTATTGACTTGTCAATATAAAAAATGTGTATGCCAAAGTGTTCCTAAACGGCGTTTTCAGTGGGCTGGCGCTGGGCGTTAATTTAGATTATTGTTGTGCGTAATGGTAAAGAAAGGAAAAAGGTGGCTAGAAAAGCCAAATGCACAATGGGTTGAAGAGCCCCGTTGCCGCGCCGCGCCGCCGGCATCATTGTTTTAACGCAAACCTCAAAAGTAATGTTTTTAATTCATAGAAACCTACATATTAGTTAATGAAAAGGTGAAACGTGTCCCAAAAATAACTTAATTGTAAGATAGATACAATTAAAAGCAGGATTGAACATGTTTTCTATAATTAAAATACTCAAAATGAAGAGTTTTATACTTTTTTTCTACGAGCGAAATAAAAACGCAAATATATTGTAAAATATTGTAGGTAAAAATACTTACTTTGATATAATATTTGTACTGCTTGTTTTTATATTTTCTTTTATATTCACTTTTAAAACTTTTAACACATATAAGTATAACATTTAATTGAAGAGATGAACTGCACGCTGCACGCCACGAAGTTTTGGAAGTAAATGTTGAAAAGCACGTTTCCAAAGCAACCAGACAACGAGTTTACCTTAGGACTAAGGCAATTTTAAGGAACTAACATAAAATCACCTTAGGAATAAGGTGATTTTATGGCGTCACCTAGAAATTAGCTTAGGCCTAAGGTGATTTTACCTTAGGAGTTAACATAAATTTGCCTTAGGCCTAAGCTAATTTCTAGGTGACGCCATAAAATCACCTTATTCCTAAGGTGATTTTATTTTAGGTAGTTCTTTTAAATTGCCTTAGTCCTAAGGTAAAATAGAATAATTTTGGATGGAAAACATCACATGAGCGTATCCTTTAAGGGTATTTTGTTCGTTTTCTATTGGAAAGAGTAAGAAAACAGCGTCAAATAGTCATCCAAAAATGAGGATTCCTTTTAATAACATTTATTAGATCTTGGTAAAATTAGATATAGCGTAGGTAAAATTAGCTAAGGCCATGGTCAAATTTTATTTGGTTAAAGTTACAATGAAATAATGTGGGTGATGCAAAATCAAAATTGAGCGTATCCTTAAAGGGGCATTTGAAAGGAAAATTGAAGTAAAATTCAATCATTTTAATGATTTTACGTTCTTATTACATTTTTCACATCATTATCTCTTTTAAAATCAGTTTTTTTTAAGGGATTGTTTCTAATTACAAGTTTCCCTATTACATGTTGGAAAAAGAAAACATCTGACTTGTTTAATTGAAATTTTGGAACATAATATCATTATTTTCATATTGATTTTACATGCTAAACATGCTAAAAAAATCTATTTAAACAATCCAATTATGCTTTTTCAATGATAGCTATAATTTTCCCTCCAAAACTCGAATCAGGGTTGATTTATTTTATGAAATAGAATCTTATATTAAGAAAAACAAATCAAAGTGTGTTTTGTTTTATACTTAATTTGCATTTGGCTGAAGTTAAAGGCTTTATTCATTATAAGGCGCATATTATATATAGCTATCGCATTGAAAAAGCAAAATTGAAATGATTGAATGGATTTCTTAGCATGTTATCTTTTGCCAAGAAATGCGAATTTTGTACCAATCGATCTGAAATCAACAAAATAATTGTTTGCCATTAAAAAAAGTTCAGACGGATTTTTTTTCCGGAAAGATGATTCTGTCACTGAAATAGAAAATCCCAATTTAAACAAAGAATAAATGCGGAAGTGAAATTTTTTTTTCTCAAACAAAATTATTTGACTAATTTCCCATCAATTGGAATAACATTTGCATTCCTGGCCAAAAGAAAACATGCTAAAAAATCCATTTAAACATTCCAATTATGCTTTTTCAATGATAGCTATAATTTTCCCTCCAAAACTCGAATCATTGCTTATGCGTGGGAAAATCACCTTAAGCCCTAGGTAAAATCACCTTAGGTCCTAGGTAAAATTTATTTCAGCAAAAAAAAAAAATAAATTTTACCTAGGGCCTAAGGTGATTTTAACTAGGGCCTAAGGTGATTTTCCCTCCAAAACTCGAATCATTGCTTTTTGCGCTTTTGTTGGGAAAATCACCTTAGGCCCTAGGTAAAATCACCTTAGGCCCTAGGTAAAATTTATTTCAGCAAAAAAAAAATAAATTTTACCTAGGGCCTAAGGTAATTTTACCTAGGGCCTAAGGTGATTTTCCCTCCAAAACTCGAAT
Source organism: Eupeodes latifasciatus (assembly GCA_920104205.1). NCBI lineage: Eukaryota > Metazoa > Arthropoda > Insecta > Diptera > Syrphidae > Eupeodes > Eupeodes latifasciatus. Next base: position 381,197 of record CAKKTC010000001.1, read on the forward strand.
CATTGCTTTTTGCGCTTTTGGTGGGAAAATCACCTTAGGCCCTAGGTAAAATCACCTTAGGCCCTAGGTAAAATTTATTTCAGCAACAAAAAAAAAAAATTTTACCTAGGGCCTAAGGTGATTTTACCTAGGGCCTAAGGTGATTTTCCCTCCAAAACTCGAATCATTGCTTTTTGCGCTTTTGGTGGGAAATCACCTTAGGCCCTAGGTAAAATCACCTTAGGCGCTAGGTAAAGTTTATTTATTATTTTTTTTCTTTGCGGAAATAAACCTGTGTAATTAACAACAACAATACAAAATTTCTTGAAGGTAAAGAAAAAAAAAAAACATTTGTATATTTTTTAAAACTATAATAAATGTTTTTTTTCCTTTATAATGACATTTGAATCGCTAAGTTATTGAAGCATATTTTCTTTTTTTTAGGAAGAATTCAAAACTTTTTGCCGAACAAAAAAAAACGTTAAATTAACTTAGGCAAAATAATGTTATAGCAAAATAACATTTCACCGAAAAAATTCCCGAGGAAAAAATTAGCTTAGGCCATAGGTAAAATTGCCTTAGTTCTAGGCAAAATTATTTTAGAAAAAAAATTATTCTAGCAAAAAAAAAAATCCTAGGAAAATTTACCTAGGCCTAAGGTAAAATTACCTTAGTCATAGGTAAGAGTCTAACATAAATTGCCTTAGTTCTAGGCAAAATTATGTTAGGAAAATAACATTCTAAGTAAAAAAAATTCCTAGGTAAAATTTAGCTTAGGCTTAGGTGAAATTACCTTATTTCTAGGCTAAAATTTTACAATTAATTGCCTTAGTCCTAAGGTAAATTTATGTTAGGAAATATTTTCCATACAAAAATATTTACCTTATCCATCTAAGGCACGGTAGCCTATTCTAGGTAAATTTAGCTTAGGATTTTCGAGCATAAATTGCCTTAGAACTAAGGCAAAATTATGTTAGAAAATAACTTCCATACAAAAAAAAATTCACCTTAGGCAAATAAGGCAATTTTACACAGTTTTTTTCTCTGGGTGTACTGTTCTATATTCCTGTCTTTCCACTTGTATTTTTGGACAAAATCAGACATCAATTGTGACTCGAATCGTTCGAAAGATGCTGTTACTAGTATTGGCATGTGAGCCGAGAAGATAGCTGGAAGTACTGTAAAATTGTTAACTGCATCAAACCAATTTCCAGAGATTGCTGCGAAATCTATTACAGACTCTCCTTGGCCACTAATGAAGGTCAGCTCTCCATTTGCATCTCCTTTAGAAATCCCATTTAAAACAAAAAGTCCAAAATTTTCAAATAACTCCATAAGTTTTTTACCGTTGCTGTTAGTAGTTTTGTCTTTGGAAGTCCTTTGTTGTTGATTGATTAAGTTAGTTGGCATCATATGAATTAACAAGTTTTGGCCCTCTCCAATACGAGCATTGAAATCGCCGATAAGCATAATGTTTTCTAGTGGGTTGTTAATCATAAAATCACATAGTTTTTCGAAGTCATTAGTCCAGTTATTGCAGTTTATATATATAGGAACTATGTGATAACTAATATTGGTGTTTGAAATTTTAATGACAACTTCATTTTCGACGTCTGTAAAATGGACACAGTGTGAGTGTTTGGTTTTAATAGCACAAAGGATACCTCCACTTGCCCTTCCATAAATATTAGATCTTATTGCGGGAATAAATTTTAATTTATAATGTTTAAAATATTTAACAAAGCTGTCTTGAAATTTATATTCAATGTAAGTTTCAATTAAAATAATAACATCATAATTTAAAATAAATTTAAAAAAATCAGGCTGAATTAATTTATGTTTAAGACCTGAAATATTATAAGCTAAAATAGATAAATTTATAAAATTTTCTTTAATATGGCAGACGGCAACTCTTTCCTAATCTTTTTTCTTAATTAAATTGACGTGTTGACTACTAGATGGCGCCGCAGTCAGTCGAAAGGTGGAAGCGATGTTTTCAATTCCAAGTGGAGCTAACTTCACTCCCTCGCTGCTGTCAAAAAAATTTGATGTATTTTCTCCAAACAGCTGTTTTGCAAATTTTTAGTCTTGTTCGGTTTTCGCAATTAAGATTTCATTCGAGTAGTTATAAGTATATAATTTGTTATTTATTAAAAGTTTATCTCCTTTCAGTGACATTCTCTCTTTCGGGTTGATTTTTTGTAGTTTGGTTTTTATTTCGTGTAGACCTTGTCTCTTTTTCCGATATATTAGTGATTGTTCGCAGAAAATACTAATCCCACTTCCTTTTAATTGTCTTGAAGCTGACAATATTTTATTTGCTTCTTGTGCCGAGTGAAGTTCTAAGAAGACGGTTGCCCTTTTAGTGTTAGTGTTTGTGATTTCTCGTGTTTTATTAATATGGAAACTTTCACCCTCTTTTAATTCGAGAAGCTCAGCGCAAGTTTGTTTTGCAGTGTCAACTGCACTAGTTTGTCGATCTAGAGGAAGGTGTACTACAACACAGTTTTCATATCGCTTCCGTGATAAATTTTCTAATTGTGATTCCAGAATGTCACAACGATTTGTCATTGTCTTTAATTTTTCGTTTAATTGAGAATTTGTTATTTTTAATGTTTCAATCTCCGCGGTTAGAGAAGCGACATCAGCTCTGGTAGCTAGATCCTTGACTTGATCGGCGATAGTTGCTGTGAGCAGTTCTTGGAACTGGGCGACTGACATCCTCCCTATTTCGGTTTTATCTGAGTCGCGTTTTTTGTTGTTGTTTAGTTGTTCGGGAGAAATTGCTGTTAAGTTTCTTTTATTTGAAGTACTCATGATGATACCGTATAGCGAAGTTTCTTTGCGATTTTTTTGAATTGTAAATAAAATACTCCTACCTTGCAGCAAAAGTGGTTTTTTGATGTGATATTAAACTTTATGAGTTAAACTTTGAATTAGTTATACAAAATGTAATTTTTAACTATTTTGTTATGATTAAAAATAAAACTTTTGGGAGCTTAAGAAAAAAGCAGCACTTTAAACTTGACCGTTAAATGTCACTGTATTTGTAATTTTGACAATTAGTCCATGAATAGATGTGAGCACAAACAAAAAAAAACGATGCCGTGGGCTAGCAATACTTTGCACAGCAAAAACAAAATGAGGTGGTTAGTAAGTTTTTTTCAGGTATTTCTTTTTACTTTTTTTCGATGAAAAAGTCAGTTTTAAGCTTTAATTTTGCAGTAATTTTGTTGATAGCGAACCAATGTAAATTTTTGTCTTGAAAAATGCATGTACAACATCAGTTTATTATAATTAATTCACTAATTTAGAGTAATCACTACGAAATTCTTTAAATTTCATAATTAACCTTGAATTATTGTATCAAAGATGCGTTCGAAGAACCATCAAGTTAAGGGTGCGAGCGCAGTTTTTTTTATTGAATTCTATTAAATTTTCGTTAATAAACGGCCCAAATATTTTTTTTGCAAGTAATTAAAATCTGTATAAATTTAACCAATCCAAGTATATTTATAGTTTTTTTTTAATGATTTAAGCTTGCAACTATTTTTCAATTCCATTTTGATTAATTTATTTATTTATTTATTTACGTCTATAAGTATGATAACTTTCTTAGACTAAGTAGGTACATATTTCTTAAAAACTACAATGTTTTCCATAATAATGGATTTGAAAATATTTCTATTTTGATCAAGTTCGATAACATTTGTATATTGATTAAAATTTATGCAAGCATTAGTGATTGGCTCATTTTGACCATAGTTAGTTACATGTCGAGAAATATACAAAAAACCATTACCTCTAGGTCTTAAGGTTCTAGAAGGCGCATATATACCGAACAAAGCTAGAAGAGGGGGGCAGTCTGTATGACCCGTTATGACATCTCTTGCGAATGCTATCGAAAAGTAAGTTCTTCTACAAGATAAAGGCTTTATGCCAATCAATAAGCACCTACTATTATATGATGGCAAGCAAGCAGACCAATTCAGTCTTCTAAGCGCATATTTAGTAAATCTTTTTTGAATTTTCTCAATACGAGTCAAATCTTTTTTAAAAAGAGGAGACCATACAATAGAACAATATTCCAAAATTGGACGAACTAATGCTACGAAAAGGGATTTCAACGTATAAGGATCCCTAAATTCTTGGGAGTTCCTAAATACAAATCCAGACATAGCGTTAGCTCTCGATATAATATAATCAATATGTACATTAAAAGAAAGTTGTAAATCAAAGATAACTCCCAAATCCTTTTGACTTACAACTTTTTGCAATGCAGTATCTACCATCTTGTACTCAAAAAATATTGGCACAGTGGATCTTGAAAAAGACATAACTGGGAGACGACATCTACAGATACATCGTGATCATTCCGTTTGCACCCTAAGTCAAACATAGATCTCATTCCTTTTAAACTATCTTCCTCTTTTACATCTATTCCTTCATTCTTACATTCCCAAAACTATGTCTGCCATCATTCCCAAAACTATGTCTGCCATCATTCCCAAACCTATGTCTGCATTCATTCCCAATTAGTATCTGTTTGAATAAAGACCTGATACACAAAAAGACAATTCTTTACTTTTATTTTATTAACTCCAATAGTACTTAAATCTACAAATTTGCAATAAATTTCGAGTAGACGAGTAAAAATCTACAGATTTTGCAATCAATTTCGTGTTTTCACAAAAAAAAGAAGAAAAAGATCCTTTGAGATCTCTAGGTACACAAAATGGCAAATCCACCAGCTGCAGTCGAGGACGGAAATAAAACTCATTTTATCCGTCCACCAAAAGCTCTCATAATAGAGCACGATAAAGATATGGCTAGAGCATGGAAATTGTGGAACCAACATTACACATATTTCGAGACGGCGGCAATGATGGTTAGTAAACCACAAAATATACAGATTGCGACGTTTATGTCCACAATCGGCCCAATAGCTATTCAACTGTATAATACATTGCCACAACCCGACATTCCTGCTGGAGGAGAGCTCACGTTGACACAGGTACAAAATATTTTTGAAAATTACTTTATACCAAGAGTAAATGTTACGTTTGAACGATATATGTAAATACCACAAGATCTACCAAAGTGATAATGAAAGCATCGATGAACTAATGTCCAGATTAAGACTTCAGGCACGAAATTGTGCATTCGAAAATTTAATTGATGGGATGTTGCGTGACCAGCTAATTTTAGGGATTAAGAATGACGAACTACGAACCCGCCTTCTTTCCCAAGATATCACATTGGAACAGGCGATTGTAAAATGCAAAGCCACAGAAATCGCACAACAAACCGCGCACATCACTCAGAAAACTGAAAAAGGTGTCTCATCGGTACGCAAACAATCCAAAACAAATAATTTAATCGATTGTCGAAACTGTGCCAAAAAGCACAAACTTCGAAAATGTCCTGCATTTAGACACAAATGTAAGATCTGCAACAAAGAAAACCATTTCGAAACATGCTGTAGTAAGCAACAGACAAATAAATCTTCTAAATTATCTTACAACAAAGACAAGACGGTGAAAGCAGTAGTTTGCGATCAAAAAAGCAACACAAGCGATGACAACAGCTGGTCAGCATTCATTGGAAAAGTTGTCATTCCAACAACACCAAAGGAATCAAGTTAGGATTCGAAGCTATGGACGGAAGAAATCCACTTCGAATTTGGAAAGAAGTGCAACATACATCTCGACACTGGCGCAGAATGTAATGTACTGCCAATAAAATTGTTAAATGGCACTAAAAACACCTTGCTACAATGCAAAATAAAATCACTCCGTTCATTCGCCAACCACCAGATTAAAGTGCTAGGTGAAGTCATACTCAAGAGTACTATTGCTAATCAAAAGTGCAAAATAGCATTTAAGGTGGTTGAAGAAGACATCATGCCAATCTTGGGTGCAAATGCATGCGAAAAGCTGGGTCTTGTTCGTAGAATTTATTCCATCAAAGAAGAAGACATATTTAATGGACTCGGCTGTATAAAAAACGTCGAGTATGACATTGACCTTATACCAAATCCGTCTTTTGAAATTTGTACTCCAAGAAGAATTCCGTACAAGATGATGTCAAAAAAGCTCTAGACGAAATGGTTAATTTGGATGTCATCGAGCCAATTAAAGAACCAACACCAGCTGTTTCGCCCATGGTAGTTGTCAAAAAGAACAACAAAATCAGAATCTGAATTGACCCGACTATTGTCAATAAGAATATTTTGCGTCGACATCACCCGATGACAACAATTGAAGACATCGCTGCGAGAATCAACGGATCGAAGTTCTTCACTCTATTGGACTGCAGGAGAGGCTTTTGGCAAGTTCGAGTCTCAGATCGTACCAAACGTATACTAACGTTCGCAACACCGTGGGGACGATATTGCTGCAAACGTCTTCCATTTGGCATCTCCTCAGCCCCAGAAGTATTCCAACGGATCATGCAAGAACTTTTTACTGATCTCACAAAGGTAGAAGTAGCAATTGACGATATCCTAATACACGCAAGAACAATAGAGGAACTCAGACGCACTACTGAAAAAGTTCTAACGATTATCCAAGAAAACGGTCTGAAACTAAATAGAGACAAATGTCAGTTCGAGCAGTCAAAAATAAAATTCCTCGGTCATATTATCGATCGTAAGGGCATGTCAGCAGATCCAGAAAAAACAGAAGCAATCCGTCGACTAAAGCCCCCAACTAACCGAAAAGAACTCCAGCGCATCCTTGGTAAGTTCACATATTTAAGTAAGTTTATACCAAACTATTCGCAGATGATGACACCACTTCGAAAACTACTTGAGAAATCAACTCAATGGGTGTGGGGAACTTCTAACGTTGCCAAAAAAATGCTCTAAGAAAACTACAGCTGAAAAAATTGTCTGTTTTGTTGTTTTACAAAGTATTGACTTAGACTTTTGTCCATTTCCAATTATACTTAACCAGTTGCAGCGCATATTGCGTTCGCAAATAATTTAAGTAAACAAAAAACAGCACTAATAAATCATTAAATATGTATTTGGTCAATCTTATTTTATTTAATATACATTTACAACATTTATTTGGATAGAAATTAAAAAGCTATACAAATCTTCCAATTTAAGACCATGTCAGCACTTCAGATTCTGTTGGTTAGGATTGTTTAGTTTTTGTACGAGGCCATGAAACATTCAAAATGAAGCATTTAGATGGGGCTGATTAATATAATGAAGCATTTCGATGGGCCGGAACACTAAATGTGAGAATGTGTTTGGTTTTTTGCATCATTTCACGCATACTTTCTCACATTTAGTCCTACGTAGCTTGTAGGCAAACCGAAATGTCAGTCTGAGATTCCGATCTTGGTAATGGAGTATTTTTGGTGGTGTGTTTTTGATTTATATGAATATTACTCAGTTTACAAGGAGAATTGCATCGGAATTGAATCAGGATTCAGCGCCGCATATACCTAGAGCGGATCGAAATAGGATTACTCGATCCGATCTCGCAAAACGAGGTGAATCGACTCGAAAATTGTTTTGTAAACCTTAATCTAGTAATCGAGTTATTGATTTTTGCGTATGCCATGATTTTTCTTTCTTGTTTGTTTCCAGATGAGTTTATTTTGGTGCGCGTTTCTATGTTGTAAACATTATTTTATTTGAATTTTGAAACAACACAATTTGTTATTTTTAAAATCTCAAGGTTATTTCGATTCCATTTAAATTCGATTCCTCGATTCACTGATGACGTATACCTGGATCGAAATCATAATTCAATTTCGACACGATTCCTCGATCTCCTCTTGTAACCAGGTTACTAGATCGAAATCTCAATTCAACTGCGATTTGATTCCTCGATTTCCTCTTGTAACAGGGTATATGTATATCTTTCTATTTTTTGTTTGTTTTTATTTCTTACGCTTTCCATTATTGTTTTGTTTGTTGAAGAAAACAGATTGTTAAACATTTAAACGGTTACGCTGTTTCGGACTCGAGCTGTTATTTTACTTGAAAAGTGTTCTCAACTGACAATTTGTTAGCATCTGTAAATCATTCCGCTATTCTATGGCACCTTTTAAGAAACGATCTATACCAGAAACATTTTCAAATGAAGGATCAAATTCTAAGCGGAGAAATGTCTTTGAGAATCTTATTTTGGTATTCGAATCATTCACTTAAGTTTATTGGTTTACGTTTAGGTTTAATTAAAAGTACATTTTTCCAGTCGCAACAAGGCAGTTATAACTTTCGTTGTGGAAAAATAATTCGAATTCATTTGACGAACTTTATGTGCCATTCTAATCTTGTAATAAGCTTCAGCGACCGAGTTAATTTCCTTGTTGGAAACAATGGCAGTGGTAAGAGTGCCATCCTTGCAGCTCTTGTGTTGGGACTTGGATCTAAAGCCAGTAATACAAATCGTTCGCAGAATATGCAAAGTAAGTAATACAAATCATTATAAAAAAATATAAATTATCATTTTTCTCAAAATCCTTTTATTTTCGAAAGTATTTAAAACGTTAGGCTGTCTGGAAAAGCTAACACTCTTTTGACCAGGGGAGTCATCCCGTAATGTTCAAAATGATAATCGTCAAAACGATTATCGATTAACGATATTGTCGACACGTAACTTTATTACTATCGTCTCGTCAATCGTTTTCAATATAGGTAAGATCGTTTAGTATATCCAGGAATGGAATCAGCTAAGGTGATAGCACAGATAATAAATTTATACAGATGTCTCACCCTTATGGCGCGAAATTATATATAAAACTGAAATCAACCAAAAAAAAGAGCTTTTTCAAAAAGCTTTAACACATTTACTAAATGTACACGAAATCTATGTTGCTCGTCTTCTTTCCTATGAATGAAAACTAAGGCAAAGAAAAAACTGAAATCATTTTTGTATGTTCTTTTCCTCTCATAATCCTAATGCACAGACACCCATAATACACCATGATCATTCTTCACAAATGAAAACAAAACTCGTTTTATTTTGATTTTTTGTGGTGTGGTGTGGTGTGGTTGGTGGTGATGCGTTGAAAACAGGTGCAGGAGAGTTGATCGCTTGTCGACGACGAGAAAAAAAAATATTTACAGTTGTCTTTGGAAATAGAAACAAAGCAAGGACAAGGTTGTCTTTATAGCTCGAGTTCTTATAATCGGATATGTAAATGCTAGCTGCGTGCATTCATGTGGATTTTTTTTTTTATAAATTCATCTTTTTCTTGGATTTTCTAAAATCTCTAGAATACATTTTTCTGTTTTATATTTTTTTAAACTTAATGAAGTGTTGTTGACTGGTGTCAATTGGATGATGAGGTTCCTATGTACAATGCACAATCAACAATTAAAATAATATTTTTTTCTAGTTTGAAAAGAACTGATCTTATTATTTTTTATTTAAAAAGATAACTTCCTCAAAAATGGACAAGTACATTTTGTTCATCAAAAAATAAAATATGTATTGTTTTCTGTTCAAATAAGGGTCTTCCTGTAGATTTGTACATATTGCCCCTGATTTGTATGTTTCCTTGACATAACTGTATAAAAAAACGTGTTTCCTTATGATTTATTAACTTCCCATAGGAAGTTATTGTAATGGGTCCGATTTGTCGAATTGAAAATTTTGACATTTCTCGACGTTTTAAGGTCCCTAGAGTCGAAATAAAAGATTTTTGTTAAGATGTCTGTGCGTGCGTGTGTACGTATGTACGTTCGTACGTCCGTATGTCCGTACGTTCGCGACGTTTTTTTCGTCGTCCATAGCTCAAGAACCAGAAGAGATATCGACTTCAAATAAATTTTGTTATACAGATAATAAGGCAGAAAGATGCAGAAAGGGCTCTCAAGAAAATTGCTCGGCTGGTTTTTTTACCATAGCAGTTTAAAAAAAGGTGAACATTTTGGTTAAACCTAAATATCTCATGAACCAATGACGCTAGGTTAGGTTAGGTTAGGTTAAAGTGGCTGTTGGTTGGGACGTCCAACACACTTAGACCAAAATATGGTCCGTTGTGATACCACATGGATCAGTTAATCAGCTTAACTCGTTGAACCAATTGGAGCTTCGAATGAAGCGTAGGAGACAAGTAATGTCTGAATTTTTTAGATCGCTGGTATCGTTAAAGTAGTATTCTCCAAGGTGGATTCTACGTCTTTGTGATAAGGCAGGGCATGTGCACAGAAGATGAGATATTGTCTCCTCTTCTTCTTCGTCCATGCAACTCCTACAAAAATCATTTGCAGGGGCTCCAAGTCGAATAGCATGCCTTCCTATTAAGCAGTGCCCAGTCAGGACACCTATAACGTAGCTAATGTGCAATCTACTCAGAGAGATTAATTGTTTTGAGCGCCTGGCGCTAAGATAAGGCCAAATTAGTTTAGTCGCTGCACAGGTTGTGGTGTTATTCCACCTGAAGTTTGTTTTCTCTATGGTATCTTGCTTTAGCATGAGTTTACATGTAGCTAAGGGGATACCTATGCTAGCATTGTGAGCCAGCTACAATGATCGGGTAGACGAAAGGAGAGACTTAAGTTTAGTCTATCTGAGTATACGCCTACCAACCACATCCTCCGTTTTTGATCCGTCTGTATAAAAATTTATAGGACCATCGTACAAAAATGATGTATTCTCCCAAGAAGACCTGGGAGGTATAGTCACTTTGAAGCTATAGTTATTAAACTGAGGATGGGGTATGTTGTAGTCAATATTACTGTTTATAGTTCTGAACGAGTTCAAAATAGTGGTGTGGCCAATTTCATTATTGATCCACAGAGACGAGACTTGAAGCCGTATGGCAGTATTAGCGGCCGTTTGCTTGCTGAAAATGTCCAGCGGTATTAGATGGAACAGAACATCTAGTGAGGCGGAGGGGGTAGAGCGAAGTGCTCCTCCCATACACAGGCAGGCTGTTCGTTGGACTTTGCTGAGTTTATCGCGATTTGTCGCTGTATCTAGCGCCGACCACCATACCGCTACGCCATAAGTAAGGATCGGCCTTATGACCGAGATATATAGCCAGTGTGTAATGCGGGGCTGTAGGCCCCATTTATTACCAATGGCCTTTTTACAGGAGAACAGGGCTACTGTGCCCTTGTTTATTCTCTCTTGAATATTAGGTTTCCAACTTAATTTCTTATCTAAAATGAGACCCAAGTATTTTGCTTGTTCAGAGAATTTAAGTGGTACACCGTTTATGAGGGGAGGGTCAATGTGTGGGACTTTGTATTTCCTTGTGAAGAGGACAAGGTCGGTTTTTTGTGGGTTAACGCCTAGTCCACACCGATTTGCCCATCTGGTGAGCTTATTTAAAGCGTTTTGTAAGAGTTCTTTTAGTATATTGGGATGTTTACCCGTTACTGCAATAGCAACATCGTCCGCATAGGCAAACACTGTATCCCTCTCTTTCTAGAGTAATTATAAATTAGGTGGCACAACAGTCCATGCAGGACCAGGGCCTAGTGACTTACAACTCTCAACCATCCCTGTGTGCGAGTAATGTTGTCAGAGATGGAAGGGACCTACAGTTTATATGCCGAATCCGAACGGCTAATTTGAGAAAGCACTTTTCATGACAAGAATTACTCTTGGAGGATTTGTCAATTCCTCGCAAGAGGCAGTACCCGTGAAAAAAGTTAGGTGGCACAGGCAGGGATTGAACCCAAGACCCCTTGCATGACAGTCCAACGCACTTACCATCACGCTACGGGTACTACTTCTAGAGTAATTAGTAATTCATTTATTACCAAGTTCCAGAGGAGAGGGGATAGGACACCACCTTGTGGCGTACCTCTGCTGACACCCCTTTGTGTAGTAAAATCGCCCAGTTTTGAATTGATAATCCTGCTTATCAGCATCTGATTAATCAATTCACTGATCGACTTATCTACCTTCAGAGATGTCAATACACGTGCAATTGCAGATGTGTCGACATTGTTAAATGCACCTTCTATATCTAAGAAGGCAACTAAGGTGTACTCTTTATGATGGAGGGAATATTCGATTGTACGTACTATACTGTGTAGAGCCGTTTCAACTGATTTCCCTTTGTTGTAGGCGTGTTGAGCCCTTGAAAGGAGGGACATCAATACTTGCCCTTAAGTGGATATCGATCAAACGTTCAAAAGTTTTGAGAAGGAATGATGATAAGCTGATAGGTCTTTAGGGTTAACGTGGTTGGATTTTCCAGCTTTTGGAAAAAAAACAACTTTAACTTGTCTCCAAGACATCGGGATGTATGTCAATTCAAGGCATCCCTTGAAGATGTTTTCTAGGATGGGTATTAGAAAACTTGCATTTTCTTGCAGTTCGGCTGGAATTACACCATCCAGACCTGCAGATTTATGTGGCTTAAAGCTGTTAATAGCCCATTTGAGTTTTTCCCTAGTGACTAGACCTTGTGGGGGATGTAATGTATTGTCACAATTATTAGGTGCAATGTTATTAATAATATTAGAGCTACCAGGAAAGTGAACGTCTAGTAGCAAGTTGAGCGATTCTTCGCTTGAATTGGTCCAGAGGCCAGAGGCGTTTTTCAAGCAGCTTGGCATGATTGGATTTTTGGAGAGGATTTTGCGCAACCTGGATGCTTCGGAGCAATCTTCCACGTTGCTACAGAAGTTTCTCCAGGACGATCGTTTGGTTTTCCTCAGTTCTTTTTTATATATCTTCAGTGATTCTTTATATAATTCCCAGTCAGACATGTCTCTAGAAGCTTTCGCTCTGTTAAAGAGTTTTCTGCATTCTTTTCGAAGTGGATCCAGCCCTGAGTTCCGCCAGTGTGGTTTCTTTTTACCTCTTACTTGTATAAGAGGACATGCAGTATCTAGAGCATTGTTTAGGGCTAATGTTAGATTATTGACTTTGTCGTCAAGATCTTCAGTGTTGGAGGGGGTATTAAAGAGTTCAGGTTTTACTAAACTATTTAACGTTCTCTTGTATTTTAGCCAATTTGTTCTTTTTAGATTTCGAAAGATCGGTTGGCAAGGTGGTTCATTTATAAAGTTAAATTGGATGTATCTATGATCAGAAAAGGAGTGATATTTAGATACCTTCCAGTTCAAAATATTATTATTAATGAAGTCGGAGACAAGAGTTATATCTAAAACTTCTTGTCGATTTTTAGTAATAAAGGTTGGCTCTTTACCAACGTTACTTATGAGTAGGTAAGTGTTTAGAATATAGTCGAAAATAGACTCACCCCTGTCGTTTATATCCGTGCTACCCCACACTGTATGGTGGGCGTTAGCGTCACTTCCGATGATGAGGCCAATGTTGAGCCTTTGCGCTTCAGCTATTAATCTCTTCAGAGTGTCACCCGGGAGAGGGCCAAGTTGGTCGTGGCCGAGATACGCCGACGCCAGCCAGAATGTTCCTCTGGCTGTTTCCAGACTTGCGGCGGTGATATCTCGATCGCTGAAATTAGGGAGTAAATATACATGTAGGCTACGTTTTACTAATATGCAAGATCTGGGTTCATCCTCACCTGATGCATATAGCACGCAGTATTTGGGAGTCCTGATTCCTCGAACAATGGATTTAACAATCCAGGGTTCTTGAATCAGGACAAAATCTTCATCGCTGCTGGATAAGCAAAGAAGAAGGGAGGCCGAAGCCTTTATGGAGTGTTGGAGGTTAATCTGGAGTAACCGCAGCATTTTCGCTACCGTACTCCCGATCAGCTCCAACACAGTGATGTCGGAGTCATCCATATCAGAGGACGATTCTAAAAGAATGTCCTCATCTCCGCTGTCGTAGACCTCGGCCTCCATTGCGGAAAAACCTTGGTCGGTGTTAGGAGCTTCCACTGCTACTGGGGATACCTGGGATGCATCGTCTTCCAATGAAGGAAATGTGACGATGCACCAGGTTCCTCAGCAACCGTTTCCGCTTGTGTGGGTGGGGAAGGGGGAAGGGTTTGTGCCTCGGCCCCATCTTGAACACATTTATTTATTTATTCAATTACGTTAAATACTAACGCTAGGTTTACAAACAAAACTTATATCTAAAAAAAAAATATATATATAGATATATTTTATACATTAAAATATGCTTTAAACATTACTAATAATAATGTGACACATAAAGCTAAGAATTATTTAAATAGTGAGAGAAAAAATGTATTTTGAAGCTATCTGATTTGATATTTTGATTAATAGAATTTAAAAGAAAATTATTTTCATTATATATGCTTATTAACTGGGTAATTGGACTGTTAGAACCATAGTTTGATCGGCTAAGATTTGCTCGAATTGGCACTCGATTTCTGAAGTAATTTCGGCTTACATTAAAGTGGAATCGACACAAAACTGATGGAGATGAAATGGATCCATTCAGAATTCCAACAATAAAGCAGAGTTGCAAATACTTACGGTGACTAGTAAGCGATGGAAGACCTATAAGTTGTTGCCTAACGGAATAGGAAGGCAAAGCTAATTCATGTGTCTGTGGGAGAAATCGTAAAATAAATCTTAGGAATCTTCTTTGAACACCTTCAAGTCTATGGATATGATTCGAGTAATAAGGGGCCCAAACTATACAACCGTATTCAAGGACTGATCTGACAAACGATACATACAGAGTTTTAAGGACACAAGGACCTCGGAATTCCCTGCCAAATCTTTTTATAAAGCCTAGTGTCTTATTAGCTTTTTTCACAATGTGGTTGAAATGGTCAGTAAAAGACAGTTTTGAGTCCAAAATGATACCTAAGTCTGAGAAGTGAGTCAATTTTTCGAGGTTTGAAGAATTTAACCTATAGTTATAGTCAAGAATACTGTGTTTACGTTTACTCATCGTTTTACACTTATCAATGTTTAACAATAAACGATTTGTATTGCACCATTCCCATAGACACTTCGTCATCGTCATCTTGTAATAGTTCGCAGTCCGTTAAGGAATTAATTTTTCGAAATATTTTCACGTCATCAGCGTATATTAGCGTCATAGAATTTCTTAAGATAGATGGGAGATCATTTATAAACAGAACAAATAACAATGGACCAAGGTGGCTACCCTGAGGTACACCAGAATTGACAATAAACGGATTGGAAAAGTCGTTTTTGAACACAACACAATAATATCTGTTTGTTAGGTAAGAAGATATCCATGCTATTAGTTTATCATTTAGTCCAATTTTTTCTAATTTCCCTAACAGTACTTTATGGCTAAGTTTGTCAAATGCTTTGCTAAAGTCTGAAAATACACAGTCAACTTGTTGTTTATTTTCGAAAGTGTCAATACAATATGTTGTAAATTCGAGTAGATTTGTAACGGTCGATTTTTTTTTCACAAAACCATGTTGATTGTCACAAAAAAACAGAAGAACAGTTAAAGGAAAGAACATCACAAACAATGGCTTCAAAAAATGTTGGTAAAACAGACAGCTTAGCTATAGGACGATAGTTGCATATAAGATGCTTGGGACCCTTCTTATACGTTGGTTTTAGAAATGCATATTTGCATAAGAGTGGAAAATGGGAACAATTAAATGATTGGTTAAACAGAATACACAATGGGTACGAAAGATATTTAACGCACTTTTTTAGCATAAATGAAGGCAGTCCGTCAGGGCCTGGACTAAGGCTTTCGTCAAGTTTTAGAATTTTGTCTTGTATAGTAGATTCCGAGATTGTTAGATTTATCTGAGCCAAGTGAGGAAACTGAGAAGTATTTGTTAAATTGAGCTGTGATTTGTAGAAAAAGAATCTTCATACGCACTTTTAAAAAAATTTGCAAACATATTCGAAAGTTCAAGAGGATCATGGCTTGTTTTATCTCTATATGTCATGTTTGGAGGGTACCCGTCAAATTTTCGCTTACAGTCAACATATTTCCAAATATTTCGTGAATTCGTCTAAAGTTCCCGTTCAGTATTTGCAACAAACTCGTTATAAAGACAATTTGAATAGTTAACAATTTCTGATTTCTTGGTAGATACCATAATCAACATCAGTATGTGATTCGTTATATTTTACCCATGCCTTATTCCTTTTATTTTTTAGCATTTAAGATGCCGTTCAAACCATGGTGGATTATTATCTTTGGCTTTAATTTTACGAAGAGGTACGCTCTCTAGAAAGCAATTAAATAATATTTTATAGAATTTCGATACCATATCATCTAAGTTCAAATTTTTAAATATTGAATCCCAGTCCAAATGATTTAAGTCGGTAAAAAGTTGATTGAAATCACATTTTTTGAAGTCAAATTCAATTTGCTTATCACAAGAGGTATCAAGATTACAAATATTTAAATTTAAGGATATTGTTAACGCAGGATGATGTCGATCTTCTTTTAAAAGTTTTATGTCGCTTTGAATAACAGCAGTGTCAGCATTTACGATGTCAGAAATATAAATAAGGTCCAGTATTTTGTTATTGTGGTTTTTGATTGAGTTCAGCTGAATGAGTCCTAGAGAGGCCATTGTGTCGACTGTGCAAAATTCGATATCAGTAGATGGGTTGGTCGGAAAATATTCTTCGTTATTGTCATTCTTGGACCAATCAAGATTAGGTAAATTGAAGTCACCTAATACGCAGATTTCATCTTCAGCATTTATATTTGCAAATAAATTTTCCAAATTGTCATAGATTTGTTTGTATATATTGTAGTCGGAACTTGGTGGTATGTAGACAGCAACTATGTATAGGCTACCGAAATCCATTTTTATTTTTATGCTCAGCATTTCGAAGTCAAATTGTTGGAAATCATTTACCAACGAACTTATAAAAGAGTTTTTAGCAGCTATTAATAATCCTCCTCCAACTCTTGTAGATTCGTCAATTGAATATCGATCACGCCGAAAAACTTGAAAGTTCTTGTCAAAGAGTTCTGTGTCAGCAATTGAGTTACATAGCCAGGTTTCAGTTAACACAATTACGTCGTGAGGTAAGTTGTTTACATTTATATAGAACTGATTAGTTTTAGTTCGTAGTCCGTTTACATTCTGATAATAAATCATCAGTTTTTGCTGTTGTTGAAGCTGTAGGCATACTTTGTCAGTGGTTGTGGAAAATGGCGTGATTGTTTTTTGGAACTTCTGTTCTCAAACTCATGTATAATAATTCCGGTGGGCCAAAAAGAAATAGAACTAAGTAGATGAAAGACAGAATCCGGCCAACCTTAAATGACGAGTATTTAGAATAATTTCTGTGGAACATTTTTTCCACAAGTACATGATCCAATGTACCAATTTTGGCTTTGATAAAGTTCTTGATATCTAAAGCATTTGTTGCAGGATCAAGCTTAGAAATAAAAATAATTTTTTGACCTTCAACTACTTTAAGACCTGATACAATAGGTGATACATTTAAGTGTTGAGTGTGTGTGGTTCGAGATGATGGAAATATGGAACTAGAAGATGATGACTCAGAAGAAGATGTTGTAGTTTCTGTTGGTAAAATCAATGACGACAATGATAATGATGATGATGATGATGATGATGATGATGATGATGATGATGATGATGATGATGATGATGATGATGATGATGATGATGATGATGATGATGATGATGATGATGATGATGATGATGATGATGATGATGATGATGATGATGATGATGATGATGATGATGATGATGATGATGATGATGATGATGATGATGATGATGATGATGATGATGATGATGATGATGATGATGATGATGATGATGATGATGATGATGATGATGATGATGATGATGATGATGATGATGATGATGATGATGATGATGATGATGATGATGATGATGATGATGATGATGATGATGATGATGATGATGATGATGATGATGATGATGATGATGATGATGATGATGATGATGATGATGATGATGATGATGATGATGATGATGATGATGATGATGATGATGATGATGATGATGATGATGATGATGATGATGATGATGATGATGATGATGATGATGATGATGATGATGATGATGATGATGATGATGATGATGATGATGATGATGATGATGATGATGATGATGATGATGATGATGATGATGATGATGATGATGATGATGATGATGATGATGATGATGATGATGATGATGATGATGATGATGATGATGATGATGATGATGATGATGATGATGATGATGATGATGATGATGATGATGATGATGATGATGATGATGATGATGATGATGATGATGATGATGATGATGATGATGATGATGATGATGATGATGATGATGATGATGATGATGATGATGATGATGATGATGATGATGATGATGATGATGATGATGATGATGATGATGATGATGATGATGATGATGATGATGATGATGATGATGATGATGATGATGATGATGATGATGATGATGATGATGATGATGATGATGATGATGATGATGATGATGATGATGATGATGATGATGATGATGATGATGATGATGATGATGATGATGATGATGATGATGATGATGATGATGATGATGATGATGATGATGATGATGATGATGATGATGATGATGATGATGATGATGATGATGATGATGATGATGATGATGATGATGATGATGATGATGATGATGATGATGATGATGATGATGATGATGATGATGATGATGATGATGATGATGATGATGATGATGATGATGATGATGATGATGATGATGATGATGATGATGATGATGATGATGATGATGATGATGATGATGATGATGATGATGATGATGATGATGATGATGATGATGATGATGATGATGATGATGATGATGATGATGATGATGATGATGATGATGATGATGATGATGATGATGATGATGATGATGATGATGATGATGATGATGATGATGATGATGATGATGATGATGATGATGATGATGATGATGATGATGATGATGATGATGATGATGATGATGATGATGATGATGATGATGATGATGATGATGATGATGATGATGATGATGATGATGATGATGATGATGATGATGATGATGATGATGATGATGATGATGATGATGATGATGATGATGATGATGATGATGATGATGATGATGATGATGATGATGATGATGATGATGATGATGATGATGATGATGATGATGATGATGATGATGATGATGATGATGATGATGATGATGATGATGATGATGATGATGATGATGATGATGATGATGATGATGATGATGATGATGATGATGATGATGATGATGATGATGATGATGATGATGATGATGATGATGATGATGATGATGATGATGATGATGATGATGATGATGATGATGATGATGATGATGATGATGATGATGATGATGATGATGATGATGATGATGATGATGATGATGATGATGATGATGATGATGATGATGATGATGATGATGATGATGATGATGATGATGATGATGATGATGATGATGATGATGATGATGATGATGATGATGATGATGATGATGATGATGATGATGATGATGATGATGATGATGATGATGATGATGATGATGATGATGATGATGATGATGATGATGATGATGATGATGATGATGATGATGATGATGATGATGATGATGATGATGATGATGATGATGATGATGATGATGATGATGATGATGATGATGATGATGATGATGATGATGATGATGATGATGATGATGATGATGATGATGATGATGATGATGATGATGATGATGATGATGATGATGATGATGATGATGATGATGATGATGATGATGATGATGATGATGATGATGATGATGATGATGATGATGATGATGATGATGATGATGATGATGATGATGATGATGATGATGATGATGATGATGATGATGATGATGATGATGATGATGATGATGATGATGATGATGATGATGATGATGATGATGATGATGATGATGATGATGATGATGATGATGATGATGATGATGATGATGATGATGATGATGATGATGATGATGATGATGATGATGATGATGATGATGATGATGATGATGATGATGATGATGATGATGATGATGATGATGATGATGATGATGATGATGATGATGATGATGATGATGATGATGATGATGATGATGATGATGATGATGATGATGATGATGATGATGATGATGATGATGATGATGATGATGATGATGATGATGATGATGATGATGATGATGATGATGATGATGATGATGATGATGATGATGATGATGATGATGATGATGATGATGATGATGATGATGATGATGATGATGATGATGATGATGATGATGATGATGATGATGATGATGATGATGATGATGATGATGATGATGATGATGATGATGATGATGATGATGATGATGATGATGATGATGATGATGATGATGATGATGATGATGATGATGATGATGATGATGATGATGATGATGATGATGATGATGATGATGATGATGATGATGATGATGATGATGATGATGATGATGATGATGATGATGATGATGATGATGATGATGATGATGATGATGATGATGATGATGATGATGATGATGATGATGATGATGATGATGATGATGATGATGATGATGATGATGATGATGATGATGATGATGATGATGATGATGATGATGATGATGATGATGATGATGATGATGATGATGATGATGATGATGATGATGATGATGATGATGATGATGATGATGATGATGATGATGATGATGATGATGATGATGATGATGATGATGATGATGATGATGATGATGATGATGATGATGATGATGATGATGATGATGATGATGATGATGATGATGATGATGATGATGATGATGATGATGATGATGATGATGATGATGATGATGATGATGATGATGATGATGATGATGATGATGATGATGATGATGATGATGATGATGATGATGATGATGATGATGATGATGATGATGATGATGATGATGATGATGATGATGATGATGATGATGATGATGATGATGATGATGATGATGATGATGATGATGATGATGATGATGATGATGATGATGATGATGATGATGATGATGATGATGATGATGATGATGATGATGATGATGATGATGATGATGATGATGATGATGATGATGATGATGATGATGATGATGATGATGATGATGATGATGATGATGATGATGATGATGATGATGATGATGATGATGATGATGATGATGATGATGATGATGATGATGATGATGATGATGATGATGATGATGATGATGATGATGATGATGATGATGATGATGATGATGATGATGATGATGATGATGATGATGATGATGATGATGATGATGATGATGATGATGATGATGATGATGATGATGATGATGATGATGATGATGATGATGATGATGATGATGATGATGATGATGATGATGATGATGATGATGATGATGATGATGATGATGATGATGATGATGATGATGATGATGATGATGATGATGATGATGATGATGATGATGATGATGATGATGATGATGATGATGATGATGATGATGATGATGATGATGATGATGATGATGATGATGATGATGATGATGATGATGATGATGATGATGATGATGATGATGATGATGATGATGATGATGATGATGATGATGATGATGATGATGATGATGATGATGATGATGATGATGATGATGATGATGATGATGATGATGATGATGATGATGATGATGATGATGATGATGATGATGATGATGATGATGATGATGATGATGATGATGATGATGATGATGATGATGATGATGATGATGATGATGATGATGATGATGATGATGATGATGATGATGATGATGATGATGATGATGATGATGATGATGATGATGATGATGATGATGATGATGATGATGATGATGATGATGATGATGATGATGATGATGATGATGATGATGATGATGA